>CM067369.1:29530170-29825170 GCA_034401795.1 Chaetoderma sp. LZ-2023a
GCATGACACGTGTGTTGTCTACATGTCTAATTCGTGAATCCCTTTCTTCCCTCAATCATATGACGTCATAAGCAACTATGAGACGTGTATGAATGATTCGAAATAGTCTGTCTTTAGTGCTTAATAGTCCGACACGGTGTACGAATTGTATGTCTTTACTATAAAATTTAATAAACATTCTGTTGAATATTTTGAAACTAATTTGACTCAAATCGGATCTGTAGTTTTCATGATACAGCTCCAGAAAGACACAGACAGGACAGACAACAGACAGACAGATTGATGCGCAAACACACAGACAGGCAGGTCCAATTACAATACCCTCTTCCCCTTATGAGGTGAGGTTAATAAAATAGTTTGTCTAACATCATATCATCACCTTATTCTTTAAATTATTGCATGACAGGTATTCTGTTGTCTGAAGCAACGCTACCAGGTCTTTGTACACAGTCCTTTGAACTGAAGAAAAACAATGAAACAAGCCAATGGTTAACCCTTTAACACTCATATAAGCCAAAAACGACTTCAGTAATGGTCTTGAGAAATGTCCATTTGCAGACCAAAAGAGCATTTTTGAAAATTTACCACTGGAATGACTGGCTCGATAAAAATGTTACGCCAGGCTTAGGGTACACTTAATTTGGGCATGAGACAGAAGGTGTGCGCAAGTGTGGGTTCATGAGTGCATGTGCACTTTAACACTCAAATTTGTTCAAGAATAGAAAATGTCCATTTGCGGACCAAGAGAAGACTATTTTGAAAATTTACCACTGGAATGACTGGCTCGATAACCGAGCCAGCCACTCCAGTGGTAAATTTTCAGAAACAGTCTTCTCTTGGTCTGCAAATGGACATTTCTAAAGACCCACTGCAGAAGCCGTTTTTGACTGATATGAGTATTAGAAGAGTTAATGGTCAAATTACACTAATATTTGTTCTTATTGAATGTACATCTGCAGGCCAGTAAGTTTTTCAAAATTTACAACAGTAATACCTTGCTGTTAAGCCAGTCATTCGAGTGGTAAATTTAGAAAAATAGTCTTCCTACACCTGCAATTTGAGATTACACAAAATCACTGCAAAGCCCGGTTTGGGCTGTGAAACTAACATTGCATCAAACCGAGCATCCTAACCCTTACCACTCTGGGGTTAAAATTTTAAATCTTCAAATTAAATTAAAAGATGAACTGGTGTTTATTTTTCAAAAAACTTGGTGGGAGATGGTGCTGTTGTAAATGTTCACCAGTTTCTTTGATTTGACACAATAAAAGATAGAATATTAACATCAGAGTGCTAAGGGTTAAGTACCTTTTTACCAAATTTTGTACATAAGAAATATTCTTTTGAATATTCCAAAATCTTTTTGATTACATTGTTGCTGTAAGGACCTTTAAGACAGTAACTACAGTACTTCCGATCGAATTAGTTTCAAAATATTCAAATTACTGCTATTTATATTATTGTGACTTGCATTGATGCAAAGTGGGTTACCATTAGCACCCCTATGGTAGTAACTGTCATTATATAAGTGTACATTAGTCACCTCACCCTAGGCACACGCCACAAAATTCTTAAAACTCTATGGACAACATGAGGAACAAGTAAATACTTTCTGCACATCCCAACAATGTGGACAACAGCAGACAAAGGCCGACAACATAACTGTGGACAACGTGGGAAAATTTCTTTAATGAAATCATAATGATGTAATTAGCTCCAATGCAGACAACTGTGTCTAATCCACGATGATGCAAGTGTTCCCATTGTGGACAACTGTGAACAACAGTTTCTTAGTAACAGTGTAGACGCTGGCCCCACATCAGACACCTAATAATAACATGTTCACTACACTACATGTATATAAAACATAAGACCTGATAGGTATAGCATTCTGGACTCGATCTACACTAAGGTCAGCATCAGGTGTAATTCAGCCATTGCATTATACAAAAAAATGTAGCTACATGTATTTGCATGGTTGCCATGAAATGCAGGAAATGTCAATTTCCCTTTCTCCGAGATCTAACAATACTCACCATTCTGTTACTTCTGATACACAGCTGGCCCTGACAGCGGCTCTAGGATTATAGACTTAGAAAGCTTTACCGACTCCTGGGAACCGGGTACCCGGCTCCCCACTGCCGAGTACCCGTTTACCATAGAGCTCATATTGTTTGCATAGCCACCAAACAAGAGAAAACTATGGCTTGCCTCCGTGGGGCTGGGAGGCTGGGTCCGTAACAGAATGGTGAGTATTGTTAGATCTCGGAGAAAGGGAAATTGACATTTCATGCATTCTCCTTCGATCAATACTCACCATTCTGTTACTTCTGATATACACCAGATTTGATCAGTAACCTGGTGGGAAGGGGCAAGCCATAAATGCTAATTTTGCCCCTTGGAGAAAGATTTTAGACTTCAAACTTGACTAACGGAGACCTAAAAGGACCGTCAAGTTCACGGAACCGAATCACATTCGCGTCACAGCCCCCCCCCCCTTTTTCCTCCTAAGAAAAGGGAGAGAACTAACGAACATGTATCTCGCCTGAAACACCAATATGCCAAGAGGGTTAACTACTCCCTGCATATCGCCTGTATTAGCCTGGGAATGAGCATGAATATATAAGATGAATGAACATGATACATATACATAATACAAAAAACTCTCACTTGTTGAATTACCTTATGATAACAGGACTTCAGACGTACCGCCTACAACCATACACCGGTTCGGCCATCAGTGACACAATCTGGTTGACATCCTCTCGCTTGACCATGCCTGCTTTAGGTTCTTTTCTTACCAAAGTGAAAAAAGGGGAAAAGCAGTGTGGTCACTAACTATCGTTTCAAAACAGCTAAAGCGAGTGGATTGGCTGAGTCTGACACATCCCTCATATAGTAATCCGTAAATGAGGACTCACAGTGCCATTGTGCAACGGCCATGATGTCCTCTAACGGAACACCATTGTAAAGGGCGGTCGAGGCGGCTATTCCTCTAACATCGTGTGCCCTTACGCCCTGCACCTGGTGCCCAGTCGCCATCTCATGAGTAGTCTGAATGCATTCGACCACCCAACGAGAGATAGTATCCATGGATGCGGCACCATAAGGCTTTTTATGGCAGATCCACAGATGTCTATCGTTCGACCGTAACGAGTCAGTCCGTTTCTTGTACTTAGTCAAAGCACGGACCGGGCACCAGACACTGGCATCACGATCAAACCTGGTTAACTTCGGTATAATGATCGGTTTGCCGGGATATCTCAAAGATTGGTTCTTTGACATAAATTCTGCTCTTGGCAGAAGACGCAGACCTTCTCCAGAAACAATAAATCGGTTCCTCTCTGCCGAAAGCGCATGGATCTCACTGCGCCTTCTAGCTGAGGAAGCTGCCAATAGAAAGACCGCCTTTAGAGTCAAATGCTTTAGACTAGCCGAACGCAACGGTTCGAATGGGTGCTTGGCCAGTACATTAAGCACTAAAGATAGACTCCAGGCTGGAATGACTACCGGTTGTCTCGGGCGGAGATTGCTCATTCCCTTCAACATCACGTTTAACTGGGCCACCTCTGGACTATCCCTGTTGGCTAGACAAGGGATAACTGATGCCAAAGCTGACTTGTATCCAGCAATTGTGACGGGAGCTAGTCCTGTAAAGAACAGCTCACAGAGAAAATCTGCTATTTGCTGAATAGTGGATTGAAAGGTATCAATACCCTTTTCTTCACACCAGTCTGCAAATCTGTTAACCTTGTTGTTATATGACTTGAAGGTTGACCTCCTTCTCGCAGCCGCGATGAAATCAGCAGCCTGTCGAGAAAAGCCTTCCGACGTGGAACGTTGTTTGACAACATCCACGCAGTCAATTTGAACATTTCGGGACGCTCGTGTAGGAAGCGTCCCTTGGCCTGGGAGATTATGTTCGGAATCTCGGGCAACTGCACAGGATTTTCCACCAGCAGATCTAGAAGATCCGTGAACCACGCCCTGCTCGGCCAATACGGCGCTATTAGCAGGACCAGACACGGTTCCTCCCTGACCTTCACCAATACCTTCGGTAGAAGAATGGTGGGTGGATACGCGTAAGCGTGCATCCCTCTCCAGCTTATCGCCAGAGCGTCTGTATCGACGGCATTTGGATCTGGAATCGGCGAGACATATGTCATGATTTGAGCATTTTCCTTTGTGGCGAACAAGTCCACGTTGGGTTTGCCCCAATGCTCGAAGATCCGTCGTAGAACTGGAGGGTTGAGGGACCATTCTGTTGGCAGGATTCTCTGTCTGCGAGACAAAGCATCCGCCAGAATGTTCAATCGGCCAGGAATATGAGCTGCTTTCAAAACAACCGAGTAATTCCTGCACCATTGAATCAAGTGCCACACCCTGATGCACAGGGTGGGCGACCTGGTCCCTCCTTGGCGATTTATATATGATACTACTGTCGAATTGTCCGACCGTATCAATATCACCTTGCCCCTGATCATCGGAAGGAACTCTTCCAACGCCAGTTCCACTGCCATCATTTCCAACAGATTGATATGCAGCTGACTCTCCGGGAGAGTCCATGTGCCCGAGACCTGGTGTTCTCCCAGGCAGGCACCCCACCCTTCCAGCGATGCATCCGTGTAAACGGATAGCTGGGGGTGGGGTAGGTGCAGCGAAACCCCTATTAGGAGATTCTGACGCTGTTTCCACCATAGAAGATGCGATATTATCGGCTCCAAAACTGGCACCAGTTTTGACAGGGGTTCTGTTCTCTGTTTCCACAGAGACATCAGATACAACTGGATAGGTCTTCGCATTAGAGCAGCGTACGGGATAACCTGCTCCATGGAGACCATCATGCCCAGCATCTGAAGGAACCGCCTTGCCTGAATGTGGTTTCCCACTCGAAAACTCCCGAGGATGGCTAACAGAGACACCACTCTGGGCTCTGACGGGTAAACCCTGCCCTCCTCGAGGTTGAATCGCATCCCCAAATAAACGAAATGTTGAGTGGGTGTCAACTCGGATTTCTCCTCGTTGACTATCCAGCCTAGATCTGAAAGTAACTTCAGAGTCAGAGCAGTATCCACGTTCAACCTGGCTGCCGAGTCTGCCTTGAGCAGCCAGTCGTCTATGTAGGTGTGTAGCGCCACGTTCTCTTTTCTGAGAAACGCTGTCACCGCAAGGACCACTCTTGTGAAAACCCTCGGAGCTGTCGACAGGCCAAACGGGAGAACTGTAAACTCCCATACTTGATTCTGAAACGCAAATCTCAGAAACCTGTGCCAACTCCGATTGATCGGAATGTGGAAATATGCATCTTTCAGATCGATCGATACACACCACATTCCTTTCCTCAATCCCGCCATTACCGACCTCGGTGTTTCCATCTGGAACCGAGGCGAATGGATAAACCAATTTAATGGCCTGAGATTGAGTATGGGTCTCCATCTCCCCGTGCTCTTGGGGACAAGGAACATGTTTGAATAGAAGCCTGGAGTGTTCCGGTTTGCTGGTTTTATTGCTCCCTTCAGAAGCAAACCCGACACTTCCTTTTGAACGGCTTCTAACTTGTCTGGCTCCCTTGGTACGGGTGTCCAGACTGGTGCTAAAGACAGATTTTGTGGCGGAAAGTCCCACCACTCCGGCATGTAACCCTGGGATAACCATCCCAGGACCAGACTGTCTGACGTCACACCTCGCCAAACCTCGACGAAACGCATGAGCCTTCCACCCACCATAGACGCCTCGACGTCTAACGGGGTTGTCCGGCTCGCAGTCCGCCCCCCCCCCTTTCTTAACGAGAGAGAGTGAGAACCATTTCGTTCTAGGTACGACGGGTATAACTGGCACCGCTGTTCCTGTCGCACAGGTGCGGTCCAGGCGGATATGAAGGGAGCTTGCGTACCCTCAGGTACGCTTCGGCCCCTTCTGTCCGCCCTTTGAGGCCTTACCCTTACCCTTCCCCTTACCACCTCTAGGGCGGTCAGGAGCAACATTGGGGAGGGTAGGCGCCTCTACAGCCTTCCTGGGTTTCTTCGCCGGCGGCGGCTCCGAGAACCCAGCCGAAACAGACGTCGCAATAGGCCTGGCTTTCGCCTTGCCCTTATGCTTTTTCTGTTTCTTTGAAGGCTGTCCGGTTAGCGGCTTGCCCACAGCCCCTAGTGCGTGCGCTTGCCGCACCAGCTCTAGCTGGAGATTTACCGCTAACCGATTCTGCGCAATACTGGCGGTGTCCTCTATGATGGCCCGCGCTTGGCCACCAAAGATGCTAGGCCCTGTCAGGGGCGTCCCAAGAAGACGCTCCCTGACTGCCGTAGCCGGACGCATATGGTCAATGACCATTTGCCTCCTGGACTTCGTCACACGCGCTTGCACCCTTGCCAATGCGTCCATTGACAGCACCAAGCCGTCATTAACGCACGATAGCGCCACAGGTGGCACGGGGTGGCCTGCCCCCGCTTCAGCCCACACCGACTGAAGTAGACGATAGGAGTGATTGACAGCGCTCATGGCTGCCCTCACACCCTCATCGCATAGGGCCAGGACTTCTTCCTGGTGTGCCTGGGCCTTATCCACTAGTGCCGGACCGGGACCACCCGACCCGGCACTCTGGACACCCAGTACCCATCGGTCATCCTCCGTGACCGACGGGACTACACCATACCTGTCGTATTCACCCCGCGGAATACGGCACCTTGCCCGCACCTCCCTGGAGGCCGCAGGGAGCTGACCCTTGGTCATTAGTTGTTTACTATAAATAGCATCCAACAAATCAATGAACCGTGGATCCAGTCCCACTGACTGGATCCGGGCCGCGGGCAAAATCCCCGTCCTAATCGACGCAACCGACGGACGGGGCGCATCTTCATCGGCCGTGGCCGAAACCACAGACGGGTCAACTCTGGCTAGCCACGCCAGAGCATCAGACCAGTCTAACTCCGAAGAAGATACCCCCGCAAACACGTCACCCGTTGACATGCTTACGGGTCTGCCAGCCACGGCCTCCCGGCCAGGAGCCACGGCTGACACACCAGGCACTCCGCTACCACATGGTTCCGCCGCCACCCCATGAAACACTCCGGTCCATGGGGTAGGGCCGCACGGAAAACCGTACGGACCCGTAACCGTCGCGGAACCATAGCCGGCCACGGGCGCCCCATGTCCGGCTGCCGGACCAGGCGAGATAGGCGAGTACCACGCCTGGCCCGGCACACCGGTTCCCCTGACGGCTGGTGACAAACCAAGCCGCGCGGAACCGGTGCACGGTAACGGATTGGCCTCAGCCGCAGGCGGAGCCGCTGACCTGGCTTGCGCCAAACCAGACAAATGGAGGCCGGTTCCGTCCAGGACGGAATCAACCTCCATATTCTCCACCTGCGGCTTCACGGGCCGCAGCAACCTCTCCTCCTCGGCCTCATCGTCTTCAGACTCCGAAGAGCCGTCACTAGACGAATAAACCGTGGAGCCGTCCTGGTGGACACACCTGACGGACCGGCCACCGCTACTGGACCACCCGGAGGTGGCCGCAGAGAGACGGCCCCCTCGGTAACCAGTCCAGAATCCTGTCCGAAGACTGGATCCGTACCAGGCATGGGGAGAAACTGCCCCACAACCTTTGGTAGCAGGGACGACACCAGCGTGGGCAGAACGCTATGCAGAAAACCCTGCATAGCCGGACCAAACCACGCCGGCGGTGCCATCTCCGCCACCTCCAGCTGGGGACGTGGAGCACCCCCACCGGCCGCTCCACGATTTCCTCTCGGACCGCCTGACCCCGCGTCAGACCCAGCCAAGTCCTTCTGGGCAAGGAACTTAACCATCGTTTTGACGGACCACACTGCACAAACATTACACCTATGATCTATATTACACAGGGCACACCTAAAACAGACATGGTCCTTGAACATTACACGGACAAACTTATGGCAGTCGTCACATGATGGCGGGGCTGGCTTGGCCTATAAAATAAGCACAAACCTACAATAAACAAGCGGAACGAGACACGGATGGAAGGCAGACAATTAATTTTCAAATATTTTGACTCATAAATTAACCGTAACCTCCCGCACCCCACCCCGCCACGTTACAACAACGATCGCATTGATTATGACGACAAGAACGCGGCGGGCACAACACACCCATAATAGATCCTACAGGATGTGTAACGGCTCCAGGAATCATATCGCATAGCATTCAGGGTATATTTACTAATCAATATAAATTATACTCCTAACGAACGCAGCACGATATGTGAAGAAAACAACAAAATGTATAACAACTGCTGTCTCACACGGTAAAACCGCAGACCACGCATCTACTCAAGAATTTTGAAACCACCGATCATTGCAAACCGATCGTGATCGCACGTAAACTTGATCATTCTAAAGTTTCCGGTACCATTTTTTAGTACGCAGCACCCAGAACAAGATGCGCGAATTAATGAAAAAGTTTTTCTTCACATAAACATCCGAGCGACCGGGTGTGACGTCACCCACTCGGATTCTACGGAGAACGACGTCAGCCGATATTCGTGTTAGAAATACCGTAGCAAACACCTATTTTCATATCTGCCGATCGCCTGTTGGGGTTTAAAGAAGGCGATCGTCTGGCATATATCGTTGCTAGCACACGTCCCAGATTCTATGGGGTTAGAAATTGGAACATGCGACACAACGAAATTTAGAGACCTAAGTCTTTTAACTATGGATATAAAGAACAATACAACCTGGTTGTCTTGGGCGGTATTCTCCATAGTCCTTAGTTATCCTTTCAGAACACACAAACTATCACTGATTAAAGACTTAGATTCTTTTAAAAAACACTAAACTCCTTAATGCGAAAAGCATGTATTGCACTTGTTGCTATGCAAACAAGAATGAGCTCTATGGTAAACGGGTACTCGGCAGTGGGGAGCCGGGTACCCGGTTCCCAGGAGTCGGTAAAGCTTTCTAAGTCTATAATCCTAGAGCCGCTGTCAGGGCCAGCTGTGTATCAGAAGTAACAGAATGGTGAGTATTGATCGAAGGAGAATGGAAATTCTCACGCCACAAATAATCAGTACATAACCTAAATGATGGTCAAGCCGGCCAAAACCGGGCTCTGCAGTGTTCTGGAGTAATGTCCATTTGTAGGCTGAGATTATTTTTGAAAATTTACCACTGGAATGACTGGCTCGGTTATCAAGCCAGTCATTCCAGTGGTAAATTTTCAAAGGCAGTCCTCTCAGGGCCTGCAATTGGACATTTAATAAGCATATATTTAGATTTTCTTGACCAATTTGACCATTAAAGTGTTAAACATACCTCTACTATTATGCAGCAGTACTTACTAGAATCTCCCAGTATGACAATGAATTTGTTGCATAATAGATTCTTGATATCATCGATCAGATAAATGTCTGCCATGATTTACAAATGCAGCTTTATAGGCCGAGGTAAACTCGGTGCAGTAATCTGGCAAACTTGGTGCAGCAATCAGGTACACATCGGGTGTGCTGGTGGTGCTGTGCAAGACAATAAGTAATCACTACTAAAGAAAAATACAGCAAAACAGAATACACACATCTGAAAGATTATACAATGTGAACTGAGCACAGGTACATTACTGTTCGGTTGTACACCTCTGGTTCAGGTAAGCTGGAATTACCTGTTGAGCGCTGGCTCATGTAAGCGTGGCTTCAGCCAGGCTTGAGCTGTGATCGACTGAGAAGGATTTCGCTTGCTGACTGGCAAACTGAGTTCGGCTTGCCGGAACCCAGCACCAATCAGACTTGGGGTCTGACTCAATCACTTTCGCAATGTATTCAAAAACGAAAACACCAAAATGCTCCACAACAGATACACAGTTTGCATAACCTATAGGATGATGCCGCTAGTTTCCACGGAGATGAAGAAAATCTTACTGATGAAGTAAGCGAGGAAGTAAATTATGAAATTTAACGCTTTTGAGCCTGAAATTTCACTTATTCAATTTTAAAGCAAGAGCACAAGCAGAGAGCGAGCGAGAGGGAGTGATATAGATGGGGGTGGAGAGGGTGTGTGTGGAAGAAAGGAATGGGAGAGCGGTCTGCTACTACTGCAACCGCTACCACCACCATACTACCACTACTACTACCACTACAGACAGACAGACAAGCAGGCAGATAGACAGCACCAACCTCCACTGTGACGCCAACCTCTGGCGGCATGAATAATCATAATAACGGTTATTTGCTTAAGAAGTCTATGACAGCCACAGCTTTAGCCGTTGTTTCCAAATTTTACTATCAGTGTGGCAAAAACAAATCTCAACAACATCAATTTGATCGGTTACGTTTAAATAATCTATAGTTAGTCCTTGAAATTCGGACAATTTTGCCATGGCACAAAAATGCTCTGGCAGAACGTGTTCACCACGGCACTACTACAGTATTTTTTTTCCAAATTTCATCAATTAATTATATAATCTTTGTTTTACTTTTGGTGAATTGTAGAGCCTTGCTTAATATGATATCATGATTGATACTCTGCATCTATGATAAGATGACACTTAAGTAGCTCGGCCTACAATTGTCTTCCATGGCAAATATTTGCTGCGGTAAATTAAACTTACGACTTTTACCATGGCTTTGCCGATTACTGTGGCAAATTTTGAGGGCTGTACATTTGGCACTGATCTCGGCTCTGAACGTGCCATTCAGATTTTGCAATTGATCTGAACGGAGCTTATGTGGGTCTAGTTGGTGTGCAAGCGGACATAAATATCAAGCCGAGTTTAAACCCGAGTCTAGCGTGAGAGAGACATGCGCAATCAGCCATAAGCTTACTTAATCTGAACACAACAATTTCATGCACGTACAGTAGTGAGTACAGATCATAAATAAGTTAACATGTTTCTAAAAACAAATGTTTATTACTACAACTTTGAACATGACGCAAGAAATGCTCCATTGAACAAGAGGCCCCTTGGGCCTGTGTCGCTTACCTGGAATTATTGGCAACTGGCACAACCCAACAAAATGAGATGACCACTGTAAAAATTTACCAATCAAATTTCTGTGAAGAAAGTTTAGCCAAGTTTTATTAAAATTAGCCCACTGGCTAATAATTAACTCTTTTTATGTTTTTCTAAAAAATTTGCGGAAAATACAAGACGTCCGCCAAAAATGTTATATTTCGATTGATTCATGACGGACATGTTTTTTTTGACAAATCAACTTTCCATAGACAAATTTTAATGGCGGTTTGGCCCTAATATATCAGCCAAATTTCGGCCCGATCCATTCAGCGGATCTGGGGAAGTCGTTTTTGCGAAAACTAGGTTATCCAAGATGGCCACCCAACCATTTGGCAAATTAAGTTCCCTTGAACAAACTTGGTTCAGCTCTTGCCCTAGATCATATTTCATAAGGTCCGGATCAAACCCCCAAGCAGTTTCAGAGATTTTTAAAGATGTTTCTAAAAGTTGGCCAAAATCCAAGATGGCTGGGGGCCAAATTGGCCGATCATCTCCCTTTGAACAACTTTGGATGCCTCTTATTTTCCTAAGGATGCCTCCTGTCAAATATGCTTAAAATCGGCCCAGTGGTTCGCGAGAATACATTTTAAATTTCCCATTGCTTTAGTATGGGAGATTTTGGCAGGTAAATTATCCAAAATGGCCGCTAAACCGTTTATCCGACAGTCTCGAAAATGGCAAATTTGAAATCTCAATACGTAAAACCATATATAAAACCATTTTCGGCCTCAAAATCCATCAAATAAAAAAATCCAATATGGCCACCAAAACATGCTACATTTTGGTTGGCCCATGGCAGCCATGTTTTTTGATGGATCAACTTCTGAACCAATTTTAATGGCCCTTAGTCCCTAATTATATATCACAAATTTCAGCCTGATCACTTCAGTGGCCCTGGGGAAGAAGTCACTTTTGCAAAAATGAGGTCATCCAAGATGGCTGTTGAACTATTTGGCCAACAACGTTCCCTTGAACAAAGTTGGTTCAGCTCTTGCCCTAGATCATATTTCATGAGGTCTGAATCGATCCCTCAAACCGTTTCGGAGAAGATGATATTTAAATACATTTCTAAAAATCGGCTGAAATCCAAGATGGCCGTTGGCCAAATTGGCCGATCGGCTTCCTTCGAACAAACTTGAATCTCTATGGTTCCTGCCACATATTTGAAATCGGCCCAGTAGTTCTCGAGAAGCCATTTTAAATTTCCCATTGCTTTAGTATGGGAGCTTTTGGCGGTAAAATGATCCAAGATGGCCGCCAAACCGTATATCCGACCATTTTGAAAATTAAAAATTTGAGATCAGAATACGCAAAAACATATACAAAACCAATTTCGGCCGTAACATCCATCAAATAAAAAAATCCAATATGGCCACCAAACACACTAAATTTTGATCGGCCCATGGTGGCCATGTTTTTTGATGGATCAACTTCTCTTGAACAAACCTTAAATGCCTTTAGTCCCTAATCATATCTGCCAAATTTTGGCCTGACCCTTTCAGCGGTTCTGGAGAAGTCCTAGCGGTTCTGGAGGTCTTTTTCGCTAAAACTAGGTCAACCAAGATGGCCGCCGAATCATTTGACCAAACAAGTTCAATTGCACAAACTTGGTTCAGCTATTGGCCTAGATCATATTTCATGAGGTTTGCTTCAATCTCTCAAGCGGCTTCGGAGAAGATTTTTAAAGTGGTTTCTAAAAATCGGCCAAAATCCAAGATGGTCGCCAGCCAAATTGGCCGAGTGGCTTCGTTTGAACAAACTTGGATCCCTATGCCCTAACGACACTTCCTGCCAAATATAATTGAAATCGGCCCAGTGGTTCTTGAGTTCGTTTAAAGGAAAAGTTGATGCAAAAAACCACAGAAAAATGTAGGGTCCGCGAAATACATTGTACATGTACTCCCATAATCCCAACATTTTACTCCCCTTTTCATGACATCAATTTTCTGAAATACTTCCGCATGATCCTGATGCCGGAACCATACAACAGATTCAATTATCATCAACTATAGATGCTGACTGGTAACCCGCAGTGCATTTACTGTTAATCACAGACACCATTTTATGTTTAGATTAGAAATTTTACATATTTCAACCTTGGAGCAACTCTAGTGACTATGTGCCAAAACAAAATAATGACACTTCGTCTATCCATAATTTATCTGCTGAAAAAAAATTTGAATGTGGGTTCAAAATTTTCAAACATCTGGATTGGACAAGAAAACTGTAACAAATTTTAAGGTTATCAAGGAGATAACGCTGGCAAATGTGGACAGAATTCGCCGAAATGATACCATGACAGTGCGTCTCCATCCAAAATATCCACTAGAAAAGATTATGAGTGTAGGTTCAAACCTTATTGAGCTATTAGTCCAGGAGCTAAAGCTAGGTCAGAATCGTGACGTAGCACACCCAGTATTCGGAAGGTCTGACACTTGCTGTGGCTTGGGGGACATGTCCCACACATTTTACGCCCTGTTGTACAAACAAATTGTGGTAGCACTAATTAGTTATCCTGATTTCTTTGCATAGGGGGTCTAGGCTTTGGCTGTATCCACAGTGCACAACGATATAAGCATGATCGTGTCATAACTCAAAGTAATATCATATTAGATTCACCATATATGATATTTAGATGGATATCGACCTAACATATATCCAACATACATTTTGCATGCATATACCAAAGGCGAGGGTGAAATGTGAAGGTTATATTTTATGTATGTATACTAACTCCATCATAGAATCTGTATATCCAGCTGTACCACTGTTGACAAAGCAAAGGAAATTATTCCCCAAAGCCTCTACTGGCTGCTGCGGTGGGTTACCACGAATGCAGATTTAGCACCAGAGCAGTTTGGTAATGTTAGATCAGAATGTGCTAATGAAGGTGATGAGAGGCATGTAATGATGATATGCCAAGACATAGCGCATTGTGTATCACACGGGAGAAAGAAAATGCCAAAACACATAAGCCTCGCTATGACAATGAGGCATCTTACAGGTTCCAAACAAGTTGTCACCATTCTGAATCGTATGGGTCATAGCGTTTCCTATGATGATATTGAGGTAGTTGACACTAGTATGGCGCTTGAAGTATTAGCTCAATCAACACGGTATGGAGTTGTAATACCAACAAACATTGTTCCAAACTCGTTCGTTCAAGTAGCAGCTGATAACAATGATATACTTGAAGAAACCTTAGACGGTAAACAGACAACTCACTCAACGACAATGGTGATGTTCCAACGAATGCAATTTGGCCCAAGACCAGAGCGTGTCATACATGCTGAACACTCAGTCAGGAGAAGGGCTTTGACAGCACCAGGTACTGAAAACAGAATTCTTGATTGTGGGGTGTTTGGTAGAAGACCAGTTGTGACCGCGTTCATAGACACTGTCAAGAAGGATTGGTACCAATGTGATAGCTCAATCCAGGAACAGGCATTAGTCATGGATCTTGCATGGCCATCGTTCGAATGTGTCCAATAAAATTGTTTGCGGTAGATCTTGTACCCATGATGACCACAGAAACACAAACAGTCCCTAGTTGGAGTGGATTTAACGCACTTGTATCATGTGCTAACGCACCTTTTACACAAATCGGTTACTGTCCAATGATTTCCGGATCACCAACTGAATTCAATACGGTGTATATGGTCATGAAACAAGTTCAAAGAATGATGACAACACTAGGACAGAATGACTCGGTCATTACATTCGACTTGGCCATATATGTCAAGGCAAAGGAGATACAGTGGCGATATAAAGAAGAGTTTAGTGACACTGTGATCAGACTGGGGGGATTCCACATTGCGCCAAACTACTTAGCTGTTATTGGAAAGATGTTTGATGACTCTGGCTTAGAAGATCTCCTCATAGAGGCCAACACATATGGTAGCAGCACGGCTGCTGCTCTACTTAATGGGAAGTCATATAATCGAGGAGTGAGGGCACACAAATTGGTTATGGAAGCGCTGCTGCGATTACAATGGCAGTCTTTTTCAAAATGGGTTCAACAAAATGGACAACATGAAGACCACATTACTCCAACAGAATTGGAGAGTCTGGATGAGAAAATTAAGATGTGCCGAAGCAGCATTGACGACTTAGACGCACTGCAAGAAAATTTCAAAGAGGTGTGTATGTACGTGAATAAATTGCAACAGCTGTTCAAATCCTTTAAAGTTGAGTCAAGCTCGAAATCACACCGGTTCGCATTTTGGAACTCATACACAGTATATTCATATGGTAGAGCTGCTGCTTGGATTCATAAGAGCTGAGAGAACTGGAGATTGGCAGGCACACCTATCTGCTACTGCTGCTATGGCGCCATATTTCTACAGCATGGACAGAACCAATTATGCAAGATGGCTGCCAATATATCTTGCGGACATGAAGATGCTTCCAAGTACACATCCCCATGTACATGAACAATTCTTGAATGGAAATCATTCCGTAAGTCGCTCAGACCATCCATTCAATCAAGTGTGGACAGATATGGCCTTAGAGCAATCGATTAATTTGGATTCCAAAAAGCGAGGTGGTATTATTGGAATAACACAAAAGCCAGGAGCTCTGGAGAGGTGGTTTTTAACTAGCCACGAGAGGGCAGCCATAACAACGGTCACAAAGTAAATGTGTGGGTTACAAGATAGTCACATGTTTGGAGTACATAAGGAAATGGGGACTAATCGAATGAACAGGGATGAAACCGATGTGCAGAAGATACTTTCGACGTTCTCATCAGATATAATGACCAATCCCTTTAATATTGCGGAAAATGACGACAGCGAGTGTCTTCCGCTTGTAAACATTGCAACTGGCGTGGTATTGCCTAGTGAAATCGCCAAGAGACTTGTTTCCGCCTGTGACATTGGTAAGGAGATTATGGAAAATTTTGTTCAGGAGCGGCTGGACACGAACACGAGAATCTTTTGGGACACGTTGCCACACTTAAAACTTAAAACATTTGCCAGCCTAGCACAGAAGAAAAAACTCAAAACAAATGATGAAAAAATTCACAATGTGAGATCTGACCGCGAACTATTTGGTCGATTAATTATTGCCGCAAGGTCCAGAGATGTTGATTTAAAACTAGTGATGACGTATGAACTGTCTGCTGTTCCACTATCATTGTCACATACGGATGGGACTCTAAGAAAGAATGTGAAAAGTGTTTTGTTAAGTGAACTAGAAAAGGAAGTAAATGTTGATGGACGGCTTCCACCTGTTGACAAGACAGGCGCAACAGCTTATGTAGTAGATGGCATGGCAATTGTGCAAATGGTTAAAACCGGAGGTACGTCTACATTTGGAGAATTGGCTGATAAATACTGGCACATCTTTACAGTTCCACTGAATCAAGAAGACTGCAACAGAGTAGATATAGTTTTTGACAGATATGATAGACTGGAATCTCTCAAAGCGGAAGAGCGGCTAAAACGTGGGTCATCAACAGCATTGGAAGTAAAGATTGCTGGAGAAAATACTCCCGTTCCAAAGCAATGGGCCAAGTACATCAGCAATCCAAGCAACAAAAGTAACCTGGTTGCATTTCTCAGCAAGCGGTGGCGTGATACTGGTCCAAATATGCTATCTGCCGACAATTGCGTCATTCTTGCTGGTGGCTTTAACGATGGAATGGATGTTGTCGTCATTTCAGCGAACAATTCGTCGTATTTGGAAGAACATCAATCAGATCACGAGGAAGCAGATACGCGTATGATGTTGCACGCGCTACACGCTTCAAAAGACCACATGCGTGTTGTTATACAGTCTCCTGATACAGACGTGGCAGTACTTAGTATATATACGTATCGTTCGCTTCACTGTTCTGAACTATGGTTCCATACGGGCACAAAGGACAAATTGCTATACATACCAATACATACAGTTGCTCAAGTACTGGGCCCAGCTATCTGTCTGTCTTTGCCTGGGTTTCATTCTCTTACAGGTTGTGATAGCACTAGTGCATTATTTGGAGTCGCTAAGAGAAAAGCATTCAATCTCTTAAAGTCATCTGAATGTCATCAGCTTAGCTTATCCCAACTCGGCGAACATGTTGACTTATCACCAAATACTGCAATTCTATGTGAGAAATTTGTCTGTGAGTTGTATACCACCAGGGATGTGGGAAAGACAGCTGATGAAACCCGTTATTGGCTCTTTTGTCAAAAGAGACAAAGAAATGAAAATCTTCCACCTACATCGAATAGTCTAAAGCATCACACCGAAAGGGCCAATTTTCAAGCTCTTGTTTGGAGACGTTCATTGCAAGCTGTTCAGAATCTTCCATCTCCAAATGGACATGGCTGGAGTATAGTGGATGGTCTACTCAAGCCTGTTCTAATGTCAAAGGATCCTGCTCCATTTGGATTAATTGAACTCACATCATGTAGACGTCAAAAGTCTGCCTGCAAAAGAACAGATCTCTGTCAATGCAAGGCTAACAATCTACTCTGCACTGAAGCATGCCTTTGTATGGGAGGTGAAATGTGTGACAATGTTCAGCATACAATTGTCGAAGATGACTCTGACACAGATGAGTAACATTCTCTCATTTGCTCACGTGATAAATATGTCCTGCCAGCTTGTGTAGACATGCACTGCATGTCAGTTAAAAGTTTAATTATGAAAAATGTAGAAAACATGGGCATTGTTGTAGCTAAGGTATTGCTAGTCACAAGAAGACCTAAGTGCCCCAATATGTACAAAGCAACATACGGGTGTCTTAAACGAGGTTGATTATGTATAAATCTGCGATATACGATCACTCCTTTCCATTTTGGTTAAGATTGTATTGATATAACATGCGCTTAAGTTTGTGAAAAATTTACCATTGTGAAAATTGTTTGAGAGCTACATTCAACACCTATTGTAAATGGGCTTCTCACGGGTTAGTGATACCACAATTTTCTTGTACAACACGGCTCAGAATATACCCAAGACATCGGTCTAGCATAATATAGAGACAAGCCTTCTGAATACTGGGTGTGCTACGAAACCATTCTTCTAGACCCCTTTTGAAAATTGGCTCCCGGACTATATGGAGAGGACAACAATCAGATGGATGGACAGACAGACAGATAATAATACACCACTTGCTTTGCGTGGGCGTATAAAAACTTACATCAAATGTTCAAAATGAAGTAGCTCTATCACAAAAATCAGTCTGTCACGGAAGTGTATGACTTGTATCTCTGATGAATTTCTAAGTTAATAAACATTAAAAATATTCAACAGCTTACCTGTATAGACACCTTGAAAATTAGCCACCAACAACTTTCACCCAAATTATTTTCAAAATATCCAGCCAGTTAAGAGCTTTTACTCATTAAAATTATTGTTTGATGGCTTGTAGCAGCGAGACAGTTAAAGTCCTAGTCACTGACCACAGCTCTATTCTAGTACTCAATCACACAAATCAGGTTTAGAAGCAGAGAAAACCTAGCAGTTGTGTATTAAAAAATGCATAAATTGCTGTAGAAGCATTCCGAAGCACACGGATACAGCATAGACTTAACCGTAAGATTACCATTTGCAGACCAAGATTATTTTTGAAAATCTACTACTGGAATGACTGAATCATTAATGTGCCAGTCATTCAAGAGGTAGATTTTACAAAATAGTCTTCTCTTGGCCTTACAAATTAATTTGTTGATCACCTTCTCCCCGGTCGAGGATCGAACAACCTCCGCATGGCATCAGCAACCAGCCATCTTTCCACTGGACCACCGCGCCAAGACTAGGAAGTCAAGGTTTAGCCGACCAGCTTTCACATGTCCGATATACTGACATACTGACACTCTGACGATTCATATGGGACTATCTGTGGATGCACCTGCCACAATTCAATCCTTGGCTTTTAAGCCTATTGTACTCTGACTCCATCACGGCTCTGGCAGTATATTTTTTATTTTATTGACGCACTGGCAAAGCGCGGCTTCAATTTCCACATGCTAACCAACCGATAGTCATGTACCCATTAGTTTAATTTGTTGATTACCATCTCCCCGGTTGAGAATCGAACCGCCATACTGCAACTCCGCATGGCATCAGCAACCAGACATCTTTCCACTGGACCACCGTGCCAAGACTAGGAATGTATTCTGCGACTGTAGTAGTAGAAACATCCTTGTACAGCCGCAATCAATCCTTCTTCGCTTTTGACCACTTTGTCTTGTCCTCAGACAAAATCTTTAGCTTCCTCAGGTTCATTCTTGATTTGACTGTACTGAGTCCTGCTTTCTTGAGGTCACTTCGTAGCATACTTAACAGATTTATACATTGACATCCTCCCCTAGCTTTGTATTTGCTGGCTCCTAGTATGGTGAATTTAAAGGCTCTGTGCTGGTGTGTCTTCTGGCATCCTTAGCACATGGCCAAACATGGACAGACTTTGCTGGGCGACTGGGCGTTAATGAGCCAGCGATTTCAGTGGTAAATTTTAAAGAATAGTCTTCTCTTAGCCAGCAAATGGACGTTTCTAATGACCATTGCAAAGCCATTTTGAGCGGCTTGACCATTAAAGGGTTAACAAAGCTACAGAGAACAACCAGAAATGTGGTTGCAATGCAACCATGAAGCTCAACGTTATGACTTTTCTCAAAGTAATTGTCTCATCCCTTCTCATTATCACGTGTCCAAGTTTGGGTACAGCATGATTAACAACATGAGATATGAACTGCTGATAAGTTGAGGTAAAAGCAAAATGTTATTGCCTTGGCTTTTGTCATTATCAAACTGACCTTCACTTTTTGATGCCAAGGTATTGTGTCATGCCATCTCATTATAGGATGTGTTCCTGTATACTTAACCAAACATGAGAAATAAAATGCTAAGTAGAGATAAACGTAAAATGTTAGTTTTCATAAAAACTAGGTTTTAGCAATGACAGTGACCTTGACCTTTCACATTTTGCTGCCAAGGTGCCATTCTCACTTGTGATAAAGAATCATGTGTCCAACTTTGGTTCCAGTATGATTGAGCAAACATGAGATATAAACAGTGAAGTTGAGCTGAACACAACACATTACTGTTGAAAAAGCTTTCCCAAAACCACAATGACCTTTGATCTGTTGACCCAGAAGGACATTGTGTCATGCTCTCTCATTATAAGGAAGCATGTATTTAAGTTTGGGTCCAGTATGATTAACCAAACATGAGATATGAAGTACTAAGTTGAGCTAAATGCAAAATGTTAATGCTGAAAAAACCCTGTCATTTACCAATATCACAATAATATTGACCTTTGATCTTTTAGACCAAAGGTCATTGTGTTGTGCCCTCTTATTATAAGGAAGTATGTATACAACTTTGGATCTAGGAAAATTAAGCAAACATGAGATATGAACTGCTAAGTATAATAATATATGTTGTTATTACAAGACACGGTGAAGTTAATTAACATAGATAAATATTTAACACAGACTGATGCCGAAATACATGTGCATGGAGCGCTTGATAGAAACCGAATGTCCTATATTGTACATGCAGTGTTCAGAGATGTGGCTGTTGCTGACCTGATGCTACTATGCTGATATTTAAAGACATTAAATTTACCCCTGCTGTTGGATGTATGATGCAGTGGGGAAGTCAGATGTCACCAGTGGCCTATACTATTCTGATACACTACACTACGCTCAAAATATTAGTGTAAAAAAATTCCAGTTTTTACCAATGTCAAAATAACCTTTCCCTTTGCCATCATTGTATGAACAATATGATGCCCTCCATGTGTCCAAAGTTGAGTTCAGTATACTTATAAGGAAGTATTTGCCTAACTTTTGGTCCAGTAAGATTAACAAAAAACCCAACAGACCCCACTTCAGTGGGTTGGTCTGTAGTTTTATTAACCACTATAAAAACATACTTACCATTCAATCACTACTTGCTAAATCAAATATCTGCATTTAGCTATCAGAATAAAATTTTTATGCTCGCTTACATACTCCCTAATGCCAATACCATCACCATGTAGACCCTCAACCAGGCTTCTGGTAGAGGGGCCCCCTGCATTAGCCTTACAATAGACTGGCAAGAGTCTGTACACACTCCTTGGTGACGCCTGTCACTAAGCACGCTCGCGCATGCGCAGTAGGTCCCAAATGTGAAAACTGATTCACTTTTCTAAATTTAAGTCCCATATATCCAGAATAGATTCTCAAAACAATACCCAGCGGGGTGGCTGAGACCGGGTCGTAGTGATTGAACGGTAAGTATGTTTTTATAGTGGTTAATAAAGCTACAGACCAACCCACTAAAGGGGGGGGGTCTGTTGGGGGTTGTTATTACACCACAAAAACATCCATTACCGTTCAATCACTACTTGCTAAACCCGTAGATTTGGTCAGTGTCCCACTACGAAACTTTGGTGGGAGGAGATTTGAGAATCCATAAGCAAGGATAAAAATCAAACAAAAGATAACCAAATGTTAATAACATACCATATGGTGCGTCTTAATCAATCACACAGTGATTATCAAACAAGGATTTCTTTAAACTTTTCTTTTTTTTTTAAAAGAAATAAATAAAAACCAAAGAACAACTCACAACATTACATGCAGACGCACGGTCCTAACGAAAATGGTGGGATGTGCTTGGTAAATGGTCTTCAGCCTTTTTAGTTAAAACCATATAAAGTTCCTAAAAAAAAGGAAGCTTTCTGTGCTCTGGTCTTTTAAATAAAAAGTAGTAAAAGTAGACTCGGATTTCCCCTAGAGACTGGACTGGCTAACCATACGGAACCCAGAAAAGGGACAGATCGGATCTCTAAAAATCAGAACGACGCTTATAAACTTTTGGAGCTCTGACAGGACACCAAAATCTGTCAGACGGAGAAAAGGAGGTTAAAGATTGCAAAATAATCGGTTTAGCTGGATAACGGATTGATTGAGTCTTTGATAAAAAATCCCTTCAAGGATATAAGTCCAGACCGTCCCCAGATTTGATAAACCTATCCTTTTCAGCGGAGAAAACATGGATTTCGGATCGTCTTCTAGCAGAAGCAGATGCAATTAGAAAAACGGTCTTAAAAGTTAAAAGATTCAAGCTAATCGTAGAGATAGGTTGGAAATGATGACCTGCCCAAAAACCTGAAGAACCAGAGCCAAGTTCCAGGAAGGCAAAGGTTTAACACCTGGAGGACGAATATTACCTAAACCTCTGATCAAAAGATTAAGAACCATAGTATCTTCAACTTCAGCATTCAACAAACAAGGAAGAGAAGATGCAAAAGAAAATCTATATCCTCTTACAGTGTTAGCAGACAGATGTAAAGAGTCGAACAGATAAGATAAAGAGTCTAACACCTGGGAAATAGAAACAGAATCAGGCACGAGACCTTGATCTGAACACCATTCTCCAAAAATCTTAAGCCGACCCTTGTAAACTCTTCGAGACGACTCCCTCCTGGCAGAATCGAATATTTCCTGAGATCTTGTAGAAACTTTATTCTCAAGGATCGAGTACTCGATATACTCCAAACGCACAGACTTAAGATTCCTGGGTTTGGATGATGGTAGGTACTAGAAGATCGAGGTCTACAAACCAGATCCTTATTGGCCAAAAGGGAACTATTAACAAGATCTCGCAGATCTGGTCCCTGACTTTCTTCAGAACCAAAAGAAATCAGGATTGTGGGAGGGAACGCATATAAGCGAAGATTCCTGACCAGGACTGAGACAGGGCGTCTTGCCCTGTAGGTGGGGCTTAGAATACACCTTCCGTATCCTCTGCGTGTCGTAAGAGGCGACTAAAGGAGGTAAGGGTGAGGTAACCCTGACAGAAACCTCGAGTGCTGAAGACGGAGGTTCCAGGCCGCACGGCGCACTCTAATAAACCATGGATCCACGCACTTAACGTTTATGATCATGTCGATAGTCACTTACAGGACTGGCGGTATGATTAGTGAACGAAAAGAAGAAGACAGGGCGTCCACAGCCCACGCCCGAGACAATTGGTCCGCAAGAAAACTCAGACAGCCTGGAACATGAGTGGACACCAGGAAAATTTGATTCATGCGACACCACATGAGGAGGTTCCACACTTCCAAGTACAGGAGACGACTTTGTGCCCCCCTGCCTGTTGATATAAGACTACTGTCGAATTGTCTGATCGAATCGAGAACTAGAGACCCTTAACCTGACTGTCCGAAAAGGGAGACATGAAAGATAAAATCTGGGCAATCAGACATGTCGCAAAAAGATTGGATCTAGTGACATCCCAAGAAAAACTCGATCCTCCTTCTAAAAATGAAAGAAAACCCCATGGCAATGACTGAACGAATCGAGATTTAGATGCCTATCAGACAATCCAACCAATGAACAGAAGCCTGGATTTACTTTCCAAAGAAGAGCCTCTTCTTAGACTCCTTGACAAGCATAGAAGACAAAAAACCCTCTAAAGCTAATAGCTTCTGATTAGAAGGAACAGAAGACCATTTGGGAGGAGACTGCAGAGAAGGGTTCTAGATCCAAGAATATCTGGCCCTTTTGATAAGGGCCGCCCTTAAAGATGTGGCAAACTTACTATATGCTAAAGAGGACTGCTCATAGAAAACACATAGATTACATATGCCATGATGCTCCAACCAAAATCCTGGGCTATATCCTTATTGCTTAACCCTCACTAAAGAGGTAACTCATGTTTATTATGGATATTTTAATAATACCGCTTACTCTGAATGGAGAAGTCTCATACAGAGTTGCCCTTATGCATCCTTTTGCGCGTATATACGCATAAAAATGGCAGAGGGACGCATAAAAATTAACCCTCTGCGTCCCCGAGGACGCACGAGAGACGCAGTGAAAAAGTGCAACGGAAACTGATAACTTTGTGTGTGCTTAATTATCGATTATTTTATCATGTGTGTATATTTATTTGTGCATGTTTTTACTTTTAAAAATAGACCTAATGTATTGTGTGTTCAATAAAAACGAACTTATTGCGTTGTTTAAGACCATGATTTGTTGTATGTTTTCTTGCACAACTCAAAGTTGGTAATGCCCATAAATCAGATTCAACCACCACATTTAATTGTAAACACAATCCCCAAATCATCCTTAGTATTCCATTTGATCTAATTAAAAAAAATAAATAATGATTTACAAGGCCGATGTTAGTCGCCTTGTTTGGCCTACAAATTGCAAAAATACCCGCCATGTTTCTGTCAGTTGTGCTAAACGTCAGTATGACGTGTCAGTATTTGATTGGATAACAGCGGAATATCCCTGTCGAGGAACTCACGCTTCAGAAATCCAATACAACTGATCAAGCGTATACAAACGTGTCTGGGCGTCTTAACCCTTTCACAGCTCAGAACATTGGACAAAGTTGTTATCACTAATATGCTGAATATTTTGAAATTAATTTGCGCATGCCTACTTGCCTAATGTAGCAACGACTTACAGGCAAAAATATTTTTTTCTATTTACTTATCAAAATATCTAAATGGATGAAGGAATATATGGAAGATATTGTGATATCTTTTACACTTGAATGGTCATTTGACGGATTATCAGCGGTGTCTTTGTATTGCTGTTTGAATAACGGTATCAACACACACTATAAGCCGTCTTTTATTTACATGTAGCAATAGCGGCTGATTGATTGACTGATGGATTAGTGTTTATAATGTTTAACAATACTCGATCATTAGGTGTTCTCAATTTCTCAACTAAAAAGCTCATCCCAGCAGCGATGTTCAACGATATCGTCGATCTACAGGTAGGCAGGCATACGTTAAAATATTGATTTTTCCAAACAGCGTATAGCTCAAAGCTCCCCGATACAAGCGTCCTTATTGGATACATGCTAATGCGTTATCTATGCTTCAACCAATCAGCAATCGCGTTACATAGTTACTCCCTACGAATTAGACATATCCGGTTATTGGCTGATATATTTTCACTAAATACGCATTTTAATCTGATTTATACAGATTATTTTTGATAAATTATTGTTTTGTCTGATCTTAGCCTATGTATTCCACTATATTTAGTCATTCCAGTTACATTATAAAAAATACGCTCGCATTATATCGACGTAGGTCAAGTCGTCCTTGAGCCCTCGCCCCAGATACTCGTAATTTTTCAATAAGTCCAAAGTCAAGTTAGGGTTTTATATAAAAACTAATGCAGTGATCTTTGCTAATTACTAATGTAGTGGTCTTTGGAAATGTTAATCATACAAGGTTGTCAGTGTAGGTTGGTTGGTTTATCAGACAACAAACAAGTACAGTACTTTAAGTTATTGTTTATTGACATGCAGTTCAAATGTTATTAGTTAAATATACAATGGCCATTTCAATAGATAAATTTTAGCCATCATTGTAGATCACAGAATACATATTTTTGAAAATTTACCATTTGAATGAGTGGCACTGTTTAGAGCCAGTCATTCCAGTGTTAAACTGCCAAAAATAGGTATTTTGGTGATCTACAATGGTGGCCAAAAGTGTTAAGTGCTAAAGGTTAATAAACTATGCATAGTTAATATTCTCTATATATATACATTAACATTATTTACACAATGTCATAACTAGTGCTTTCAACTTGTTTAATAAAGTGCTTTATAATTAGATCAATGTGTTGTGTTTATTTTAAGAAAAAAACATGGGACCCCCATATTTCAGATGAGGACCGCCAGATTTTACAGTGGGACCCCCAAAAATCAATTGTTGTGGGCAACACTGGTCTCATATCAGTATAGCCTAACTTATTAAAATGCTAAAGACTCTGCAAAAATTATAGATAATTTTATTTATAGAGATTTAACCAGATATCGTGGCAAATCAAAAAACCCATAGTAAGCCTAAGGGAGTGCTTAGAGTCAAGATATAGCCAAATCCTGTACCTGAGATCTGCAATAATCCCGACTGGAATTCGAAAACCTCAAATCATGACAGAATTTAGCAAGATAGAATGAAGAAAAGAAATTACGGTTTCCCAAAGCACCACTCAAAAAGATGAAATAAGGGAAACTTACTTGTGATGACATCATCACAATTCTACGAATAGAACGCATGACAAGGTCCTGTTAAGAGAACTATGGCAAACATTTGACTAATCTAATTTAAAAATCGTATAATAATGGAGCAGATTTAATAAAAAAAAAATTGTTATTGAATACATCAACGGTTGCCTAGCCGCTCGGGCTTGACAGATCATCTTGTCAGCTTGTCAAATAATACTTGATCTACGCAAGTATTTCTTACAAATAGTGTTAATGTATGGAATCCTTTACCAACAGAAGCAATTAACGCTCCAACATAAAACACATTCAAAAACAACCTAGACTCATTCTTCAAGTCACAGGGTTTTATATATATATACACCTAAGGTCGACTAACTCCCAAGATTGCACTTACTTCTTCTACACTGAAGTATTAGACTGCAATCACGGAAAATCATCAGCCTGAACGTGACACAGGGTCCTATAATGATTGCAAAACTGTGTCCCATATTTAAATCAACGACATAGGAAAAACAAGCCAGCTTCAAGACTTGGCTTAGGTATACTGATCAATTAGATATCCTAAACCATTCGATAGTTATGCCAAGAGGCAGAAAACCTAAAGGATTTTTAATATATTTATTGATTCTTATATTTATAGACTTAGAATCCATAATTTCAGCTTTGTAATAACAAATGACATTGTGTTAGAAATCCCAATAAAAGGAAAGATTGAACACTGATACTTGATATTAACGGTCTGGATACTGAATTTTGCAGACGACATATTACAACTGTAATATCTCTGGACCTGCAAAATATTTTGAAAACATTTTGACCGAAAATTGTAGGTGGTTGCTTAAATCCAAAGATTCTCGGCCGTTCTTCCACCCCTCCAGCGCAACCCCCACCCCACTCCAACCGACCTGCCGCCAGCCCCCAGACAACAACTTCAACGAGCAAAAAAACCCAAGACCCACCGAACAGTCTGGGAACAATCCGACCGAAAGTTGCCAGTGGCTTCACCGGTATCCAGTCAACTCGGCCCAAATACACACCGGCCCAGATCCAACTCAGCCCAGGTCAACTCAACCTATGTTTATGCCTATCATGTGCGACTATACCCTTGGGTCGAGCTGACCATACAGTACCACCCATAGGCACATACGAATGCACATATGCGCACACATGTATATGCCTATAGGTGCACTATTAGGCCGAACCGACACTGCGCATTTAAATGTCCATATGAACATAGCTATAGCAATATTATTGGGCTAACCAGCACGCTTCAATAGGATAAAGATTATCGAGTGTAGCAGGCCTACCTAGACTTCTATGGTAGCTACTACACACGATAATCTGTATACCATGACACACACGGAAATCTCAGTAATATCTTAAGATCACCATCGTCTTAAAAAGATAGTGCTTTTAGGATAAAGATTGTCTATGTCTATGTATAATAGTTCCGCGTTAGTGAAAATAATAGACACTAATAATTCTGACTGTCTTTTAAATAAAGAGACGTAAACGCCAGTAAATATTATTAGTTACACCAACAGACGACTAATGCTGGTATAATACGACTGGTATAAGAGGGATCTCATATATCCATATCATCAATTTTTGAAATGTTCCGAAATCAAGGATATAGAAATATGAGATTCCCAATTATTCCATGCTTCCAGCCAGGTGAAAAGATTTCATCTTGAGAACGGCTCTCCAAGTGTGATACCAGCCATCAAAAAGAAGAAGAAAGAAGCCAGGTGAATGCATTCCTAGGCCTATTTGACTTTTATTAAATCGGGCCGACAGGACTTTTTATCCTAGGCCGAGCTGACTAATTTAAGTAGGCCGGGTTGGCAATTGGGCCGACTCGACTGGAATTCGCTTCACCAACAACCCTCAGCCAAAACACCCCCAAAAGACCCAGCAAATCCTGAGTCCCCGCCCACCGAAAACCACCGTCCTGAGGCCTGCAGCAACCCAGTCAAAATAGAGCAAAAATTACGCTAGAAAAGGGAAAACAACCACAATTCTGGAAAAAAATTAATGAAAACAAAGCGAACTCACCGAAACTATGTCAGCGCAGAAGAAGAATGCGTGCTTATATTCCTTCTTCCTGCCCCCTTATCCGCTTGATTATCTTTTCTAAGCGACTATTGTTCTTGTAGACATTAATCTTGTAGTCATACTGATCCCTATGAAACCTTTACTGAATCTAATTCTTTTTAGCGACTGACAAATTAGACTACGATTTACGCAAGAATCAGAGTTTCTCCCTCTACAAATTCACTCCCTTTGGTTAAATAAATATGTCAACCTGTCGACATAAGAGGTAAAAGGAGGGCGAGGAAAGGCTGAATGGCCCGAAGACAACTGGCCATCTAAAGTTGAATTTAAGTACAAATCGTATCTCGAGATAATGCGTAGAATACAGACTGACTTATCGGCTGATGATATGCGCATATAAAATAATCTGCAACAGAAAAACCCATACAGCAACCAGTCAGAAAAGTCTTTAATTACGTTGAAAATTGTCACTGATAAACGAATAAATGTCTGAATAGACTACAATTCCAAGAGAGACTACAAGACTGGCAATAACTCGGTATGAATATTTTCAGCCATTAAACATTTCCAATATTAAACAAATACGGAAATAAGACTAAATCTTAGGCAAGAAGATTACAAGATTCTAGGAAAGCGAACATGTAAACCGGACTTGAAGAACAAAACTGGAACCCCAGGAAGTTCTCTATCACCTGAAATCCAAAACAGGAAGACAGACCCGGAAGATAATCCTAGAACACCAGAAAGATCCATGAAAACCGGAAATGGCCTTATCCCCGGCTGTACGAAATCCGGATGCGGAAAAATAGGAAACGGAAATGTGTAAACCGGAAGTAGACTACCGGAAACTGATCAAGATCCTACAACCCGGATGTACAGAATTACCGGAAGAGGAAGATGAAAAAGCCGGACACGGATATAGATGAATGATGCAATGCCAGGTCCAACAGACCCAGATAAGCATTCTTCCTACCGGAAGTAGCAACACTATTACCGGAAGAGGAAGCTGAAAAGCTGGAAACAGAAATAGATGAATGATGCAATACCAGGTCCAACAGACCCAGATAAGCATTCTTCCTACCGGAAGTTGCAACACTACTACCGGAAGAGGAAGCTGAAAAACCGGAAACGGAAATAGATGCACTACTGCCGGAAACGGAAAAACCGGAAGTGGATGGAAATGCCAGAAAATCATGAGACACTGGATGTTCAGCCAAGCCACACAATCACAGTGCTCATATCCGGATGCCCGGTAAAACCAGAAGACAAACCGGAATGCAAACCCGCTTGCCCGGACAAGCCAGGAGCAGAGACGGGAGCAGAGGAGATGGAAGATCTCTTTTCTGGCAATAAGAATTACGGGAAAGATGAACTTATGCATGAGATGAAGGATCGGAAGCTTCCGCCCCCGATGCCATCGCATGAGGGTTATGCAGACCCTCAAGACTTATATGGTCTTTTGTCTGGCTCCTACCTGAGGATGAATAACCAGACTTATTCTTTGAATCACCAGACTTTTACTTCAGAGATTTCATCTCTTGTCTGGAAGTGCGTGAAATCTGACTGAAGACTGGAATCAGTGATTCCTGAATAAAATGTTTGAAAGCACTAATAAGGATCTACGTAATAAGAGTGGTACTTGGCTATTTTATAACATGGTAATTTGATGGTATATAATAGGCATGGTTTCACAAACCTCGAAAACGGGAGTACTGACACGAAAACTGGTAACTCCAAACTAGAGTTACAAAAACCCTCTAAAACACCATGACATGAAAGTTAAACATAACATAGGCAAGAAAGATTTCATGGTAGGCATGTTTTCTTGAGTCAGAGAATTAAATGTAGCTGAACTTTTCAGTGCAAAGCTATAAACTTTTATCCATATGATAGCAGGCGAACTGATCTGCTAGCAGAATATTTGAAAAGTGAATCAGTTTTCACATTTGGGACCTACTGCGCATGCGCGAGCGTGCTTAGTGACAGGCATCACCAAGGAGTGTGTACAGACTGGTGCCAGTCTATTGTAAGGCTAATGCAGGGGGTCCCTCTACCAGAAGCCTGGTTGAGGGTCTACATGGTGACGGTATTGGCATTAGGGAGTATGTAAGCGAGCATAACAATTTTATTCTGATAGCTAAATGCAGATATTTGATTTAGCAAGTAGTGATTGAACGGTAATGGATGTTTTTGTGGTGTAATAACAACCCGGGATATAAACAGAAAAGTTGAGTTAAATGCACATTGGACGATGACACCACCGGATAACGTGCAGGGTATCACAATAGCTTGTATTACTTTATAAAGTCGAGCTAAAAATAGTTACAGAATTTTTTTTAGGAATTCTGAGTGATAGAGATTTGGCGGCAAAAAATTGCTAGATGGAAAGAATGTTGAAAATAATGCATTAAAATCCCAGAATTAATTTTGTTCTAGATATGGAAAGATTACGGTAAGTTAGTAAAACAAAAAAATTAATTGGTATGACCTCTTATGCTTATAGTTTGTCACTCATGAGTATTGACCTCGTTGTTAGAATTTGCAATGATGAGAATTCCATCAAAATATGGAGGTTTCCATTCTCCACCAAAGCAACATAAATATAAATGACAGATGTACTACTTACCAGAACTTCCGATAATGAAAACAGCTTTATTATTGAGAAGTTCTTTAACGTCTTCTGGCAGGAACATGTCAGCCATTATATGTATTGAGGTGCAATGAACAAGGATATGATCTTTTCATTGGAGCTGCAGGTGAAGATCTGTAAAACTAAACACAAACACACATCGTATGAATAGTTAAAACTGAACACACCATGGCATGAATAGTTAAAACTGAACACACCATAGCATGAATAGCTCAAACTGAACACACCATGGTATGAATAGCTAAAACTGAACACGCCATGGTATGAATAGCTAAAACTGAACACACCATGGTATGAATAGCTAAAACTGAACACGCCATAGCATGAATAGTTAAAACTGAACACACCATGGTATGAATAGCTAAAACTGAACACACCATGGTATGAATAGCTAAAACTGAACACACCATGGTATGAATAGCTAAAACTGAACACACCATGGTATGAATAACTAAAACTGAACACACCATGGTATGAATAGCTAAAACTGAACACACCATGGTATGAATAGCTAAAACTGAACACACCATGGTATGAATAACTAAAACTGAACACACCATGGTATGAATAGCTAAAACTGAACACACCATGGTATGAATAGCTAAAACTGAACACACCATGGTATGAATAGCTAAAACTGAACACACCATGGTATGAATAGCTAAAACTGAACACACCATGGTATGAATAGCTAAAACTGAACACACCATGGTATGAATAACTAAAACTGAACACACCATCGCATGAATAGCTAAAACTGAACACACCATGGTATGAATAGCTAAAACTGAACACACCATGGTATGAATAGCTAAAACTGAACACACCATGGTATGAATAGCTAAAACTGAACACACCATGGTATGAATAGCTAAAACTGAACACACCATGGTATGAATAGCTAAAACTGAACACACCATGGTATGAATAGCTAAAACTGAACACACCATCGCATGAATAGCTAAAACTGAACACACCATGGTATGAATAGCTAAAACCGAACACACCATGGTATGAATAGCTAAAACTGAACACACCATGGTATGAATAACTAAAACTGAGCATACAATCGGATGAATAGCTAAAACTGAACACACCATGGTATGAATAGCTAAAACTGAACACACCATGGTATGAATAGTCCAATAGATAAAACTGAACACAGACACACATGGAATGAATAGCTAAAACTGAATACATACATCGAATGAATAGCTAAAACTGAACACACCATGGTATGAATAGCTAAAACTGAACACAGACACATGGAATGAATAGCTAAAACTGAACACAGACACATGGAATGAATAGCTAAAACTGAACACATACATCGAATGAATAACTAAAACTGAGCATACAATCGGATGAATAGCTAAAACTGAACACATACATCGGATGAATAGCTAAAACTGAACACACCATGGCATCAATAGCTAAAACTGAACATATACATGGTATGAACAGCTAAAACTGAAACACACAATAGATACACCGGTAGTTAGAGCTCTGTGAGTGGTACACATACAGTACAGCTCACAGATATCTACTATATGTCTCCAAAACAAAATAAAATGTTGAATATTTTGGACTTAATTTGACGGAAAGCCATTGCTGCGTAGGGCAGTGCATGGCCTCAAATAGAATTATGGTAAGTAAAAAATATTCAACAGAACATTTCTTACATTGTTTTCAAAATTGTACTGTTTGGAAACATGTTCAGTTATTTTGGAGCTGCACTGTAGTGCATATAGACATTATGTGACATGGATGCTTTAAAATATTACAGGCAATGCGCCTTTCCCCAAGTTTATCCATCAATCATATGACATCATAATCAACTCCATGACGTGTAGGATGACGTCATAATCATGATGTCATGAGTGATTCAATATAGTCTGTCTTTAACGCTTAATAGTCCGACACGCTTAATAGTCCGACACGTTGTATGAATTGTACGTCGTTACCATTTAATAAACATTCTGTTGAATACTTTGAAACAAATTTGACTGGGCGCTGTTGTGGCCATAGGCAGGAACAGCGCCAAGTCAAGTTAGCTTCAAAATATTCAACAGCTTACCTATATAGTTTTCTGGAAATTGATAGTCAGGAAGTTTGCCGATCGATCGATCCCAACACGAATGATGTGTGGGTGGAGCTTAAATAAAGATAGGCGGGGCATAGCTAAAACTGGAAACATCCATGATTTGGTAAACCGCACTGCAGTGGCTAAATGTATGTGTGGTCTTGAGAATCGTTTACAAGGCATACATGTAATAAAGCAATAATTCAGGCTATGAAGTTATTGATACACATGTATTTTCTTGACCTACAAATGGACATCATTGCGAGACAGATGGCCCAAGGGATATGATGCTAACATGACTGATGCATTAATGTATGCACCAAAAAGAAATTGTTCACAATGACCAAGAAACATTTAAAGGAAAGGATTCCCATGGGAACTAACAGATGCTCTTGAATGACAGCTTTATATAATAATCAACCTATAGCATGCAGTGAAAAACAGAAATAAATCAGGACAAGAGGCCCAAGGGGCCTGTCGCTCACCTGGAACACTGACATTTCAACTAATCTTTATTGAATTCAAATTGCTACCTACATGTATAACTGAAAATAAGTGTGGTGTAAGCTATAGCTGTCTATGACAGCAACAGGCTTCAGCAATAGTGTTTGAAAACTGAACAGCAGCCACTCTAATACTGGCTTTGTAACAATAATCTTTTGATATCAGTGTGACATGGGTTAAATAGTGCCGCAGAAAGTTGTTGTTGCATTGGACAGTAACATATCTCATCAGCAATACCATTTTTAAATGACCACATTAAGAATACTACATGCATCGCTATCTAATAAAGCTTGCTAATACTGCAATACTGAGCTAAGTGTATTGTTAGATAAATTGGCTTTAATGATACCGGTAAATTAATTAAATAAATCTTTTTGAAGCAGTATGTGAATATAGTTCTATGTATAGTACATATACACTCTTTGTGTATGGTGGACTGTCCTACCGTATTGTAAACCAGGTGTCTAGGTATATATAGAATGATGCTGTCGTCAGGAGTCACATCATGAGCTGTTATAATTTGGTATTTATCAGGCATGGGCCATAAATGTCAGCAACACCTCACAGGGTATTAATTTCATTTCAAACCAGGAATGAGAGTTGTGGTTTTAAATTACAAGATTAATTGTTTTCCTCTGCTGGCTAAATAGCTAAGATATATTTTGTATGCACTGACACCAAAACGTTGAACATTTGGAAATTTATTTGACAGGAAGTTGTTGCTTTCTAAGGCAGCAATGACTTTCAGTCAAATTATTTTTTAAATAAACTTCAACTAACTCTACCCAACAACTGCTGCTAACTGAGTTTGGCCACTCTGTCAAATGATTACAAGACTTGTATAATGCAGTTAAACCTGCAATAAAAACCACCTGTACTAAATGCCAATTTTACTACATGCCACCAAACCATTATCCGATAGAATGCAGGAAATGTCAATTTCCCTTTCTCCGAGATCTAACAATACTCACCATTCTGTTACTTCTGATATACAGCTGGCCCTGACAGCGGCTCTAGGATTATAGACTTAGAAAGCTTTACCGACTCCTGGGAACCGGGTACTCGGCTCCCAACTGCCGAGTACCCGTTTACCAGAGCTTATATTGTTTGCATAGCCACCAAACAACAGAAAACTATGGCTTGCCTCCGTGGGGCTGGGAGGCTGGGTCCATAACAGAATGGTGAGTATTGTTAGATCTCGGAGAAAGGGAAATTGACATTTCCTGCATTCTCCTTCGATCAATACTCACCATTCTGTTACTTCTGATATACACCAGATTTGATCAGTAACCTGGTGGGAAGGGGCAAGCCATAAATGCTAATTTTGCCCCTTGGAGAAAGATTTTAGACTTCCAACTTGACTAACGGAGACTTAAAAGGACCGTCAAGTTCACGGAACCGAATCACATTCGCGTCACAGCCCCCCCCACCCCACCCCACCCCTTTTTCCTCCTAAGAAAAGGGAGAGAACTAACGAACATGTATCTCGCCTGAAAACACAAATATGCCAAGAGGGTTAACTACTCCCTGCATATTCCATGTATTAGCCTGGGAATGAGCATGAATATATAAGATGAATGAACATGATACATATACATAATACAAAAAACTCTCACTTATTGAATTACCTTATGATAATTGGACTTCAGACGTACCGCCTCCAACCATTCACCGGTTCGGCCATCGGTGACACAATCTGGTTGACACCCTCTCGCCTGACCATGCCTGCTTTAGGTTCTTTTCTTACCAAAGTGAGAAAAGGGTGAAAAGCAGTGTGGTCACTAACTATCGTTTCAAAACAGCTAAAGTGAGGGGATTGGCTGAGTCTGACACATCCCTCATATTGTAATCCGTGAATGAGGACTCACAGTGCCATTGTGCAACGGCCATGACGTCCTATAACGGAACACCATTGTAAAGGGCGGTCGAGGCGGCTATTCCTCTGACATTGTGTGCCCTTACGCCTTGCACCTGGTGCCCAGTCGCCATCTCGTGAGTAGTCTGAATGCATTCGACCACCCAACGAGAGATAGTATCCATGGATGCGGCGCCATAAGACTTTTTATGGCAGATCCACAGATGTCTATCGTTCGACCGTAACGAGTCACTCCGTTTCTTGTACTTAGTCAAAGCACGGACCGGGCACCAGACACTGGCATCACGATCAAACCTAGTTAACTTCGGTATAATGATCGGTTTGCCGGGATATCTCAAAGATTGGTTCTTTGACATAACCTCTGCTCTTGGCAGAAGATGCAGACCTTCTCCAGAAACAATAAATCGGTTCCTCTCTGCCGAAAGCGCATGGATCTCACTGCGCCTTCTAGCTGAGGAAGCTGCCAATAGAAAGGACCGCCTTTAGAGTCAAATGCTTTAGACTAGCCGAACGCAACGGTTCGAATGGGTGCTTGGCCAGTACATTAAGCACTAAATATAGACTCCAGGCTGGAATGACTACCGGTTGTCTCGGTCGGAGATTGCTCATTCCCTTCAACATCACATTTAACTGGGCCACCTCTGGACTATCCCTGTTGGCTAGACAAGGGATAACTGATGCCAAAGCTGACTTGTATCCAGCAACTGTGATAGGAGCTAGTCCTCAAAAGAACAGCTCACAGAGAAAGTCTGCTATTTGCTGATAGTGGATTGAAAGGTATCAATACCCTTTTCTTCACACCAGTCTGCAAATCTGTTAACCTTGTTGTTATATGACTTGAAGGTTGACCTCCTTCTCGCAGCCGCAATGAAATCAGCAGCCTGTCGAGAAAAGCCTTCCGACGTGGAACATTGTTTGATAACATCCACGCAGTCAATTTGAACATTTCGGGACGCTCGTGTAGGAAGCGTCCCTTGGCCTGGGAGATTATGTTCGGAATCTCGGGCAACTGCACAGGATTTTCCACGCCCTGCTCGGCCAATACGGCGCTATTAGCAGGACCAGACACGGTTCCTCCCTGACCTTCACCAATACCTTCGGTAGAAGAATGGTGGGTGGGTACGCGTAAGCGTGCATCCCTCTCCAGCTTATCGCCAGAGCGTCTGTATCGACGGCATTTGGATCTGGAATCGGCGAGACATATGTCATGATTTGAGCATTTTCCTTTGTGGCGAACAAGTCCACGTTGGGTTTGCCCCAATGCTCGAAGATCCGTCGCAGAACTGGAGGGTTGAGGGACCATTCTGTTGGCAGGATTCTCTGTCTGCGAGACAAAGCATCCGCCAGAATGTTCAATCGGCCAGGAATATGAGCTGCTTTCAAAACAACCGAGTAATTCCAGCACCATTGAATCAAGTGCCACACCCTGATACACAGAGTGGGCGACCTGGTCCCGCCGTGGCGATTTATATATGATACTACTGTCGAATTGTCCGACCGTATCAATATCACCTTGCCCCTGATCATCGGAAGGAACTCTTCCAACGCCAGTTCCATTGCCATCATTTCCAACAGATTGATATGCAGCTGACTCTCCGGGAGAGTCCATGTGCCCGAGACCTGGTGTTCTCCCAGGCAGGCACCCCACCCTTCCAGCGATGCATCCGTTCTGTAGACGGACAGCATTGGGTGGGGTAGGTGCAGGGAAACCCCTAATAGGAGATTCTGACGCTGTTTCCACCATAGAAGATGCGATATTATCGGCTCCAAAACTGGCACCAGTTTTGACAGGGGTTCTGTTCTCTGTTTCCACAGAGACATCAGATACAACTGGATAGGCCTTCGCATTAGAGCAGCGTACGGGATAACCTGCTCCATGGAGACCATCATGCCCAGCATCTGAAGGAACCGTCTCGCCTGAATGTGGTTTCCCACTCCAAAACTCTTGAGGATGGCTAACAGACACCACTCTGGGCTCTGACGGGTAAACCCTGCCCTCCTCGAGGTCGAATCGCATCCCCAAATAAACGAAACGTTGAGTGGGCGTCAACTCGGATTTCTCCTCGTTGACTATGCAGCGTAGATCTGAAAGTAACTTCAGAGTCAGAGCAGTATCCACGTTCAACCTGGCTGCCGAGTCTGCCTTGAGCAGCCAGTCATCTATGTAGGTGTGTAGCGCCACGTTCTCTTTTCTGAGAAACGCTGTCACCGCAAGGACCCCTCTTGTGAAAACCCTCGGAGCTGTCGACAGGCCAATCGGGAGAACTGTAAACTCCCATACTTGATTCTGAAACGCAAATCTCAGAAACCTGTGCCAACTCCGATTCATAGGAATGTGGAAATATGCATTTTTCAGATCGATCGATACACACCACATTCCTTTCCTCAATCCCGCATTACCGACCTCGGCGTTTCCATCTGGAACCGAGGCGTATGGCTACACCAATTTAATGGCCTGAGATTGAGTATGGGTCTCCATCCCCCTGTGCTCTTGGGGACAAGGAACATGTTTGAATAGAAGCCTGGAGTGTTTCGGTTTGCTGGTTTTATTGCTCCCTTCAGAAGCAAACCCGACACTTCCTTTTGAACGGCTTCTAACTTGTCTGGCTCCCTTGGTACGGGTGTCCAGACAGGTGCCAAAGACAGATTTTGTGGTGGAAAGTCCCACCACTCCGGCATGTAACCCTGGGATAACCATCCCAGGACCAGACTGTCTGACGTCACACCTTGCCAGGCCTCGACGAAACGCATGAGCCTTCCACCCATCATAGACGCCTCGACGTCTAACGGGGTTGTCCGGCTCGCAGTCCGCCCCCCCCCCTCTTTCTTAACGAGAGAGAGAGAGAACCATTTCGTTCTAGGCACGACGGGTATAACTGGCACCACTGTTCCTGTCGCACAGGCACGGTCCAGGCGGATATGAAGGGAGCTTTCGTACCCTCAGGTACGCTTCGGCCCCTTCTGTCCGCCCTTTGAGGCCTTACCCTTACCCTTCCCCTTGCCGCCTCTAGGGCGGTCAGGAGCAACATTGGGGAGGGTAGGTGCCTCTACAACCTTCCTGGGCTTCTTCGCCGGCGGCGGCTCTGAAAACCCAGCTGAAGCAGAAGTCGCAACAGACCTAGCTTTCGCCTTGCCCTTATGCTTCTTCTGCTTCTTTGAAGGTTGTCCCGTTAGCGGTTTCCCCACAGCCCGTAGTGCGTGCGCTTGCCGCACTAGCTCTAGCTGTAGGTTTACCGATAACCGATTCTGCGTGATACTGGCGGTATCCTCTAAGATGGCCAGCGCTTGGCCACCGAAGATGCTAGGCCCTGTCAGGGGCGTCCCAAGAAGACACTCCCTGACTGCCGTAGCCGGACGCATATGGTCAATGACCATTTGCCTCCTGGATTTCGTCACACGCGCTTGCACCCTTGCCAATGCGTCCATCGACAGCACCAGGCCGTCATTGACACACGAAAGCGCCACAGGTGGCACAGGGTGGCCTGCCCCCGCTTCAGCCCACACTGACTGAAGGAGACGATAAGACTGGTTGACAGCGCTCATCGCTGCCCTCACACCATCATCGCATAGGGACAGGACTTCTTCCTGGTGTACCTGAGACTTGTCCACTAGTGCCGGACCGGGGTGACCCGCCACGGCACTCTGGATGCCCAGTACCCATCGGTCATCCTCCGTGACCGACGGGACTACACCACACCTGTCGTATTCCCCCCGCGGAATACGACATCTTGCCCGCACCTCCCTGGAGGCCGCAGGGAGCTGACCCTTGGTCATCAGTTGTTTGCTATAAATAGCATCCAACAATTCTATGAACCGTGGATCCAGTCCCACTGACTGGATCCGGGCCGCGGGCAAAATCCCCGTCCTGATCGACGCAACCGACGGACGGGGCGCATCTTCATCGGCCGTGGCCGAAACCACAGACGGGTCAACCCTGGCTAGCCACGCCAGAGCATCTGACCAATTTACCTCCGATGAAGACACCCCCGCAAACACGTCACCCGTTGACGTGACCACGGGTCTGCCAGCCACGGCCTCCCGGCAAGGAGCCACGGCTGACACGCCAGGCACTCCGGTACCACACGGTTCCGCCGCCACCCCATGAAACACTCCGGTCCATGGGGTAGGTCCGCACGGAAAACCGTACGGACCCGTAGCAGTCGCGGAACCATAGCCGGACACGGGCGCCAACGGCACCCCACGTCCGACTGCCAGACCAGGCGAGATAGGTGAGTACCACACCCGGCCCGGCACACCCGTTCCCGTGACGGCTGGTGCCAAACCAAGCCGCACGGAACCGGTGCACGGTAACGGATTTGCCTCAGCCACAGGCGGAGCCGCTGACCTGGCTTGCGCCAAACCAGACAAATGGAGGCCGGTTCCGTCCAGGATGGAATCAACCTCCATATTCTCCACCTGCGGCTTCACGGGCCGCAGCAACCTCTCCTCCTCGGCCTCCTCATCTTCAGACTCCGAAGAGTCGTCACTAGACGAGTCAACCGTGGAACCGTCCTGGCGGACGGCTCCCACACCTGACGGACCGGCCACCGCTACTGGACCACCCGGAGGTGGCCGCAGAGAAACAGAAACCTGTCTGGCCGAAGCCAGACGGGACTGCCAGGGGGCCGTACGAGACGGCCCCCTCGGTAACCAGTCCAGAATCCTGTCCGAGGACAGGATCCGTACCAGGCATGGGGAGAAACTGGCCCCCAACCTTTGGTAGCAGGGACGACACCAGCATGGGCAGAACGCTTTGCAGAAAAACCCTGCACAGCCGGACCAAACCACGCCGGCGGTGCCATCTCCGCCACCTCCAGCTGGGGACGTGGAACACCCCCACCGGCCGAACCGGGCGCTCCACGATTTACTCTCGGACCGCCTGACCCCGCGTCAGACCCAGCCAAGTCCTTCTGGCAAGGAACTTAACCATCATCTCTACGGACCACACTGCACAAACATTACACCTATGATCAATATTACACAGGGAACACCTAAAACACACATTGTCCTTGAACACGACACAGACAAACTTATGGCATTCGTCACATGATGGCGGGGCTGGCTTGGCCTATAACATAAGCACAAACCTACAATAAACAAGCGGAACGAGACCCGGATGGAAGGCAGACAATTAATTTTCAAATAATTTGACTCATAAATTAACTGTAACCCTCCCGCACCCCACCCCGCCACGTTACAACAACGATCGCATTGACTATGACGACAAGAACGAGGCGGGCATTAAACACACCCATAATAGATCCTCCAGGATGTGCAACGGCTCCAGGAATCATATCGCATAGCATTCGGGGTATATTTACTAATCAATATAAATTATACTCCTAACGAAAGCAGCACGATATGTGAAGAAAACAACAAAATGTATAACAAACTGCTGTATCACACGGTAAAACCGCAGACCACGCATCTACTCAAGAATTTTGAAACCACCGATCATTGCAAACCGATCGTGATCGCACGTAAACTTGATCATTCTAAAGTTTCCGGTACCATTTTTAGTACGCAGCACCCAGAACAAGATGCGCGAATTAATGAAAAATTTTTCTTCACATAAACATCCGAGCGACCGGTGTGACGTCACCCGCTCGGATCCTACGGAGAACGACGTCAGCCGATATTCGTGTTAGAAATACCGTAGCATAACACCTATTTTCATATCTGCCGATCGCCTGTTGGGGTTAAAGAAGGCGATCGTCTGGCATATATCGTTGTTAGCACACGTCCCATATTCTATGGGGTCAGAAATTGGAACATGCGACACAGCGAAATTTAGACCTAAGTCTTTTAACTATGGATAATAAAGAACGATACAACCTGGTTATCTTCGGTGGTATTCTCCATAGTATCCTTTAGTTAATCCTTTCACGAACACACAAACTATCACAGAATAAAGACTAGATTTTCTTTCACAAAAAACACTAAAATCCTCAATGCAGAAAGCATGTATTGCTCTTGGTGCTATGCAAACAAGAATGAGCTCTATGGTAAACGGGTACTCGGCAGTTGGGAGCCGAGTACCCGGTTCCCAGGAGTCGGTAAAGCTTTCTAAGTCTATAATCCTAGAGCCGCTGTCAGGGCCAGCTGTATATCAGAAGTAACAGAATGGTGAGTATTGATCGAAGGAGAATTTTCCAATGCCAGTTCCACTGCCATCATTTCCAACAGATTGATATGCAGCTGGCTCTCTTGGAGAGGCCATGTGCCCGAGACCTGGTGTTGTCCCAGGCAGGCCCCCCATCCCTCCAGCGATGCATCCATGTACACAGACAGCTGGGGCTGGGGTAGGTGCTGTGAAACTCCTACTAGGAGATTCTGACGCTTTTTCCAGCATACAAGATGCGACATTATTGGCTCCAAAACTGGCACCAGTTTTGACAGGGGTTCAGTTCTCTGTTTCCACAGAGACATCAGTTACAACTGGATAGGTCTTCGCATCAGAGCAGCGTACGGGATTACCTGCTCCATGGAGACCATCATGCCCAGCATCTGAAGAAACCGCCTCGCCTGAATTTGGTTTCCCAATCGAAAACTCTTGAGGATGGCTAACAGAGACACCACTCTGGGCTCTGCCTGGTAAACCCTGCCCTCCTCGAGATCGAATCGCATCCCTAAATAAGCAAAATTGAGTGAGTGTCAACTCAGATTTCTCCTTGACTATCCAGCCTAGATCTGAAAGCAACTTCAGAGTCAGAGCAGTATCCACCTCTAACCTGGCTGATGTGTCTGCTTTGATCTGCCAATCGTCTATATAGGTCTGAAGCGCCACGTTATCTTTTCTGAGAAATGCTGTCACCGCAAGGACCACTCTGGTGAAAACCTGTGGAGCTGTTGACAGGCCGAATGGGAGGACTATAAACTCGCATACTTGATTCTGAAACGCAAATCTCAGAAACCTGTGACAACTCCTGTTCATTGGAATGTGGAAATATGCATCTTTCAGATCGATCGATACACACCACATTCCCGTCCTCAATCCTGCCATTACCGACCTCAGAGTTTCCATCTGAAACCGAGGCGTATGGATAAACCAATTTAATGGCCTGAGATTGAGTACGGGTCTCCATCCCCCTGTGCTCATGCGGACAAGGAACATGTTTGAATAGAAGCCTGGAGTGTTCCGGTTTGCTCATTTTATTTCTCCCTTCAGAAGCAAACCTGACACTTCGTTTTGAATGGCTTCTAACTTGTCTGGCTCCCTTGGTACGGGTGTCCAGACAGGTGCCAAAGACAGATTCTGTAGTGGAAAATCCCACCACTCCGGCATGTACCCCTGGGATAACCATCCTAGGACCAGACTGTCTGACGACACACCTCGACGAAACGCATGAGCCTTCCACCCACTATAGACGCATTGATGCCTAATGGGGGTGTCTGGCTCGCGATCCGCTCCCCCCCCCCCCCTTGACATGAGACAGTGAGAACCATTTTGGTCTTGCCTTGGCCGGTCTAACTGGCACCGCTGTTCCTGTCGCACAGGTGCGGTCCACGCAAATACGAATGGAGCCCTCGTACCCTCAGGTAGGATCCGCTCCCTTCTTTCCGCCCTTTGAGGACTTACCCTTCCCATTCCCGCTTCTCGGGCAATCAGGAGCAACATTGGGGAGGGTAGGGGGCCTCCACAACCTTCTTGGCCTTCTTCGCCTGAGGCGGCTGAAAAGACCCAGTAGAAGCAGAAGCAGCACTAGGCTTAGCTTTCGCCTTGCTTTTGTGCTTCTTCTGCTTCCTAGGTTTCCCGGTTAGCGCTTGGCTACAGCCCCTAGTGCGTGCGCCTGATGCACTTGCTCTAGCTGCAGATTAACTGCCAACCGATTCTGCGCGATGTTGGCCGTGTCTTCTAAGATGGCCCACGCTTGGCCACCAAAGACGCTAGGGCCAGTAAGGGGCGTCCCAAGAATACGCTCCCTAACGGCAGTAGCTGGACGCATATGGTCAAGGACCATCTGCCTCCTAGACTTGGTCACATGCGCTTGCACCCTTGCCAATGCGTCCATAGACAGCACCAGGCCGTCATTAACACATGAAAGCGCCACAGGTGGCACAGGGTGGCCTGCCCCCCCTCTTCAGCCCACACCGACTGAAGAAGGCGATAAGAATGGTTGACAGCACTCAATGCTGCCCTCACCCCCTCATCGCATAGGGACAGGACTTCGTCTTGGTGTACCGGAGACTTGTCCACCAGCGATGGGCCGGGCCACCCGCTCCCGCAGCGGTCATCCTCGGTGACCGTTAGGACAACACCATCCCTGTCATATTCCCCCTGTGGAATACGACACCTCGCCCGCAGGAAGCTGGCCCTTGGTCAGGAGTTGTTTGCTATAAATAGCATCCAATAACTCCATAAACCTTGGATCCAGTCCAATAGACTGGATCCGGGCTGCGGGCAAGATCCCCCATCCTAATTGATGCCACCGATGGACGGGGTGCATCCTCCTCGGCCGTGGTCGAAACCACAGACAGGTCTACCTGGCTAGCCAAGCCAGAGCCTCTGACCAATCTGTCTCCGAGGAGGACACTCCCGTGAACATGTCACCCGTTGACGTGTTCACGGCCCAACTAGCAACGGCCTCCCAGCTAGGAGCCATTGCTCATATGCCAGGAACTCCGGTACCGTACGGTTCCGCCGCCGCCCCATGAAAAACACCAGTCCACAACTGAAATTCCATATTCCATGTCCTCTCATATATATATATATGAAAGCTGCTGATGGTCTCTATTTTGGAAGCTATAGGTTGCTGCAAAATCCTTTCTTGTAAATTCGAGTGAGCATGCAAGCGGAAGCAGACTATAAAACCATGACCTATAATACCTATTTCTTAGAGAAATCAAAAAGTTAATACAATTTAGTTTCTTAGTGCTTACAGGGTTCATACACCTTCAGCAGAATTAAATTCCAGACTTTTTCCAGACTCAAGTTCAAATTTTGGGACTTTCAATCAGACAAAAAACAAACACAGTTACTAAGTTCATCATATATAAACTTTATTAAACTTTATAGAACAAGAATATCAAAACACAGCGTGCTCACTTTTGCCTGTGGAACTGAAGCAACCGCAGTAGCGGAAGACCCGAGGACAATAACAAACTGCATACATAAATAATTGTCACAAGAATGTCAAAGCACAGCGTGCGCACACACAGTTATGAATTTCATTATAGCAGCAGATTTTTTGCTGAATATTTTGAAAATAATTTGACTGGAAATTGTTGCTGCTTTAAGCAGCAATAGTTTCCAGTCAAATTATTTTCAAAATATTCAACAGCTATCCTAACAAAACACACTATTAAAATATCATAGGAGTTATCTTAATCTAAAAATAGCCAGAAATATCAACACACACACAAACACACACAGTGTGTCACACATACACAGGATTTTTCATTATAAAGGGACTTTTTGAGGGTATATAGCCCCAAAATCTAGATTGGGAACAGTATATTGTCTATGAGTGGCTCTGGGAACTGTATATTGTCTAGGAGTGGCTCAGTGTTTTTCAGGATGCAAATCAGATATGACTTTCATTACTGCAGCACATTTTTTGTTGAATATTTTGAAAATAATGTGACTGGAAACTGTTGCAGCAATAGTTTCCAGTCAAATTATTTTCAAAATATTCAACAGCTATCATGTAAAGTTGACCTTGAGACACACCCACATTTATTTGTTGAGGGCCACCCCCACCTTTAAATAACAAGTTAAACCCTGCACATATACACATACACTAACATAATTTAAATTTACCATAGCGCTGTACTGTTTGACAGACGACTGCTGATTCACGCATTTTTATTGCGTTGAACTTGAACATGTTCAGAACCTGTATTGCTCAACAACCGCGAGATGTTCCCGGTAATAGGCGGTTTTCTATTGCAAGACGAGAGCGGGACCCAATCGAATTAGATTCTGGCAAGATTTGCGGAAACACGAGATTTCGTTCGTAAACAAAAAGATTGTGGTCGGAAAAATTAGGATTGCCGATATTTTAATTTTCCAAACCAGTTGGCCCAAAATTGGAATTTCCATACTTTTTCCAGCCCTGGAAAAGGCTTTCCTAATTTTCCAGACTTCCATACATGCGTACGAACCCTGTGCTTACCTGTACTCATTCTGCCTGTCATGGGAGGAGTATTTATGAAACTCGCCAACAATCCATGCCAACCTGTTCCAACTACATTTCAAAACAACTACTTCACAGCAGGCAGAGGCACATTTTCTGTGACCTGCAAAGCTGCTCTAACAGTCCAGTCAACACCACACCACACACTAACATTAGCCTGCCTCAGTCATGTACTGTGAAGCTGCATGAGAAACCATGTGTGAGTTGATGTCATACAGGTCCCCCCCCCCCCCATGCTAATGTCAAATGAGAAGGGGTTCTTATCTTGTAAATATGGCATGGCTAAAAATAAATCTTTTAAAGGCCACCTCTCCCCTCACTTCAACAAATAATGCTGACTATTTATGGGAAACTCCTATTCGCTTTAACTCTATAACCCTCGAATTTGGTGAAGAAAATTTCTATTTTCTCATAGAAAAAGTCCATTTGCAGATAAAGAGAAGATTATTTTTGAAAATTTACCACTGAAATGACTGGCTCAGTTATCAAGCCAGTCAGTCATTCCAGTGGTAAATTTTCAAAAATACTTTTCTTTTCATCTGCAAATAGGCATTTATCAAGACCACTGCAAAAGCCATTTTTAGCTGATATGAGTGCTAAAGGGCTAAAGAAAGAGACCATTGTATCATGTTTATGGGACTTTAGTAGGCACTAACGTGGTCTAGAGAAATGTCACCTTGCATGCCAAGAAGTGTATTTTACCATTGGTCAATGGAATACAAATCTTCAAAAATACTCCTCTCTAGGTCTGCAAACAGACATTTTCTAGATGAATGTTGAAATTTTATTGACTAAATTTAATCATTATCTGCCTGACTGCTGAGTTATTGCAGACAATATATTCCAGGAATTATATCTCTGGACCGGCTCAATATTATAAAAACAATTTGACTGAAAGTAGTTGGTGGCTAAGTGACCAACAACTTTCAATCAAATTGTTTTCAAAGTATTTAGCATATCTAACCATTTAGCCTGTGATATTCCATTGTCTCAATACTCTCAATTTCAAGACAGCTATACAGGAAAGCCGTTGAATATTTCGAGACTAATTTGACTGGAATCTGTTGCTAACAGGCAGCTTTAAGTCAAATTAGTCTCGAAATATTCAAAAGAATCCTCTTAATATAATAAAGAATTTGTAATGTTCGGTATGGAATGGTTAAAGGCTTAATACAATTAACCTTTTAACCTTTAAATTTGCTCAAGAAATTTTTTTTTTCTTTTAGAAAATGTCCATTTGTAGAGCAAGATTAATTTTGAAAATTTACTACTGGAATAACTGGCTCGGTTACCGAGCCAGTCATTCCAGTGGTAAATTTTCAAAAATAGTCTTGTCTTGGTCTGCAAATGAATATTTTCCAAGACCACTGCAAAAGCCATTTTTTGGGCCGACTTGAGTGTTATTTAAAGGCTTATGGCATTTTGCATAGCTGCTGGATTTAGCTGTGAAGATTTGATGACCATACAAGGGTACCCTTATAGACAGGTTAACACGTCAATGGTCAAAATGGCTAAAAGCTGCTTCTGCAAGGGTCATATGGAATGTAGATTTGCAGGCATTTGGTGAAAATTTAACACTGAAATGCCTATCTCACTAATACAGCCTGTCATTACGTGGTAAATTTACAATAGGCCCTCTCTTGTCTTGCAAATGGACATATACCAGGAGGCCTAAGGGGTCAGCATCACTCACCTGGAACATTAGCATTTCACTTATTAATACACCTCTCCCACATTGTCATTATTATGGCTGGATTCCACTAAATCAAACCTGAGAGCACCACTGCTGGCTAGTAAATCCAACAATAAGCAGCGGACCAGCATTTAGTTACTATTGCTCTAAAATGCAGTGCAATTTAAACCATGATAAACTAATATTGAAGTAAAAAATCATTGGAAAGCAGCTAATTACCTAAAAATGTTTGCGATCATCTTTGAATGAGTGAAAATTCACCATTGAACTGACCTGAGAGGGAGGATTCGCAGGTGAGCTCTCCCAGTCAGTGCTCTGACTTAGAGCAGGGGTCTAACAGGACAACTCACCGCAAAACTGACCAGCAGATGACTTGGCCGTTATCTGAGCGGAGTCATGGAAATCCCACATATGTTATCTCAGCAAAATCACACAATACTCAGCATTCACCAGGTGAATATAAACACAAGGAAAACTAAACCCATCCTCTTCTGTTCAGCCGATGACATCAGCATATCAGGATCACCGACGTACCACCGAAGACAACTATTTCATAAAATGGCCCATAACTTAGATCACCTGTGAACAATTTCACTTTTAGTTTGCCCTGGCTACACTAAGGCATATGTTGAGTCTTATTACCTCGTTTACTCCACATCAGCGTCGTCAATTGGTCGCGATTGTATATGTGTGGCATGTTCAGCCAAATTCAAATGTTCTTTCCTTGAAGTAGGTTGTTGTAGTCATGTAAGTGCCGAGTGTGTCGGCCGGCATGTGGCGCATGATTTCGATCACTGCCCAGTTGTAGAGCAGATCGATATGGCCCCGGGACTCCATTGTGCCTTTACGGTAGCAAACACAAGTTTTATGCTCAAACCTTAGTTATGATTATATTGATTATCATTGTCAACATTTAAACACATAGTGGTGTGTGTGTGTGTATATACATGTATGTATATAATGGTATAAATTAGCCACATTATTTTAGTTATGTTATATTATTTACTATATCTGTTTCAATTGTAATGTTTTCATTTTGTTTTGGCTATATATCTCTGTGTGAATTTTGTGCTAATAAATTATTCTTATTCTATTCATCATTACAAGAAAGGCGTAAACAATTCCGATTGACATTCCTATTCAAGGTGGTTGAGGGGTCGATCCCACCCATCCCGCCTCATGAATACTTGACAACCAAACGTCCAAGAAGAGCTGTTTGCACACGCAAATTCGAAGGCTACCTAGCAAGTAACATCCTCAAAAAGCAGGTCACAAACAATTCTAGATGTTGTTTTACATGTTTTTGTGTACCACCAGCAAAATCTGAACTCTTTAAACATTGGGTCATTCCATGCCAAATCACCTACAGGTCGCCAGGTGACCATCTCTGATTTTTATTAAATTTCACCCAGATGCACATATATGGAAAGGATGCATGCATGCAAAATTTCATTGCAAAATTACAATTAGTTTTGAAGTTATGGTTGATTGCTTTTGCACTCGCGAATCCAGTGAGTGGGTTGGAAGGATTTTTAAACGCTGATAACTTTCTTAATATTGAAGATATTAAGCTGAAATTTGCTGTGCCACCTAATTGATGCATGATGAGTCTGGAACTGAACGCATTTCCTGGATATCTCTGCCAGTTCCAGAGGTGGAGGACTCTAAAGTTGGGCGTTTATCCATTCAAAAACAATTTTTATCAGATTTCAGTGAACTAGTACTACCTGACTCTTTATCACAAACACTAAATGTAAGTTGTTTTGAAGTATGTACCTATAGGTGTTGCTGTAGAAGAAAGCTTATGTGAATCAGGTACAATATTAAAGTGTGGCAGGTGTCCACATAACAGATGAGAACAAAAAATCCGAAAATTTGGCCTTCATATTAGGGATGGTTTACCCATGTGGGCAATTACCTATCATCAGGAGCTTTGAATATGATTAACATACATATATTAGCTGTATATGTACCAAGTTATAACTTTGTGGCTCAATTCCTTCAACCTTAAATAATTTCATGTTTTAACCCCATTTTCAGGGTTCGTGACACGGTTACCGAACAAGCATTAGTTGTTTATCTTGACTCTTAGGTGAAATTTATTCAATAAATAAAGGATTTAAAGGTTAGGAGCCAGCTGCTCATAAAATACTTTAATTTATAAATATATATGTATTGCATGTATATTTTGCATAGCTATATATTGTCTCATATTCTGAGTTCATGAATTTTGTAGTTGCTTTGAACAGTGAATGAAAGTGCATGTGATCATTTACAGAAATAATACTGTGGATTTTGCAACTCTCAGCACATATAGCACCAGGCACAGTATAATATCTTGCAGTATTGCATCATGACTATTTAGGGAGCGGATGTGTTGCGTAATTTCTTTATTTAGACAGTGAACTTGGTTAAGCCAGTGATATCTGCCATTCAGAGATTATTATTTGTTGTGAAAGAATCAAAATGGCGTCAACTAGTTTATCACACAGTAAAATAGGAATGTGCTTGAATGAAGACTGTCACAAATTGACATACTGTAGAAAAACAGGACTTATTCCTCTGTCTGAGTTCAAACAAGAAGATAGACAATTACTACAATGGAGATGCGGAATATATTTTACTGACAAGTTTGCCTCCACCATGAAAAAATATATTTGTCTCACTATGAAAGCTTACAGAAGTATTGCTCTGACCCATTTACCTTCCATAAGAAGCGCATTACGAGTAAGTTTAGTATCTTATAAGCCTTTCTATAATGAATACTTGTAAGTTTTTGGAGCGCTCGTATAGTTTGCCCACACATTCTGCTATAACCCACAAATTTGTTGTCAAAAAGCATATTTTTTGGAAAAAATACCACTGAAATGACTAGCTTGGTTACCTAGTCAGTCATTCTAGTGGTAAATTTGCAAAAAAATAATATGCTGTTTGGTCTGCAAATTATAGCATATTTATTATCCGACTACCTGTTTTTACTTATCAATCTGATGGTCCATAAGCCATGCATAGCGTGTCCAGTGTGTGTGTGTGTGTGCGCGCGCGTGCGCGCGCGCGCGCACGCGCGTGCGTCAGCTTTCGTTCCCATGCAATAACTCAAGATCAATTTGGCCAACTTTATCCAAACTTGGATGGATGCTTACTCTTCGGGTCCCTAAGAACCCTTTTGATTTTGGTGTTAAAGGTCAAGGTCAGATTGACCAATTAAGAAAATTCTGTTGTGTTAAGTTTCCTTCCTAAGGGTGATGGGGGCATGGATTTTAGCAATCTCTGATTGTCGTTCTTGTTTATTTTTTTAATTAACATTTTTATTTCTATATGTTTGGATAATTGCCATAACCCTATCACCATTTAATTAGAGACTAATGTGATTTGCCTGGGAAATCATTGCTACTTAGCATTCTTAGGCCAGCGGCATGATATACTCAATTTCAAAATTTTCAAATCATTTTCAAAAGTAGTCAAACAACTTCAAATATATTAAGGGTGATTTAATTTAGTGGTAAATTTTATCTGATTTTAAACCAGTCTTTTTACTTTATATCTTACAGTCATTGAGAGCTGTTGACGAAAAAACTGCATCGCAGCTTAATTTGAAACCTGGTCGAAAACTTTGTCCTGAGTGTTATAAAAGAGATTCGGCTAGAAGTCAACTCTCAGCCAAACTCTTGACTGGCACCTATACACTACAAACCAACATACCACAATTTAATCAGTACAAGGTGGAGCCAACTTCTCCAATATGTTAGAAAGAAGCCAAAGATAGACAACATCTGATAATGAGTTGCAAAGTATATGACGACTTGCGTTGCTACTACATATCCAGGCTTAATAGTATCCTACAACCGGCACACAAGGAGGAGCAAGATGGAGGCAAGATGCTCAAAGAGGGAGCTAACCAGATAGTGCAGCTGACACTTGGCAGTTCATCAATCTTGGAAGAGACAAATCTGGCAGGGCATAAGCTGATAGAGTTGATTTGGAAAGTGGAGAAGTGTAGCAGAGACTATCTTTTCAAAATCCATGTAAGAAGGTGCCAGCAGATAGGCGTGAGGCAATAAGATGACCTGGGACATTACCTATTCTTGACATAACCCAAGAGTTAGCAATTCGGATATCAGAACTTGCGAACCACAATGGGATTACCACCATCTTAATGATCGCGTGGGAGCAACATTTCTTAACCACTATAATGATACCTATTATCTACGAAGAGGATTCAACAAGAATTTGCCAGGATTTCCTGGGTGAACCGTATGAAGAGGCTGGATGCCCTTAACTGAACTGAACTGAATTGAACTAAACCACGGCGTTCTCAGTGGTGGTCTCATTCTTTGCATAGTCCCGGTCCTAGGCTTGGGCGATTATGTGATTAAAATCGAAAATCGTGACTATTTATTTTATCAAGATTAACCATTACCACTCTGATGTCATTATTCTATCATTTCCTGTGTCAATAGCAAAGAAACTAGTGTACATTTTTCAACAAACACTATGCCATTCGCAGCTATACGGTGAAGTGGATATGTAACTTTCTAAGCTCCAGAACACAACATGTTCTAGTGGAAGGTCAAAAGTCAGCTTTTGGTGCAATTCCATGCCAAATCACCTACAGGTCGCCAGGTGACCATCTCTGATTTTTATTAAATTTCACCCAGATGCACATATATGGAAAGGATGCATGCATGCAAAATTTCATTGCAAAATTACAATTAGTTTTGAAGTTATGGTTGATTGCTTTTGCACTCGCGAATCCAGTGAGTGGGTTGGAAGGATTTTTAAACGCTGATAACTTTCTTAATATTGAAGATATTAAGCTGAAATTTGCTGTGCCACCTAATTGATGCATGATGAGTCTGGAACTGAACGCATTTCCTGGATATCTCTGCCAGTTCCAGAGGTGGAGGACTCTAAAGTTGGGCGTTTATCCATTCAAAAACAATTTTTATCAGATTTCAGTGAACTAGTACTACCTGACTCTTTATCACAAACACTAAATGTAAGTTGTTTTGAAGTATGTACCTATAGGTGTTGCTGTAGAAGAAAGCTTATGTGAATCAGGTACAATATTAAAGTGTGGCAGGTGTCCACATAACAGATGAGAACAAAAAATCCGAAAATTTGGCCTTCATATTAGGGATGGTTTACCCATGTGGGCAATTACCTATCATCAGGAGCTTTGAATATGATTAACATACATATATTAGCTGTATATGTACCAAGTTATAACTTTGTGGCTCAATTCCTTCAACCTTAAATAATTTCATGTTTTAACCCCATTTTCAGGGTTCGTGACACGGTTACCGAACAAGCATTAGTTGTTTATCTTGACTCTTAGGTGAAATTTATTCAATAAATAAAGGATTTAAAGGTTAGGAGCCAGCTGCTCATAAAATACTTTAATTTATAAATATATATGTATTGCATGTATATTTTGCATAGCTATATATTGTCTCATATTCTGAGTTCATGAATTTTGTAGTTGCTTTGAACAGTGAATGAAAGTGCATGTGATCATTTACAGAAATAATACTGTGGATTTTGCAACTCTCAGCACATATAGCACCAGGCACAGTATAATATCTTGCAGTATTGCATCATGACTATTTAGGGAGCGGATGTGTTGCGTAATTTCTTTATTTAGACAGTGAACTTGGTTAAGCCAGTGATATCTGCCATTCAGAGATTATTATTTGTTGTGAAAGAATCAAAATGGCGTCAACTAGTTTATCACACAGTAAAATAGGAATGTGCTTGAATGAAGACTGTCACAAATTGACATACTGTAGAAAAACAGGACTTATTCCTCTGTCTGAGTTCAAACAAGAAGATAGACAATTACTACAATGGAGATGCGGAATATATTTTACTGACAAGTTTGCCTCCACCATGAAAAAATATATTTGTCTCACTATGAAAGCTTACAGAAGTATTGCTCTGACCCATTTACCTTCCATAAGAAGCGCATTACGAGTAAGTTTAGTATCTTATAAGCCTTTCTATAATGAATACTTGTAAGTTTTTGGAGCGCTCGTATAGTTTGCCCACACATTCTGCTATAACCCACAAATTTGTTGTCAAAAAGCATATTTTTTGGAAAAAATACCACTGAAATGACTAGCTTGGTTACCTAGTCAGTCATTCTAGTGGTAAATTTGCAAAAAAATAATATGCTGTTTGGTCTGCAAATTATAGCATATTTATTATCCGACTACCTGTTTTTACTTATCAATCTGATGGTCCATAAGCCATGCATAGCGTGTCCAGTGTGTGTGTGTGTGTGCGCGCGCGTGCGCGCGCGCGCGCGCGCACGCGCGTGCGTCAGCTTTCGTTCCCATGCAATAACTCAAGATCAATTTGGCCAACTTTATCCAAACTTGGATGGATGCTTACTCTTCGGGTCCCTAAGAACCCTTTTGATTTTGGTGTTAAAGGTCAAGGTCAGATTGACCAATTAAGAAAATTCTGTTGTGTTAAGTTTCCTTCCTAAGGGTGATGGGGGCATGGATTTTAGCAATCTCTGATTGTCGTTCTTGTTTATTTTTTTAATTAACATTTTTATTTCTATATGTTTGGATAATTGCCATAACCCTATCACCATTTAATTAGAGACTAATGTGATTTGCCTGGGAAATCATTGCTACTTAGCATTCTTAGGCCAGCGGCATGATATACTCAATTTCAAAATTTTCAAATCATTTTCAAAAGTAGTCAAACAACTTCAAATATATTAAGGGTGATTTAATTTAGTGGTAAATTTTATCTGATTTTAAACCAGTCTTTTTACTTTATATCTTACAGTCATTGAGAGCTGTTGACGAAAAAACTGCATCGCAGCTTAATTTGAAACCTGGTCGAAAACTTTGTCCTGAGTGTTATAAAAGAGATTCGGCTAGAAGTCAACATGATACGGAAATATCTGAGATGTCTGATACAGATTATCAACCAGGAGAGATATCAGTTGCCTCCCTCAACAAAACTGCCATGTCTTTGGACTGTACATCCAGTAAAACTTCTGTTAGTAAACGCAACAAGTCCTCCTATGGCAAAAGGAAGGTAAAACAGCTTAACACAGCAGTCAAAAGTAAGTGTGCCCATGCACTCGACCTAACAATGAGTGAATTTGAATCCACAGATGACAGTGACCCTAAAACTTGTAAAGACCTTGAGAGACTGGTTGCTCTTCTGAGACAAACTCAAAATTGCCACCAGACAAGAAAAAAATCAAATTATTGACCATTACACCAGAAAGTTGGACAATACAGAAAACATTGCAGGAGTTTGATGTAACAGAGTATACCGTGAAAAGAGCTAGACAGTTGAAAAAGGAGGGCATTTTAGCTGATCCAGATACAAAGAAAGGACGGACCCTTTCTCATGCAGTAATTGAAAGCAGTGTGGACTTTTATCAGTCTGATGAGTATTCGCGCATGTGTCCTGGCAAAAAGGAGTATGTAAAAATTAGAGTAGAGAACAACAAAGAGCTTAAGCAAAAACGGTTACTACTAGTTAATCTCAAAGAACTTTACCGTGAGTACACCAAGAAAATTCCAGATGTTAAGGTTGGATTCTCAAAATTTTGTGAACTTAGACCCAAATGGTGTATTCCAGTTACTGCGTCTGGTATGCATTCTGTCTGTGTTTGTGAGCACCACCAGAATGTAAAACTTATAACAGCTGCCATTCCTGGAAACAATGACTACAAGGATATTCTCGGAAAAATAGTGTGTAGTACAGAAAACCGCAACTGTATGCTCCATATTTGTGAATCCTGTCCGGGTAAAGATGCCATTCATGATTACTTGTCACATTTGTTTAACTCGCATGACTTTGACTCTGATGATGATGTTGTATATAAAGAGTGGGTTCACACAGAGAGAACTACTAAGCTTGTAAGTTTAACGGTATCACTTCAGGAATTCATACAGATAGTCAGTGATGCATTTGATGGTCTTCGTCAACACCACTTCATAGCCAAAACACAATCCAGCTACATTAGCAAGCTGAAGGAAGATCTTGCTCCAAGTGAGGCTGTTGTCTTGTTGGACTTTGCTGAAAACTACAGCTTCATTGTTCAAGACGCGGTGCAGGGCCACCACTGGGACAACTCTCAAGCTACACTTCACCCATTTGTGGTATATTACAGATCTGAGGGAGAATTAAAATGTTTGAATATTTGTATTACTTCAGATTGCCTAAAGCATGACAATGTTACTGTGCATTCATTTATCTCAAGCATGATATCTCATATTAAAACAATCCTACCATCCGTTAAGAAGATCATATATCTCAGTGATGGAGAAGCTGGTCAGTATAAAAATTTCAAGAACATTAGCAATCTCTGTCACCATCAAAATGACGACGGACTTGATGCAGCATGGCATTTCTTTGCAACTAGCCATGGGAAAAGCCCCTCTGATGGCATTGGGGGAACTGAAACGCCTAGTCGCTCGAGCCAGCTTGCAGGCAACAGTAAAGGATCACATTTTGACTGCAACTCAAATGTATAACTGGGCTTCAGAACACATTCCTGGGGTTAAATCTTTCTTTGTTTCTGATAACGATGTTGCAGATAATGCAGCCAGGTTTGAATTAACTTCACGATTTGATTCAGTAAAGACTCTTTCAGGCACCCGGTCGCATCATTGCTTTATTCCTGTATCCGAAGTCGAATTGAAGATGAAACGGATCTCAGCTGATAGTGATTTTACTATGGGCATCTTTGGTGAGAAACACCCATCATCACTTCATAGTATCCTGCCTGATTCTCAACATCATGATCAGTTGCAACCTGGAAAATATGTAGCATGTATGTATGACAAGGAATGGTATGTTGGAAGCATTGTTGAGCGGTCTGATGAACAGAGTGATGTACTTGTTGACTGTATGAAACGCTCCAGTAAAGGATTTCTCTCCTGGCCTTCAGTTTCACCAAAGGATCAAGCTGAGTGCCATTTGAACATATCATTTGCTTGATTGGTGCTCCGGAACTACAAGGACACAGTGCTCGATATTATAAACTTTCACCGCAGGATTACATGCAGATTCAACAGAAATTTTTGTCATATTAGTAAATTACATTGCATGTGGTATGTAGATGTGAATGCCTGTGATTGAGGCATTGATAATTGATAGTGCAATGTATAAATCAATGTATTTTTGGTTTGAAAGTGTTGATACGTTAATTAACACTTCATTTTGGTTGGTTCGATTTCTGGAAAATAGGGTAGATATCAAACTTTATTTAAGGTTGAAGGAATTGAGCCACACAGTTATAACTTGGTACATATACAGCTAATATATGTATGTTAATCATATTCAAAGCTCCTGATGATAGGTAATTGCCCACATGGGTAAACCATCCCTAATATGAAGGCCAAATTTTCGGATTTTTTGTTCTCATCTGTTATGTGGACACCTGCCACACTTTAATATTGCACCTGATTCACATAAGCTTTCTTCTACAGCAACACCTATATGTACACACTTCAAAACAACTTACATTTAGTGTTTGTGATAAAGAGTCCGGTAGTACTGGTTCACTGAAATCTGATAAAAATTGTTTTTGAATGGATAAACGCCCAACTTTAGAGTCCTCCATCTCTGGAACTGGCAGATATCCAGGAAATGTGTTCAGTTCCAGACTCCTCATGCATCAATTGGGTGGCACAGCAAATTTCAGCTTAATATCTTCAATATTAAGAAAGTTATCAGCGTTTAAAAATCCTTCCAAACGACTCACTGGATTCGCGAGTGCAAAAAAAAGTGCCATGCCCCCTCAAATCAATCAACCATAACTTCAAAACCAATGTCTAATTGGAATTTTGCAATGAAATTGTGCATGCAGGCATCATTTCCACATACGTGCATCTGGGTGAAATTTAATAAAAATCAGAGATGGTCACCCGGTCAGATTTTTATATTTTGGGTGATTTGGCATGGAATGACCCCATTCATTTTTCGTACAAACAGTAATAGACTGGAACCATCTAGATGACAACTGTCTTTATGCTCCAACTGTTGACAGTTTCCGGCCTAAACTCCCTAGTAGACCACCTGTATAATATCGAACACACTCTCTCATCCTTTGTGTTATGCCGGTATTGGTCTACAACGTACTTCATACAGAACAGCATTGTGACGATGAAGATCTGACCATATTGGCATATACAGGTGTAAACCTGCGGTCAGAAGCAAATAACTTAACTTCTTAAGACATGTTTCAGGTGAGCTAAAAATGATTTTCCTGTGATGAATATCAGTTGGATAGTTATAGACTCAAATTTTTTTTTTAAACATGTCAGTTCAATATTATTTATTTCACGTGCAGATAAGCTTTAAGTAAGCGGATTATTGCAATTCTCACCTCTCTGAGTAAATGAGGTAACAGTCTATAAACAACATGACAACACGACTTGGAGTTGTGAAAATAAAATTTGTAGATTTCGCGGGTATCAAAACTTGATCAGCTGACAACGATTCTACTCGTTGATTGGTGTAAGTCTAGGTTGGTACCCGACTCCGCGTTAAGCCAGTACCCGACTCCAATAACTTCCAAAGCGAAATTCCATAGATATGTATAGCCATAGATAGCTTTTGCCCATACTTTCACCATGGGACGAGTTGTTCCGACCGCCGGTGACACAAGTTCAGTAAAACTTAAGTGCGCATGCCCGGATATTTTCAGATTTCGATGTATCGAAGCAAGTTGTCAGCAACAGCTGTTCAGCGGGTGTGTTAAGTTCATCTCCACAATTTGTGAACAACTCTCAGCCAAACTCTTGACTGGCACCTATACACTACAAACCAACATACCACAATTTAATCAGTACAAGGTGGAGCCAACTTCTCCAATATGTTAGAAAGAAGCCAAAGATAGACAACATCTGATAATGAGTTGCAAAGTATATGACGACTTGCGTTGCTACTACATATCCAGGCTTAATAGTATCCTACAACCGGCACACAAGGAGGAGCAAGATGGAGGCAAGATGCTCAAAGAGGGAGCTAACCAGATAGTGCAGCTGACACTTGGCAGTTCATCAATCTTGGAAGAGACAAATCTGGCAGGGCATAAGCTGATAGAGTTGATTTGGAAAGTGGAGAAGTGTAGCAGAGACTATCTTTTCAAAATCCATGTAAGAAGGTGCCAGCAGATAGGCGTGAGGCAATAAGATGACCTGGGACATTACCTATTCTTGACATAACCCAAGAGTTAGCAATTCGGATATCAGAACTTGCGAACCACAATGGGATTACCACCATCTTAATGATCGCGTGGGAGCAACATTTCTTAACCACTATAATGATACCTATTATCTACGAAGAGGATTCAACAAGAATTTGCCAGGATTTCCTGGGTGAACCGTATGAAGAGGCTGGATGCCCTTAACTGAACTGAACTGAATTGAACTAAACCACGGCGTTCTCAGTGGTGGTCTCATTCTTTGCATAGTCCCGGTCCTAGGCTTGGGCGATTATGTGATTAAAATCGAAAATCGTGACTATTTATTTTATCAAGATTAACCATTACCACTCTGATGTCATTATTCTATCATTTCCTGTGTCAATAGCAAAGAAACTAGTGTACATTTTTCAACAAACACTATGCCATTCGCAGCTATACGGTGAAGTGGATATGTAACTTTCTAAGCTCCAGAACACAACATGTTCTAGTGGAAGGTCAAAAGTCAGCTTTTGGTGCAATTATCCTAGGGGTGGCTCAGGGCACTGCTCTAGGTACACCTTATTCTTGATTTACATGAATGGCATGTGTGATAATATCAGTTCCATAGTTCACCTCTCTGCTGATGACACCATGCTTTATGAGAATATCGGCAGCATCTCAGATGCCAATTGCCTTCAGTCAGACCTAAGCAAACTAAGTCAATGGCAGATGGGCTTCAACATTGAAAAGTGTCACTCTCTCACAGTTACACAGTGTCAAAAACCTATAGTGGTTAACTACCAGCTACATGGTCACACGCTCGAATGAGTTGATAGTGCGGGATACCTAGGGCTTAGTTTCACCAATAAACTTAGCTGGAACAAACATATTCAAGTGACTGCTGATAAAATCAACAGAGCTAGTGCATTTGTTTACAGAAACCTAAAAGGATGTCCAAGAAAGGTGCATAGTTAATGTTCAACAGTGTGTCATCAATGATTTGGAGATGGTCCAGCGATGGTCAGCTCAAAGATTCTGTCACAACTTCAGTCAAACCAGCTCTAATCACTCAACACTCAATCGATCCATTAAAATCACGCAGAGACGTCACCAAAGCCACTAATGATGTACAAGATCATGAATGGCCTAGTAGATGTAGAACCTCGTGGTAACACGATCACCACAAGCAGGCGCCAAACTCAAAATCCACCATAGGCTGTTGATTCCACACTCTCGTAGGAACATCAACGGTGAACAACCTAATTCACTCCTTTTTCCCATCCACAATTTAGGTGTGTAATAGTTTACCAGCAGATGCTGTGTCAGCACATTCAATAGAGGTTTTAAAATCAGCAATGCGTGGGTGGAGTTTAGAGTAAGGCATCACTGCACAGCATAAGTTTTTAGACTGTAAATACAAATATCTTTTAACTTTGATACCTGCTTATTTTGTCCGCATCTTGAATTAACCATTGTTGGGTAATTCTAATCTAATTGGGCCATCCACATTGTTTGCAAGAAGAACAATTTTGGTGGGCAATACAGACAGCAACATCTTCCACCAAATTTGTTGAAAAACAACCACCAGTTCATCTTTTAATTTTATTTTAAAATTCAAAATGTTGACATCAGAGCGGTAAGGGTTAATAAATCATGATAAAATAAATAAATAATTGATTAATCGTAAATATTAATTTTTCCCATATATGTAGTTCTCTTTTGTTAAAAAAAGAAATCTTTAATGTAGAGAATAGTAGAGGAGAGGCGAGTTGGTCGCCTGCTGAAAGTAGTCACTGTGTCAGAGCAACTAAGTAATTTGCATCATTATCACATTTTTTTCCTTTGATCTTTGCTGCCCTTGTGTAAAGGTGTGAAGACAGGCGACCAGATATCCTCCATTGTGATTGGATGTTAGATGTAGAGGGTGCCCATAAGCCCCGCCCCTCGTTAAATCATGTGCCTCCTATCATCCAATGCGGTGAGCTTAATGGTAATTATCGTAGTGATTGACAAGGGTTAATGACTGGGTAATTAAGGATGATTGACGGGTAATTAAGGATGATTGACAGGTTACGTGTCTGGACTCGTTCGATCGTGAAGCCCGCCGCTCCGCCCCCCCCCTCATTAAGTCACGTGCCTCCAGGCATTCAATGATCGACGTGATGGTTAATGGGTGTAATTAAGGATGATCTGTTGGAGCCATGCCAAATGCTCAAGGATTAATGTATTGCATAATGAGGGACGACCAGGTGATGTGTCTGGACACGTCTTTTCCTGGGAACTTGTTCGATGATGAAGCTCCGCCCCTTCATTAAATCACGGGTCTCCAGGTATCCAATGAGGCGAGCTTAAGGGTAATTAGCGTAATGACGAGTGACGACCGTTAATCGATGGGTATAAGAGGGATTGACAGGTTACATGTCTGGACACGTATTTATCTGACTCTGGGAACTCGTGAAATCATGGGGGATTCTAACTGGTCCAGCTATAGAGTACGGACAATTGTGGAAGACGTCTCCATTAGTCTAATGGGTTGATTAGTATTAAACTTCTGAACCTCAGCTCTTTTAGCCGTGTCAATGTACAGGGGTCGATGTATAGTGTAAGGACAATCGGTTAGTTATTACGCTGACAGATTAAAATCAAGTAGTCGAGCTTTAAACAACTCTGACCGCGTGTAACAATCGTCAGAGTCATACAAAGTTCAGCAAATCAATGTTCAATCGTGTTACGGAAATATCAACAACCTATTACATTTTAACGGGTCTCGAGCGGCCACACAATAGGAGAAAAAAATTCCAGTCTAAGCTGACTCGAGTTTAGAACAAAAATAAAATCTGTTTAAACCAACATCAATGATCAACGAGTCAAAATTGTTTCAAAATATTCAGTAGCTTACACGGATAACTTTCTGGAAATCGCTAGACAGTGCGTTTGGAAATCGATCGATCTCAAAACGCTCGCGGTGTGGGTGGAGTTTAGCTAGAGATGGGAGGGACATAGCTAAAAATGGAATGTGTATTAGCGCGCAGCGGGCAATCGGTTATGCCGTCATACTCGCTTAATAGACCGTCAAGTTGGAGGAATTGTATGTATGTCTTTACTATTTAATAAACATTATGCAAAATACTTTGAAAGTAAATTGACTGGGGCATTGTTGCCGCCATAAGCAGTAACATTGTCAAGTCAATAGACCGTCAAGTTGCACGAATTGTATGGCTTTACAATTTAATAAACATTATGTAGAATATTTTGAAACTAAGTTGAGCGGGCGTTGTTGCAGCCATAAGCAATAACATACTCCAGTCAACTTAGTTTCAAAATATTCAACAGCTTACACGTATAACTTTCTGGAAATCGCTAGTCAGGGAGTAGTAGTATTGGGGTCAACATGATACCACGTCCCTCAACTGGCCGCCGTTCGGCAATCCGTGCCCCCCCCCCCCCCCCGCCCTCTCAATCCCTGGGGCATAGGAATTAGACATGTGTATAAAACTCCCGTGCGGACCCCACATGTCCGGGAGAACCTCCTCAGGATACCAGCCAGTGGCCAGCCTCTCTCTCTCTCTATTCTGACCGGTATCCTGAGGAGGTTTTTCTATCTGTGGGACATTTTTGTACCTATCCTACCTATCTTCTACCCCACCTATCTTCTACCCCACCCTGTTGATATTCCAGCCGGCTGGTGTGTGTGTGTGTTGTGTTTTAACCCCACACCAGGGACTGCCACGGTGGGTCTTTATCTAACCTGGTCATATTACCCCGGCCCTAGTGTTTTACCTAGTTTCGAAATTTCAGATAAGTTCTAGCGAGGTCTTTTGAGCAAGATTTGAACCCAGTCTGGGAACGCTATGCAATTCCACAACTCTATCAATCGACCCACCACAACACTACTAAAGTCTCGCCTCTTAGTAATCTTATCTCTGAGCATACGTTGTGCAATCGCTGTTACACACCAACACAGCAATATGTGAACCCATAACTTATATAATAATGCATACATAGTTAATGCGATGCATACATGGCCGAGACAGTTAATGTGGAGCAGCTTATGAAACCATATCAGCTGTAACGGTAATCAGCAACTATCGTTGCATTGACATTTTTCAAGAACCTAACATTAATACGCGTTAATTGTTCCAAATCATTATAAGCGGTGTTGCTGCAGTGCTTGATTAAAAATGCTCAATTTATGACTTTTGCAAATTTGAAGCAGCTCAAAAGGAGCATATTTTAACTATGCCCGCTATCTCATTTCCCTATACATATCGACGCTAGTGGAGAGTGTCTTGCATATTGTTTGTGAGTTAATCTGTCAGTCTGTTCATGGCTATATCTCGCAAAACTATAGCGTGATTTGTCCGACATTCTAACCCTTCAACCCTGAGCTTGCTCAGAGCTTCCAGAATCTCATTTTTAACACAGTTATACAACCATGATAAATACGATGTTGACTATTTTGAAATGTATTTGACTGGAATATGTTACCGCTATAGCCGTCAAAATATTCAACAGTCTATTTATCAAATTGTAAATAAATTTTCATATTTAGTCTTTCTGGTTCTGCGCAATATTGTGAAATCGCTGATACGTGTTATCTCAAAGTGATGTCAAGATCTAGAGTGCTGATAGTGCAGTAACCTGTGAATACATGACTTATCAGCTATATTTACTAACACATACATGGCTGACAGAGTAAGTACATTGTATCATTCACTTTTAAAATTGTAAAATCACAGGTTCAAATCTCGTTATTAGCAAAAGGTAAACATGTCTACAATTACTTTTTACCCGTAAGACATCACGTCAAGACCAACTCGCACAGTTATTGAAAGTCAAGAATAGTAGCTGCTACGAGTTAACACCTAATTAGACGCAGCATCCATTGGTATACTGGCGATCATACACGCACAACATTACATGTAAACACTCAACTATGTGTAAACGCTCATCTACAAACAATATTACACACAATGGGCTGGCCTGAAGAGCTATGGTCATGCATGCATGATGTAGGCTGTGCGGTGCGACGAGTAAAGGTACCCGGGCCATTGCGTGATATGGGCAACTATACTGATCGAAATTTTGAGAAATGGAGGAGAAGCTCGTCATTTCCACTAACATGCCTTACGCGTTATTCAATGACTGTGATAGCGATGGACAAGCTCTTCAAGTATATGAATTATTTAGAAACAGTTTGCAGTTTTGATGTGGATGCTGCTATCGAGTTGTAACAAGAGTGGAAACAAGAAACAAGAAATAATGCAGTGATTCTCCATGCGGCACTACTCCCACGTATCAGCTCCTGAACATCGACCACATCTCACACATGTAGCGCAGCAATGATACAAATACATGGCCGAGGTAGTTAACGCATTAGATCCCCGTTTTTGTGTGTATTGGCAAACTAAAAATCACAGGTTCAAATCTCACTATTAGCATTTGTGGATAACTCGGCCATTTCTGGTCCGATTTTAAAATGGTAAACAGTTTTGAAATTCCCGCTTCATTCCTGATTGGCACCAAGAACGACGAGAATACAGTGATTTCTCGGTACAATATACGCATACACTCTCTCACACATAGTCTCCGTCAGTATCACATGACACGACGGGCCACCCACAGGTACTGATCGCCTTTTGATCCCCACACATAATAGGGTCTGAACGCCCATTTAGAGACAAGAATCTACATCACATCGACACGACGGTTCACCCCACAGGTACTGATCACCTTGTGATCACCACACATAATAGGTCTTTAGGTCCATTTAGAGACAGGCATCCACAGGGACATACACCATGATTACTGTTGCACAGCTTCGCACTGTTGCAAAGCAATTCGACCTTAGAGGCTACTCTAAGGCCAAGAAAGCCGACCTGCTCCAGATGATCGGACAGGTCCATGCCGAGGAGTTGCAGAAGCGACTCTCCCGAGCAATGAAGATGGGAAGGTTTCCAGCGCATACCAAAGATGATTCTTGGAGAAAGCGCAGTGGATACGTGAGCTTCGTCAGTTGGACGAGGAGGTAACTGCTAGCTTGCGAGCCAAGACTGTAGCGAGGTGGATGGCGGACCATCCACTGGAGCGCTTACATCTACGCAGGATCACTAACCGAGTGATGAGGGGGCAGAGGTCTGAACCCTTAGCCCGGAGCTGAGGCGAGAAGGCGAACACATTCTTGACCAGCATCTCGGCGAAAGGGAGACAAAGGATATAGGACGCTGGTCAGTATGCTGGACACTCTTCAGAGGTCTAGAAGGAGACCTCACGGGCCAGATCATGCAAAAGATCCAGCAGACTGTCCAGAACACCTTCTACCTCCGCTACACCCATACCTATCGCATCCGTTGCATCGAAGACGGTATGGTGATGCTCCTCCACAAGAATGCTCCAGGGAGCCCGTGGCTGAACACGATAGGAGCAGCTCAGGACTGGGTGGTAGCAAGAGAGCAAGCCCGCCTCGACACAGACAATATCGATCGACCAAACACCAAGTGGGCTTTCATTCGATCAATCAACGTTGAGGTAAGGGCCGTCATCGACCACCAACCTCTGCTTGGGAAAGGCCCCCTCCAAGACTGGCTATGACAGAAGAAGAGTATGACGGTCCTCGATACCTACAGGGACAACATGTGTCTCTGGAGATGTATAGCAGTCCACCGAGGAGCGAGAGCTGATAGAAGTACAGCTCCTGCATGAGAGCTTGCCACACAGTTCTACGGCAAGACAGTACCTGATGTCCGCAAGACCTCGCTGGATCGGCTGGACAAGGTAGAGTTCTTCGCCAAGATCGGGATTCGCGTGTATGAACCAACCGAAGAGGGCATCTGGCACATGATCAGGCAAGCGGCTCACCACCATGACACCATGACCATCGGGGTGTGGGACCACTATGCCTTCTACATCAAGAACCTCTCCAACTGGCACATACACTGGTCTGTAGTCACTGTCAGCAGAGGTTTACAAAGGCATGTCATCTTCAACGCCACGCTGATCACAATACAGGCGGCAATACAAAAATCGTGTGTTCTGGCGAGAAGATTGAGGCGCCACAGTCTGCGTATGAGAAAGCCTTCTATCCGCCCCAACCTTCCAGTTCAGCGGCTACTCGTTGGGTCGAGTATGAGTCAAGAAACAGAGGCGTACACATACACCATGTAGAGTGTGGGCACGGTGACGAGCGTTGGATCGAGGGTGCTCCCGTAGATGGTTATGATCTGACCACCAACACCGTTTACCAGTTCCATGGCTATAACTGGCACGGGTGTCCACAACACCAGCGAGGTGAGGATGCCGAACAAAGATACCGCAAGACAGTCCTGAGAGAGGAGAAGCTGAGAGCGTCTGGATGCACGCTTGTGGTACAGTGGGAGTGCTGTATAAAACGCTGTCGAACCGTCCATAAACGAGTTCGGACTGTCCCATACCCACACTTCATAGTTTACGACTTTGAAGCAATCCTAGATGGTATCAAGACTCATCCTACGGCGACTCTCACGATCGAGAGTACTCACATACCTATCTCTGTGTCAGTTGGCTGCTCCTTAGAGGGCGCAACGAGTGAGCCAACTCACCACTGCAATCCTGACCCCAAAGAACTGATCAGAGAGTTCATGCTGATGATCCAACGGCGAGCGTCTCTAATCCGGACAAGTGTTAGGGCACAGTACATACCGACAGACCTGGACAAGCTCCCAAAGCGACAGCAACGACTGATCAACGAGTGGTGTGACCAAGTGCCTGTACTGGTGTTCAACTCTTGGCAGTATGACCTAAACCTCATCAAGAAGTACTTTGTCGATGAGCTGACTGACAGTACAGGTACAGTGAAAGTCGCCAAGAAGGCTAGTCAGACCATGTTCCTCATAACACCTGAGCTACAGTTTCTCGATGTGCTGAACTACCTCGGCCCAGGAGTCTCGTACGAGGTATGGGTCAAAGCTTACGGGTGTACAGAGCAGAAGAGCTGGCTCACGTATGAATGGTTTGACACACATGAGAAGCTCAACTATCCAGGGCTTCTTGACTACTCAGCATGGACATCTAAGCTCAAGGGTGGCTACCTCTTGACGCGAACAGAGTGGGAACAATGTACCCAGACATTCAGTGAGCACAGAATGCGGACACTTGCCGACTGGCTGCGATATTACAACAACCTGGACGTCAGTCCATTCATCGAAGCCCTAGAGCGGATGCGGGAGTTCTACACAGTCTGGAGCAAATAACTACTTCAGGTAGGAGGTCAGTGCCGCTGTAGTGGAGAGCCATGACACCGGTCATGCAGAAGGTACTCAGGAGGGTTCACTGTTGGCCGCAAGGAGGCTGTTGAGCACATCTTCAACGAAGAAGGGTGCAGGAGATTGGCCAGTGATCTGGTAGAATTTCTGAAATTCCCAGATAACTACCAGGACTACCTCATCAAATCCGCTCGCATGTCAGATGCTCGTCGCGCATGGACAAAGTGGATCTGACGAAGTTCCTCAAGCATTTGACGAAGTAGCAGAGACCGCGGACGAAGTAGCGGAGTCCGCGCAACCTTCTGATGAATGAAAAATGTTGCGGCAGCTGCGACAGTCTTTCAGCCATGATGCGTAGAGCAGGCTAGTTTCCTGGCTGGATTCGGCTTGTAGGTGAATGTCTGTGCCTTTTCCAGAGATGGCTTGAAGTGTGACAGCTCACCTGCCTCCTTGTTGCTGAAGATGAAGTGGTACAGCTCAGCTGCCCTCTGTACACCTGTGATACAGTCCCCTTTGGTCTCCTTGAGGGTTAGGCTGTTGTATATGGTCTCTAGCAGGGCACATCTACGCTTGGAGCTGAAGCATAGCAACCGGGCATTGTGGCGGATGTCTGGTGAGATCTCACGGGGGTACTTCTGAAAGAGGATGAAGACAGTTATCCTTGTGTGCCGGATGTGCCTGGTGATGTTGCTGAAGTAGATGACTGTCTTCTGGTCCATTGCAGGGTCACCGCTTGCAGGTTCTGTGTCTTGGTGATTGGGCCATTGCACCATTGATCATTGCTGTCAACCGCCTCAGCGGCGGAGTCAGACACCAGATGGATGTATTGAGAGTGTAGATGTTCGGCCAGGAGAGCCTGCAGCAAGATGTTTTTCCCGTGTCCTGATGGGGCAATGATCACCACCACCTGGCCAGCATCGGCCGGCCTACTGTCGAATGGTACAGACATGCATGCTGAGGATGGTTAGCACTTGGTCGGCGGTAGCCTTGTCTATATCTGGGAGACTAAACAGCAGTACTTCCTGCACCAGCCTTTCGCCTGCAGAGCGGGGAATCCTGCACCTCCAGCGGCTACGAAGGATGTGATGGAGGCGTCAAGCATGAAATAGCAGCAGCAGCTGAGAAGATAGCATAGAGGGCCTGTTTCAGCACCTACAGTGTCTAGTAATCCAGTATATGTATGATACATGAACGGGAAGCCATGACTATCATGTGATCCTAAATGGCAAACCAAAGAACCCTGACTTCTTCACCTCTGGTAGCTGGAGGCTGGCGGTAGCACCTGTTTTGCCATCGACAGTGATATGGCTCAGGCCGAGGGTGCCTACGCTGAGATTCTCTCCATCCTCTTGGAATGAGCTCTGTGGTTTCAGGAGATCCTTAACCAGGTCTTGTGCATAGGACTCAGACATAACCTTGATGGCACCAGCCTCATCGAGTCCGAGCATACCTCGCATCGTTGCCCTGTCGTTGATGCCCATCCCCTTGTATACAGTCTTGGCCTTGTTAATGGCCGATTGTCCTACAATATCAGTGTTCCTGATGAGATCTCGGGCTGGGATGGTACCTTGGATCTCCCACGGGTCCCCCTTCTCATCGAAGTCTAGGAAGGAGATAGGGGCAACAGTGTCCTCTAAACTGAGGCGTGCCTCGCCCAAGTGAGCAAGATCACCTAGCTCTTTGCTTTCTAGGTCTGTGAGTGACAGAGTCATAGTGCTATATACACGGCTTAAACCTACTAGTCATACCCCCAGTGAAATAGTTGGTCATAGGAGGACCACACAGTCGGCCAAGGGAATAGGTAGCCGTGCTCAGGGTACTGGCCCTCTGCAAGGGCCTTGTGGGCCGTCCACCATTCCCAGGCATTGGCAATACTCAGTCCGCATGCTCGACTATGGGCTACCCACCGCCCTCCGGCACACCATGCCTCATATGCTGCAGGGGTCTCGTGATCCATCTCTCACTATTCAGAGTGGTTAAACATAGGCGACGATGATCTCAGCCATTGCACTTGTTGCTAGCCCTAGAACCGCGGCCTCCACTAGTGTAACATGTTCACCCATGATCTTGGCGGCAACAGGGTAGGAGGCACCACTGAGGGCGATCTTTGGGATGGGGTGAGTTATTCCAAGACAGTGCCCGGCCACCCCACTCACCACTGTAGCGAGGACAGCCACAGTAGTGGCAGGAAGAACCTCATTTCCCCTGTCATCTTCACCATGCCCACATTCGCCACCACGTTACTGGCGACGTGGACTGCCAGAGGTTTTGCTTTGGTCTGTAACTTCTGTGTCTTGGTTCGCAGCAGGTTCTCCACCTTCTGAAGACTTGGCTGGCTCTCGGGCAGTTGCTTCACGATCTGTACAGTTGACGTCATTGTTTAAGCACTGAGTATACAACGCGGTTAAATGGCTGCAACCCCTGTCGAGAGAGCTAATAAGATCTTCCCAGTCTGTATCTGCATCTGCCAGGTGGCCGGGTTGGTACTCAGGAATATTCATCTCTCTATTGAGACATCTTAAACCTGTCCAGGCTTGCGCTATGCGAGAAGTACTATGAGGTCTTCCGGAGGGAGTTGATGGACTACAAGAAGAAGACACCAGATGAGCTCGCTCAGCTCTCCGGTGCTGAGCTGACAGAGGAGCTGACAGCTGTAAAGCTCTATCTAGGATTTGGTAAGGGACAGATCGGCTTCCTCGAATACCTTATCATGGGTGGGAGTATCGTCGAGCAGCTCCTGTGAGCTAAAAGTTTCTACAAGGATCGGGGGTATCTGTCAGATGTGTTCCAGCAGTTGCAGACCTCCATGGCCTCACCTGACTCAGAGCTGAACAAGGCTCTGCGATACTACAAGCTGGAAAAAGGATGCGCTGTGGAACCATCCAGCCCTTGGATGTGCATGTTGGCAGCGTGTATAGGGGCTGTAGGGCAGGCCAAGCTGGTTCAGTGTCTCACTGTGGTCCCCACTGCTACTGTAGAGAGTCAGGATAGTCTTATAGCTGATTTGCTAGCGGCGGAGTAGGCTGATCCCGAGCGCCATGATAGCCTGACAACACTCGTGGAGCTACCACGGGAAGCAGTGTCATGTCGACTGGCTGCAGTGTCAGGGTCGGAGCTGCTATGGGAAGCGTCGTGTCTCAGGGTCAGAACGACTGTATGGCCTGTACTACGCGTAGGTGCGTTGATAGCAGTGTTGAAGCTGAAGTGGACACCGGGGGAACTTCCCTCGACTAGCATGTTGTTATAGACACTGACTTGGAGGTCCTCGATGTTCACGATCATGTTGCTCAGAATCAACCATAGGTGTGGTGAAATGGCAAAGTCAAGTTTGCGATGGGCCTTCTGCAACCCCACCTGGAATTTAGCAATAAGACTACTGGGGTCTCCCACGATGATCATATCCTCAACGAGACTGATGAACATCTATGGAATGACACAGCTGGGTATGTGCTGTAAAGAGGCAGTAGCACAGTGCTTCCAGGGACTGGTTGATCTGCACGAACCCTGCTGGTGTGAGGCCTGAGGTAGTGTGTGGGACAAAGTACTTCCAAACATCTGGATAGTCCTGTCGCAAGCCAGTGATGTGCATATTTTGCACCAGCGTTCCAGGGTCGGAGTCTGGATTGAACGAGAATGTCGCTGTCTTCCAACAGCCTACTCGTTTGGGTGTTCGATAGGGGAATCCTGAGTAGTCATGTCTCGGGTCACCGTACATAACCCTTAGGCTGCTGTTGTCACCACCATGCCACCGATAGTTTGGGTGAGCGCTGAACTCTCTCTGTAGTCTGCTGGCCACTGAGACGCTATGACTGTTGAGCTGTGGGTCGAAGTCATTTGTATCAGGGAGGCTTGCACCAAGCTCATGGAGGATTCGTCACACCGTGAAGTACCCGTGGAATCTGAGACAACTGGCGATGAGCACAGCTTCAGGAGTACCAGAATAGGAGTGAAGCAGGGTGGAAATTACTCCACATCCTGCCGTGGCACACCACACAGCAAAGTTCAGCTGCTGATTCCAGTATAAGAGGCTTGGAGCAGCCATCCAAGCATGAGCTTGCTTCGCATCCTTGATGGTGATGGGGTGGTTGGTCAGCGGTTGTGGGTTGATGGAGAAGCTGGTTCTGGACCGTCCATCCACTGTGATGGAGAATGGTGTTAGCTCTGGTATATCATCCAGTAGACCTCTCAGTCCAGTCAAGGGTGTACGCAGGAGGGGCGGTTGGTTCCGGATGACTGTCATGAGGTTCTGTGGGAAGGCCATCTATACCGGTGTTCTTAAAGCTACTGTACAGGCAGCACACTATTTGTAGTCGTCTCGACTCCAGAGACCGGCGAGGTCACCTCGCCGTAACATCTCGTTTTTTAGCTCCTCCATATCAACCCGCCCGCTGGAGCCTTTGAGGTATTGCTGTTGCACTTTAGGTTTCTCCGTGTGGTACAGGGCTTGGACCTTCAATATATGGTGGCACACTTCATCGGTGACCTGGCCATCCTCGAGAGCTTTGCTGACAGACTCATTGATCGTCCGTAGCATACTCTGTGCCGATGTCACGTACTTAGCATGCTTCTCCAGCCTCCTTGTGATCTGCCGCTGCCCCACCCCCAAGCCCATGGCCAAGACAGTGGCGGCTAGTGTCATGCCACCCAGCGGGATGGCGACGAGGGCACCCACCCCTGTAGCGAGAGTGACCACAGCTGCCACACCAGCACTGGCTCAAATTACACATGCAGCAGTGGTTGTATGTGCGAGGACGTTGTATGCTGTCTTATATCGCCTGCACGTTCTGCTGTACTTTTCTGCCTCACGGACGAGATTCTGCCTGATGGTATCTATCTGCTGGAGTCGCCAGCCGTGGATGGTACTGTCCTCGTTAGCAGTCAGGGAGGGGTATAGTTCTGGTTGCTTCCGCCACTCTGATTTTGCCATAGTATATCTGGAGGCATCGCCTGCAGAATCTGCTCATGAGTCATGGAAAGGTTCATTTTGGAGAGCCCGGCGAACCATACCAGCTTGCGGGTATTGCGACAGATGTCTCTTAGACAGTGGTCATCCAGCACTATGTCAGGTGCCAGTAGCTTTCTGAGATGGGACATCTGGAACTTCACCTTATCACCAAGATGATAGGTCCGCCGCTGGATGGCTTTCTTGGTCTTACACTTCTGCACCATCTCCTCTTCCCATTGTATGGCCTCTGGCTCATCCTCATCTGAGAAGACACCTGGCTCATCCTCGTCTGTGAAGACATCTGGCTCATCGTCGTATGTGAAGACATCTGGCTCATCACCATCTGTTAAGATTCCTGCGTCTCGCTTACTTTTCTTCAGGAGGTCCTGCCAGTTTTTGGAAGCTTCACTGTTCCTTTGCCTCCTTGCAATGCTCGCGCTCTGTTGATACCGGCTCTCCCGCTGTAGTTGCTCTCCTTCTTGTTGCAGTGCCAGCATCTGTTCGTTTTGTGCAGGGGTCATGAAGGGGCATCCCTCTTTCATCATCTCGGCAAAGGTCAAATATTCCTGGTATGATATCATGTTGTCGTCGTGGTCAAGGAGTAATAAGTGTGTAAACTTTAAATGGGTGTCCGATATCCCATCCGTGCTGGCATATATGTTAATGGAGGGGCTGTCAAACATGTGATTTACAGGTGTGAACAGGCTAGGACTGATAGTTTTCCATAGGTTGCTGTTGGCACCTGTGAGATACTCTATCACGTCCCGGCCGACTTCTACCAGTGAGCTGCTGTGTGCACTGCCCAGAGATTGATGTAGCACATCAGCGTGTATGTATGTTGTGCCCCGCTGGGGCACCTGAAAGAGGACCCATTCTACACAGTACTGTATCACCCGTCTCCCCTCTAGAGAGGGTGAGATTACGTTCTCACCACCGGAGAGCAGCAGTCGGACAATTGGCATGGTTATATCTCCTGTTTAAACCCCTTCTATAGCATGCTATGGAACCCATATTTGCTCACTCGACTGGTCTTGCTGACCTGGCAGATGTGTACGCAGTTGATGCTGCCAAGGTGGGAGAGAGTAATGGCAAGTCATTCGCCCTACAGTACGAAGCAAGCTCAAAGGCATTCTCCCTCCACCCTATTGGTGGTGATGGGGTGGAGCTGCTCACAGACCTCAAGGATGTGACGAAGGAGCGCATGGGTCACAACATAGATGGCCACAAGATCGTGTTTCGGTACGATTTCCCGAAGAGGAAATACATCCTCGAGCTGTTGATTGAGCTCTCGGATACAGAGGTGGCAGACATCAACACCCTAAATAACGACCTCAGCTTTCATCTGATCAAACCCTATTCAAGCGGTGCCCCGCCGATGGCCCATGATGGCCTGCTATTGACCCTGGCGAAAAACCTGCAGTTCATATTTGAGAAGAATGAAGTGTGGTACCGCGCTGGACCTGGGGGTGACAGGCAAACATGGCTGCCCCTATATAGGCCTCCCGCAGTCATTGACATAGAGGTTACTCCCCTCTCCACTGTTGTGAAAAAGGATGTGACAGTTCGAAAGCTCTACAATCTGGGATCATCCTTCCTCACCTACATAGGTGAAGGTGTCTCCCGGATGAGGGTGGGTACCGGATCGGGGTTACAGGTGGAAAGCTCCTGCTGCATCATCCATTCGATGGACTAGAAGAAGCTGTTATCCTCCAGGAGGGCACCCTACGGGTAGATGGTGAGACACATGTCTCCAAAGTCAAGGGTGCTGTTAAACTGCTTCAGCGAGTCGGACTCACTAGCCCGCAAACGACTCATATCGTCCTAGAGCTACGTTTCTTAGCCGGCGGCAGAGTGAAGCAGCTAGCCCCTGCCCATGAGCGGATGAAGATCACTATCGATCCGGATGGAACAGGGTTCGATTTGGCACAGATATTTCTTGAGGGGATCACTCTTTTCAGTTTAACTCTTCATATATAGCCATGATTCTCATCATACTGCTCGTGCTGGCGTATACAGCAGTTGCACAGGGCGCTGAGACTGCCATGATATTGGATGCCAAGTGGGCCCACTTCCGGGATGACCCCCAGTACAATCCTTGGGTCGACCCCTTGCGGAGAAACATTTATGACCACTTTCACCCACGTAAAGAGATCGCGACTGTCTGCCTCTTCTATGGGGCGGAGAGGATAGGCCGGGGTTGTCTGCTGAAGGCCCCTGCCCAGCACCAGATTCTCTGCGTAACATGTGAACATGCCGGAGTCTGCCGTGGTTCACATGCTAATCACTTTAGCCTCCTCCCAGGTGAGCATTGTCATGGTAGATGGAAGCCCCTATGGGTGGTCCCATCATGCCGATGCGATGAGCCTACACAGAATAGAGAGAGGCCGGCCACTGGCCGGTATCCTGAGTAGGTTCTCCCGGACAGTGGGATCCGCATGGGAGTTTTATTTTCGCCACAGCCTTCCATGTCAGCAGCTCCCATCTCGACCACGAACATCACATGTCGCAAATTCCTATGCCACAGGGATTGAGAGGGCGATGGGGGCCAAGGATCGCCGAACGGCGGCCAGTTGAGGGAAGTGGTATCATTTTGACCCTGACACTACTACTCAGGGAGTTCAGCGCTCGATTGATCCCAACCCGATCGAGGCCTGGGTGGAGCTTAGTTAGAGCTGGGCAGGGCCATTAATTAATTACCATTAAGTTCACCGCATTTGATGACAGGATGCACGTGACTTAATGAGGGGGCGGGGATTATGGGCACCCTCTACATCTAACATCCAATCGCAATGGAGGAGATCTGGTTGCCTGTCTTCACACCTTTACGCAAAGGCAGCAAAGATCAAAGGAAAAAAGGTGAAAATGATGCAAATTAGTTGGTTGCTCTGACACAGCAACTACTTTCAGCAGCAACCAAATCGCCTCTCCTTTACTGAAAATACTTCAATCCAACCCACCGCACACACTCAAACAATTCTACGTACTCTATCTTGGAAAATGTAACATGCCAATAATCGAGAGTTTGCACAATGGTGGAATATCATGAAATAACGTCTTATATGAATTCGTTACATAACCATGGCATGCCATGGAAATTACATTGTCTATTTATGTAGCAGTTTGACACAAGCCATCCAATAGTTTCTGTAGAATAATCAAAATCCCACCAAATATGTGATTGCACAGTTTGCAGCCATCAAAATAGTCAATATATTGTCGCCATTCTCCGTCACCAAGCTAGCTATGCGCATGTGTGAATACTTCCCATTACGCACATTTTGGGGCAACTGATATAAGTGTGGTCTCCAATTGCTCATAGCGAAATGAGATAAAATTAAACCGTGAATTGATTAAATAAACAGTTGCACATCTTATGCAAAGCCCTCTCCTTGGGAGCAATATGTACCGTCTCAAATTAAATTTGCAACATAAAACAATAATTTTGTTGCAATTTGGCATTTAATCATATATGAAGGAGCACTTGTGAAAATGGCATTCATTGAATTTATTAAAACCAACATTTATAGGTTAGGATATACACAATTGCGATCAGCGTTATATATTTACTTCGCTGAGTTGTTATAGCTCATGGGGGTGGGGGGTGGGGGGTGGGGGTGGGTGGGGTTACGTACTGGTCCGCCAATAGATTTCCGGCCATCGCATCGCAAGTGCACGATGACCGGGATGGCTTGTTATCTGCGGATCTCGGGGTTGCAGATCCCGTATGACATCTCTTCGAGAAATACAAAGACCGACTTCTAGAGCCGGTGGAACAATGATGTTCCAGTGGGGCCGCGCCACCATTGCCACCAAGATTGAACCACATGGTCTCATCCCAACTATTAGTATCACCGGTATGCCTATCCATACTAATTTAGAGTTATGGAATAATTTATAATTAAACAGTAGAAATGTTAATAAATACTATACACACAAGGTGAATCGTTTGACAGTAGAATGAGCACACAATAATACACAATATAGAGCCAGCTGGTGTCCTTTCTACGTGGTGTCGCCGGAGGTACCACACAGGTTCTTGAATACGCAGAGGTATCCCCGCACGAGAAACATCCACAACGAAGCCACTAAGTAGCTTAATATAAGTTAATCTACGCCTAACACACACAAAGAAAATAGAGAGGAAAGTGCCTCACGCGGGCCTCCATCACAGGAAAATGCCTTCAGCGCCGAAGCGGAGGAAAAGAGCTGGCAAAAAGGGCCACTCTTTTGTTCAACAGACAATGCTAAGTGCTGAAAATCATAATGAAGCTACCGTTAAGGTGTTGCACACTGGTTTATGTGAAGACGGGATGAACGATTTCCTAAGAATTCCTAGGTCACCGTCTTATGTAGTTTCCAAAGATACTGTATTGGTAGATGCCGCTTTATTTATGCGGGCCTTCTGCTATAGTCTAACCTACCATTTAGTTGTTAGAAACGGAAACTAGCTTTGGCTGCAAGTGGCAGGGATTTCCACCTATCTTTAGATACAGTTGTCCAATGGGTGCAGACATTCAGCTTCCCGTAGGTCGCTTTGGAATAGCATCTACCTCCAAGGACAGCATGCCGATGAAAATTCGGCTACCTTTCTCCGCAACCACATAAAACATCACCTACATTTTACACAAGCAAGTTTGATCACTAACATGTCTTTATGGTGGGGGGGGGGGGTAGAGAGATAGATATCCATAGCGATCATCCTTTCCGTGAGGGCGTGATGAGCTCCAACGCTTCATCCATACACTCCAATGAATTGGATGGAGATCCGCATCTCATCCGTCACCGCATGCTACGGATCTAAAGGTTGACCTGTCATTAGGGTTAAATTACAATATGCCCAAATATGCACTGCGGGCCGGTGAATAAACTAACCAACACATAATTATAACTATATGATTTCACAGTGCTTCCTTCATTGGCAGGGGTATCTAACTAAGAAGCCTCCGAAGATACGGGGGGAAGTGTGTGTAAATCAGGACTTTAACCACCACCGCTCGGAAACCTCTGATAGTTTCCCAGGGTCGGATCAGATGAACGTGCTGATAGGGAATCCAAACAATTATAAAGCCATATGGCTGGTGGATCATGGAAAGAGATAATAACTTAATATATGTGAGGCCTTATAAGTAATTAGCCAATTTGACACAATCTTGCCGGAGTGCGGGGCTACATTACCGCAACATCCGGAAAAGAAGCATACACTATATGTCTCTAAACGAAGAAATTGTCTCTAACCACTTTAACCTATCCTATTGAGCTGAATAGTAAGGTTTAGGCAGTAACATGCCGGCCTCCAACAATTAGAGCACGGTCAGCGACCTCAGTGTAAAATTGATGATAGTGAGAGTAAGTGATGCGGATATAAATGTTGCTGTGTAGTATCTCCTAGCGTACTGTGGTCCAAAGTTTTCTACAATTAAACAAAACATATTAACTGAATGGCTATCTGCCATATACAAATAACCAATGCAATACGTAGATTGTAATTAAATTAAGTTGCTAAGTATCATAGACTGATAAACCTAGACGGTACGGCTAGTTGAAAGCACCACAGTAAACGAATATAATATTCACAGTAATAAAGAAATTATAAATTGCGGTCCTAAGACCGGGAAGGTACCTATTAGTCATCAGTACCAAATACGGAAATAATAATAATTAGATGTACAATAGTATAGTTACTTGAGTACCTAAGAGTCATCGGTACGGAACAGGCTAGTATGTTACTGAAATTGAGGCGCTAACATATTCATAATGCGGGTCGACACGTTCTCTGGAGCTGAAGAGATTTCCTCAGGTGATTTCCGCAGGTTGGCTCCGCAAACTGACCCCTCCAGGCAGGGTAGATACGGTACACACTCAGGACAGTGAAACAGAGCAGAGAAAAAGATGTCCATTAGATAGTCCCAGCAACTAGTATATAATTTATACGGAAGTTGACAAAGTTATCCTTCCGGTGACGGAAATAATAAAGTTGAAGGTGTACCCATTAACAAAGAGGGCTGTATATAATGTTAAGCCGTTACATAACTTGGCTCATGGTGCAAGATGTGCCACATGGCTCTTGTGGCGCACCTAGCAAAGTCCACCAGACTGTGGTCAAAAAGTTAATTAAAACACACATGACATGCGGTGCAGAGATTGAAGTCCACTTTTCAGCATGGTTGGCAGATCCGGTGAGTCATCCACCAAGTATCATCGTAGCTCTACATTCCATAGCATTACATTCCGGGCCCGCACAGCCCTTTCTGCAGAGTGTTTCCTTTAGACAAGTCTGGAAGCGGGAACCATAACTTTAATTATTTTGCTCCTGGAGGGCCATCCAGGAGCATCCAAAATTCTGTAATGCGGAAAGTCCGAGAACTGCTTTCTGGTGCAGGTGAGCTGAAAGCCGTTTGGAATCGTGGTGATGTGCTGTATTTTCTGTCGGTGTTCCGGTTCACTCGTCAAGTCCCGCACTTTCAACCCGTCCTCCAGACGGGTCAGTCTCCATACCGACGATGTTCCTGATTCTTGGTTTATCACCCCTTTTATACTACTTGTGACGTCAGAGGCAGATGCCTCAGCCAATCAGCGGCCGAGCAGTAGCCAATCAGCGTACAGCTAGATCAGTGACGTATTTACCAGGTTCTAGAACATTCTAGATCTTTTTATGCAAAGCAATATTTTGAAGATAATTTAAGGGGCTTTCCGTGGATAACTCAGCCATTTCTGGGTCGATTTTGAAACGGTTAACAGTTCTAGAAAGCTCGTTTTATTCTGGTCCTGATCGGTACCAAGAACAACGAGAAGGGAATAAGTAAAGGCTTTTACGAGTACCTACTCGGTACACTATAGACATGCACTCGCTTCCAATTCCATGACGCGTTGTCAGGGAAGCTCTGACGTGCGCACCACATGCTTTATCGGACTTCTCTCTCATAGGGCTTATGTATACGTACTATTCGTAGTTATGCGAACTATTTTATGATGTATGCCACTAAGTGTAGTGCGCATTAATATCATTCTTTCTATGTGCACTTTCACAAGAAGGGGTCAGAATGTCGACAGAAGACAATAAAGTTAAAAAGTCAAGTGAAACAGTCGAATTAGTTGATAGTAGTATCAGTGAAGTTAGAAATGAGTTAAAGTTGATAACTACAACATTAAATAAGCTTGTTAATCGCATAGAACGCTTAGAAATAACCGAAAATAGAAGTAGGTTACACCACGTGTTCGGCAACGTGAGGCCAGCCGCTGATTGTAACAAATTGCCAGACCAGTCACATCGTGAAAATCCATTGGATTTTGGCGCCCAAACAGGCGCACTCGGTCCTGTCTCTGACTTTAATAGGGGCACAGCTGGTGTCGGCGAATTTGGTGAGATTCAGGAATAATTTAATATTATTAAATCATCTGTGGACAAAGTGCTTTTACCGCCATCACTAAAACTACATGACACCCGGTCAGGAATAAAGAAAGAAGATCAGCAAACATTTAACGTTATTACGAAATGCAGGCGGTATGTGGAAACGGCTATACAAGTTATAAGCGAGTTTGATGAGAGTGAAAATGTTGATGTTCAACCATTAATAACTGTGTTAACTGCGAACATTCAGTATTTACAGGATGAGTTCTCGGTATTGCTAGTGAAAGGTCGTTTTGACGCGTCTACGTCACAATTATTTAGGTACGGCCTAATTACAATTATAGATTTTCTGGAAATTATCGTAGTCGCGGTTCTCAGGATGTGATCCATAGCATGAGAAATACTAACTGACCAAGATTTCGCCCTCAATACCCGGGGCCGATGAGAGAGCAGGAGGATTAAAACATCCCATAGCACACAGACAAGTTTGTAGTATATAATAATATGATATTTTGGAACAAATTTGTCTATATTTCGTTGTTGGTTGTTCATTTAATGATAATGAAAAATCCCCTCTCTGCTAAGCTTGACATATGGAAAACTATAAATGCGTCAGATAAGGTAATTGATTGGATACAACAAGGCGTAAAATTCCCCGTGATTGATGACATTAATAGTTTTGAGGAGGAAAATAATAAGTTTTCAGTTAAAGAGATCAACTTTTTAGATAAATAAATTCTTAATCTGGTGCTAAATGGACATATTGAACTATGTAGTACAAAACCGATTGCTTATCTAGGATTTCATGCGTGCCAAAGAAATCTGGAGAACTGGTTAGTTTGCGACTTGCGACATGTCAATAATTTCTGTAGTCCACCTAGCTTTAAATATGATAATATAGACAGTAATTAACTTGGTACAACCAAAAGACTTTATGATTACCGCTGATCTTAAAAACGGGGTTCATCATGTTCCTATACATATAGAGCACAGAACACTTTTAGGCTTTAAGTATAAGTCTGTTTACTATAGATGGGCTGTGTTGTCATTCGGACATAACTGTAGCCCATATATTTTCACAAAAATCTTGCGACCTATTGTTACATTCTTTAGAGCGAATGGACTTAGGATTGTCCTCTATGTAGACGATTTTATATTTTCGGTAGAAAGTAAAATTGAATTGCACACAAAATACTTGGTGTCTTAGCCATTTTAAGCTGGACAATTAATTTTGATAAATCGTCTTTGGAACCGGATCAATGTAAAGAGTTTATTGGCTATTTAATTAATACTTCAGCGGATCAGACCGTTATTAAGATACAGGGGGGGGGGGGGGGGGGGGGGGTTGGGCGGCGCCGGGAGCAAACCAGGAGCGGCCGTTCCGCACCCAGTTTTGTTACACCTGTCATCTAATTATCATAATGTAATAGTTGTCAAGTCGCACCAAAATAAATCGGCCAATAGCAAAACAAATTCCGCGGATAAATATACTGTCGAATACACTTGCTGATTAGGATATAGTGAAATTACTACTCGACATGTTTTTAAAACATCTGTAATAATATCATAATAATTTGCGATATCCATGTTTGCCGCATTACAAAATATGTTCATATACAATTTACCTCTTTTGTGATTGGAGATATGCCCGGAACAATATAATATACTATAAGGCCTCCCCATATATATTATCTTCTGATGTCCACATTGCGAGATCATATTTAGAAGAATGTCCACGTTTCATTAAGGCAGCGAGTTCTAGCCTGCGTTAGAGGTTGCTTGCGAGGGTGTCTGTCCACTAGGTGGGTGAAGGGGTGAACAGAAATTATGCTGCGTTGTCAGGGTGGGGTTGGGGGTTAGACGGTGGCTGATTTAGGTCAGCCAATGGCTGAGTAGGCTTACGTGTCCATGGAGCCATCATGGCGTCTTGGATGGAGGTGACGTTTAAGTCCGCAAACTGCATGATGATTTGACGGATGTTTTTCTTCTAAGCGTAATCTGTTAGGTTCGTTGGTCAGTGGTGATGTTCTGGGTGGCTTTCAAAATTGCTTCCAAATGAGCGGAACCGACATCAGGGGCTACAGTGACAGGGGATGCAGTCGATGGGGGTGGCAGAATTGGTTGGCTGTGATATGGTAGAATTCGTGGCTGGACATTGCTGGTTCATTTTCTTCACTGGTCCATGCGGTCCGGAGACATTGGTTACTAGGGCGGGGGTTTCCAGCCTTTCCTGTCCGTCATCTAAATTTTCAACAGAGCGGAGTGTTCTGTGCTGAGTGGCTTCGTAGTTTAGGAACATATTTATGCGAATGGCCACATTCGTGATTTACACGATGTTCCGAAGATTAGCTTGGTACGAGCAGTCTTAATTCAGGGTTACCGCTTACCACTTCGATAAAGCTATCGATCAAGATCGAGTTTGGTGCTTCTCTATGCAAGGAACCATACGTGGTGGGCCTAACTTTAAAGGAACACCCTTTTGGCGGAAAGGAGTCTTTTTTTGCAGCACTTATATTTCTTCACACTGCGCTCCAAAACGCTGAGGACGCCACCTGCATATTGGAAAAGAAGAAATTAAGACTTTGCTTGGTGAAGAGCACTGGGTAGAAAATGATAACTATGGCATTAAATGTGCAAAGAATAGAAAGTTGCGTATCTTAGTGCATTTAAGATTTAACACAGTTCACAAAGTTCGAGTAGAGGAGGCAAAATGTTTGTCACAGTCTTTCCACAAACACAGGGTCTAGGTTTTGCTATTGCGGACACTTCTGGCCTCGAACCAGCCTTGGTAGGTATATTCCCAGGGAACAATGTCACACAGTGACTTAGTACATGGCGGTCATAGATGATCGCGGGCTTCCTAGGGAAATAATTCATACAGCTCCTCGAAACAGGCACAGACGAATGTTGGCGATCGTTCACAGAGGCAGGAGGAAGCGCTGAACAAGATTAGATCACAGGCATTACCCTTTTCAGTTCACGTGGTAAGAGTGCAGTTCCACAGGATGTTCTGTCACAAAGCCTTTCAGGCGGAGGCACAGAGCAAGCACGAGGGAAACGTGAGGCAGAACTTGGTCGAAGACGAGTACTGAGCTCCGAGTTCCTTGTTCTTCTTCCATGGGAGGCAAATGGCAAAAGAGTGCCAAAAGTGATCACAAGAGTTTGCAGAAGGCGAGCATACACAGGTTCGTACACGAAGGTCACAAAGTATTAAGCAGCAGACACAGAGATGAAGAGTTCACAGTGGTGGAATAATTTGAGATATTAATTTGTCTGCTTTCCTTAGCGGCCATCCAAAAATTGCAGCTGATTGAGCACTGGGGGCTGCGTAGATGTTGATCTCGGTGAGTGGTCAGTGGAAAGGTTCCGCGGTGCAGTCTCACTGGCAGTACCACAGTTGAGTGGGATGAGCCTGCACCAAAAAGCATATATGATGTACTCTTGGCTGTGGTTATGATATTTGCGAGGCGTTTTACATTAGGTCCTGCACTTACCATTCGATAACACCAAGATGAAGAGCGTGATCAAATACAGCAAGCTCTTGATTATTGAAGGTGGTGTGAGATTTCACTATTTTGCTTTTACTAAAAATTTTTTTTACTGTCAGGCGAGTAGATTATCTGAGGCACATGAAGCAACTAGTGAGACAACTGCTTGCAGGTCAGGAGTTAGGACATCCATAAAAAAGATTTTGTTTCCTGCAAACTGGATTGGAAAAAAAATTCAGTAGGGGAGGGAGGAAATTTAAAAAAAAATTAATTAATTTTAAAACGGTCATAAATATTTGCTTTCTCAGATATTTGACTAGATGTTGATTAAATATGGTTGTAATTGCCAAATTGTTCACGTTTTTCATGATAGAATTAGCAAAAGGGATTCACATTGCATACAAATGACATTAAAACATTGTAATTTGTATAGTTTGACAAATGTATGGATGTTTTAACACTTATGTTGGTCAAATTAAAAAAAAAAATTCCTGGCTGGGTGAACACCCCCCCCCCCCCAAATATCACCCGAGAGGTTTACAGGAAATGAAATAATTTTTATTTCAGCCTTAGGTATGTTGCGAGAGCAGTAATGTCATCTGTGGTAGTCGGGACAGGTACAGATATGTCACCAATATGGGCTCCATGACCGGACTCCTCTATTTGACGAAGCACACGGTTGTTGAAAATCTTGTAGTTCAGAGTTGAGAAAGTTCTCCCCTGGCCTGTTCCTTGTTGAATTGAGAATGTTTTGGAGAAATGATCACCACACTTTACTCGAGCTGAAAGACCGCTATCTCATTCATCAAGGATAGTCCACATAGATAGTGGACCTCCAAACTTGAACAACTTGACTATTAGGGCATCATGACAGACCACGTCAAATGCTTTTCAGCATCAATAAGTATCATTGCCAGATCTTACCCCATACACTTGTACTCTGCAATGGTCTCTGTGACGAATAACGAAGTGAACAGGTAGAAGGCACCTTCTATGAACCCGGCTTGTAGCTTACTCTGCATAAGTTCAAAGAATGGCTTAAGACTATCAGCCAGAATAATCTCTAGATGCTTGCTCAGGATAGAACACAGCATTATCCCATAGTAGTTGTCAAGAATCTGCTTGGGGGTTGACTTCTTCAAGACTGGAGTCAGGGTACCTTCTTTGAACATAGCTCAAACACGCCTTGATTCTAGGCCAGACCATGGATAATATGTTCAGCGACCAGCCCAGTTTGGTCTGCAACTTTCCCACAGTGAAATCTTTTAACTGGTTGATGGATCTTATCACTTGTGATGAGTGAGTGAGGGGAGCAGTCATGGTCAAGGAGCTGCCGGATAGTGCCAAAATCATGATTGACATGTACTTTATAATCTTCATTAAAAGCTGGGTTATCCTGCCTAGGTACCCTAGAAGGTGATCTCAGTCAGTGTAGCTTTCGCCTTCCTCTGCTTAGCAATTAGTTTTGCAAAGAGAGTGTTATCTGCAGTTGTTTGGATATTCTCATAGCTCAATCGATTGTATAATGTACTTTGACCTGGGGGCATATAATATGGGTCGGAACAAAATTTAGGGGGTGCTACACTGAGAGATCAAAAAACTTTTTGGGGGGGGGCTATTGCCCCCTTCTCTCTCCCAACAGTTCACACATCTGATATAAATTTAGCTCCGCTATCTGGGGTGGGGGAGGGGAGGGGTCAAAATTTAAATTTGCAGAAATTGATTACCACGCAACTGCTCCAACGCTGTTGGACAGAATTCAACCAAATTTGATATGTGAGTTATCCATATGATTGCAGGGTGCAAGTGGCCTTTTACATTTGGCACCAGCCCCCAGGGGTTGGGTGGGTGGGGGAGGTGTCTAATGTTAAAAAATTGATTGCAATGCAACACTTCCAAAACACTTGGGATGGAATTCAACCAAATCTGGTATGTGAGTTACCCATATGACTATGGATTACAAACTGTCAGACCGAATTCAACCAAATTTGGTATGTGAGTTACCCACACGATTGTGGAGTGGAAGAGGACATTACATTTGGTTCAACCCCCAGTGGTGGGGTTGGGTCAAATGGTGAGTGGTGAATATGTGGATTTGCGATGACGCATCATCAACCGAACAATCAAGTTTAGCATACTATCCTAGCCTAACCACCATAATAGGCTAGGCTATGACGCCCAGCTATGCTAGGATCATACATTAGGCTAGTATGCTCGGGCAGTAGGCTAGACTAGTTTAGTATGATAGACTAGCCTAGTATGTGAGGTTTGTGTGGTATTTTCTGATAGGCTAGTTGGTTATGCTAGACTAATGGCCGGTTGCACACCTATGGCTCAGGCAAGCCTGAGTTACGAGAGGAGCGGGAGATCAGGTAATCGCAGCGTAAACCTAATTTGAGTGGAGATCGACTGAGAAAGACTTCACTTGCAGACTGGCAAACAGAGTTTGGTTTACGCGAACTCGGCTCAAACCAGACTTCGCTTCTGATTCAGTCATTTTCGTAATGTCTTCTAAAGCAAAAACTCCCAATTTTACAGAGCACACATGCACGGAGATGGGAAGACGCTATAGATGATGTAAACTAGTTAAATGCAAGATGACACTGAACCCTTTAACGCCTGAAATCACAGCATTTCACTGAGCAGATGCTATCACACCAGATTCACTTGCCTAAACCATATGATGATGATGATGGTGGTGATGATGATGTGAGTTTGCATGCAGATGAAGAGATAAGTAATGCCTGCGATGCTAGCCGGTGTGCGTATGTGCGTGTGTTGAGTGGGATGAGTGGTGGTCGTGTTGAGAAGCAGCAGTGGGATCCACAGAGGTGGTATGGTGGTATTAGTGGCAGCAGTAATAGTAGTAGTAGTAGTAGTAGTAGTAGTAGTAGTAGTAGTAGTAGTAGTAGCGGCAGCAACCATTTGTAATTAACAACATCGATTTGGTCAGTTATATTTAAATAAGCTGGCATTTACTACACTGATCTTAGGTCTGAACGCGGGCTATAGCAGGTTAAGATTTTCCAGCAATCTGAGCATTATTTACGTAAGCCAAGTTGCTGTACAAGCGGATGAGAAAATGGGGCTGCGCTTGAACCCGGAATCATATTGAGTGCGGCTTGACCTATATGTGCGCAATCGTCCATAAGCTTTCAGACTAGGTTATTATGCTATGCTAGTACAGTATGCTATTCTAGGCTAACCTTAGTTATGCTATGCTATGCTATGCTATGGTAATATACAAATTCACTAGTAGCTGCCTCTACAATATACTAACTTCACATACACGCATACGTAACTGCAACCATACAGTCTTATCTACCCATACTCATGCAAATAGCTACCCATACAGACACAGTCAGGAGCGGAGGTGCCAGACTGCACATACACTATCCAAACGGACAACATGAGTCAGCTGCAATACCGACGGGCAAACACTGCACAAACTACAGAGCTGAAGTCGAAGCACTGGTTCATGCAGCTAATACCATCAGCAGAACAGCAGACCCTATTGCACAGATTGCCTTTTTATCTGATGCCCACTCCATCCTTGAGGCTATCACCAAAGGTAAGCTGCCACAACTTGAAGAAGCACTACAAACCATCAAATGCTTTCGGATAGCATTGCAGTGGATCCCCTCACATTCTGGAGTCCAAGGAAATGAGGAAGCAGACAAGATAGCAAAGGTGGGTGCAGAAGAGAATCAGACAGAAAACATGGTTACCCATACAGAGATGAAGACTATCATCAAGTCACTCTATAGAACACCTCAACCAGAAGATGCCTACCATCATCTCTCGAGACCAGAGCAAGTGACCATTTTTCATCTCAGAACTGGACACAACAGACTAAACCAACACATGTACAGGCGGGTCCACCTTACGACATCGCCCGCTTGTCCTTGTGGAGAAGCAGAACAGACCACAGAGCACATACTTCAATGTTGCAGTACGTATCAGCTGCTGAGAGAAGAGATCTGGCCTTTGTCAACCTCTTTTCTTGAAAAGCTGTATGGGCCTGTGGAAGAACTGCAGAAAACTAGATTTCATCTTGAGAACGGCTCTCCAAGTGTGATACCAGCGATCGAAAAGAAGAAGAAGAAGCTGCCTCTACAATAGACTCATAACTTCACATACACGCATATGTAACTGCAACCGTACAGTCTTATCTACCCATACTCATGCATATAGCTACCAATACAGACACATTTACCCCCGGTACTAATACACATAGCTACCATACATATATAGCTACACATACCCATACACCCACAGCTACCATATACATACACACATATCTACCCCTACCCATACATCTATAGCTAACCCTACAACTAGTGGATACCCATAGTACCTACACTACTCTTAATATACACGCTCACCAGGTATTTATATATACCACTTTGTAGCTACACACCCACATGCCCACTCAACCACCCACCCACCCACACAGACTCGGGGCCAACAAGTCTTTTGCCCCCCCCATACCCAAATACAGGTGCCCTGGTGAGCAAGTTACTTGGAGTCATATACTCTAGTTTCGCAAGACAAAGTGGGCATTGCCAAATTAGTCCCTGCAATTGAATATATTCAATTATAGTGTTAAACAGATACTGCTCGCTATGTTGATGTACATAATTTAGTGGTAGAAATTCAAAATTAAAGCTGCATGATTCACAATTACTATATTATTTCTTATAATGATTCGACATCAAAAAAGCATCCGCTTTTGTTTCTATGAGAATTCTTAATACTTACCAGATGTACTATTATGATAATGTCTATTATCTAGTCTAGCTCAAAATAAACAATTAAAAACTCGGCACTCTCCTGGTCCTGCCCACACTGTGTCCGGGAATTACCATAGTCGCAGGTACCGAGTCAATTCCCAATCACAGTCAGATTCGTCTTATATTTGTCTTGACAAACAGCGAAAGCAGCTCAGCCTCACCTCAGCGGGGTGGCTGAGGCATGGCCATAGTACATCTGGTAAGTATTAAGAATGCTCGTAGAAACAAAAGCGGATGCTTTTTTTATCCTACTTCGAATAATACTTACCAGATGTACTATTATGATAAACTCCAGATTTCAACAGCCAAGAAATACCGGTGGGAGGAGGTGAGGCTCGAACCAGCACTCATCTATCATCCGACAGAGAAGGTTGTGAAGAGACTAGAACCCTGGCATACGCTTGGGTTCTGCCATCTGACTCATAGTGCTAAACTTCCATGGTCTAGACCGCGATCCCCCCCCCCCCCCCCTCATTTGTCCGCACAAATTTTAGAGGGCTGTCAAAAAATGGGGAACAACAGCCCCAAGTCTCAGCTAGGGCAGTCCGGAGAGTGCAAAGAAGCTACTACAACTTCTAAATTTTGAAAAAACTATCAGTATATCGATTAGAATTTCAAATTGGAATGAGTCTAATGTCTGCAAAAGAATAAGATGTTCTTGTCCAGACTATTTACTTAAATATTCTGGTATTTCGACTATAAGTAAACTTAAAATTAGTCACTTAATTAATGTAAACACTCACCATTTTGAGTGCTTGGTCTTTTTAGTTCATCACAGGAGCTCGGCCCAATCCACGGTCGTTCTCAGGTCATGTGCATGGCCAGTGTTCAGTGCAAGTGGAAGAACTTGTGATGTGTGCGAAATAGTAGTCGGATGTGGCTTAGTTCAGATTCGATAAATTGGCGATGGCTACCGGATTAAGTGCGCTGGAGATGTCGCGAAGATAGAAATCAGTGAATGATGACTCGGCATGCCATTGTGCTACAGACATCACTCCTCTAATGAGACACCCTTATAAAGGGTCGATGCTGCTGCTAGTGCTTGGACCTGATGGGCATTCGCACCATCAATCTGCTTTCCTGTAGCGATTTTGTGCGACATCTGAATAGCATCGACTATCCAACGAGAAATAGTATCTTTCGAGGCACCCAAATGAGGAGCTTTGAGACATAACCACAGAGATTTCGGGTCATCTCTCCTCAGTACGTTTTTTATACATTTTCAGACATCTGAAAGGACACCAACCAGAAGAGTTTGGGTCATGTCTAATTAAACTTGGCAAATTGATCGGCTGTCCTGGATATTTAAGTGACTGATTCTTTGCCAGGAAACAAAGACGTGGAAGTAGTCTTAAACCTTCACCTGTGATGACAAAACGGTCTTGTTTGGCAGAAAGCGCATGAATTTTGCTTCTCCTTCTCACCGACGCTGCTGCAACCAAGAAAACTGATTTAATAGTTAACAGTTTAATATCTATAGATCTAATCGGTTCAAAGGGAACATGCCCTAAAACCTGTAGACACAGGAAATAGATTCCATGCTGGGATAGGAATTGGCTGTCTAGGTTGCAGATTTCTCATTCCTTCAATATCTTCGTTTAAAGTGTCATTCTCCACTCCTTCAATGGCCAGACTGGGAATGACTGAAGCTAATGCAGACCTATATGCTGCTAGGGTTGAAGGTACAAGTTTGTCAACTTCGTATAAATGACAGATAAAATCTGCTACGTGTTGAACAGATGTAGAAAAGGGATCAATATCTCTTCCCTTACACCACTCTGCACATTTTTTGATTCTATAATTACATGCTTTAGTGGTTGACCCTCCTCTGGCTGAAGCAACAAACTTCACTGCTTGCTCAGAAAAGCCACCCTCAATTGCACGCAGCTTGATAACATCCATGCAGTCAATTTGAACATTTCTTGTCTGTCGTGGAAGTACAGACCCCTGTTCTGAGAGATTAGATCTCTTCTGTCTGGAAGAGGGATTGGATTGCAGACCAGAAGGTCCAGCAGATCCGTAAACCATGATCGGCCTGGCCAATAAGGGGCGATGAGTAGTACTTGGCACATACGCTCTCTTATCTTTGCCAGAACTTTTGGGATGAGAATCGTTGGAGGATACGCATACACGTACATTCCCTTCCAACTTATCGCCAGTGCGTCTACCGCTAGAGCTAGAAGGTCCGGGATCGGTGACACGTATGTGACCATCTTTGCGTTCTGTTTCATCGCAAACAGGTCCACATTTGGCTTGCCCAAATGTTTGAATAGAACCTCCGCTACCAATTGGTTGAGCTGCCACTCCATCAGACGACAAACCGTCCTTCGACTGAGAGCATCTGCTAAGATGTTCAGTCTTCCTGGAATGTGTGCTGCCCGAAGAATAACATTCCTCTCTTGGCACCACAGCAGAAGGTTCCAAATCATCATACACAACTCCGGTGATCTCGTCCCGCCTTGGCGGTTCAAATAAGACACCACTGTTGAGTTGTCTGTCCTTACTAGAACAATCTTGTCTCAGATTAAGCTCTCAAATTTTCGAAGTGCTAATGTCACTGCTAATAATTCGAGAACATTGATATGTTCCTGCACATTGGTCCGATCTCATTCCCCTGACACTGACTGATCATCCAATACCGCTCCCCAACCCGTCATCTGTGAAGATGGACATCTGTGGTTGAGAAGGTTGTAGAGGAACACCTCGCAGGAGATTCTGTTCTGATAACCACCACTGAAGGTGGAATATCAATGGTTCTTTTACTGAAATTTTCAGAGATAACGGATCCGTTCTCTGAGACCAGAATGACATTAGATACATCTGAATCGGACTGAGCCTGAGTGCCGCATAAGGAACCACTTTCTCCAGGGACACTAGTAAACCCAGTATCCTGAGAAATTGGCGCGCCATCAGAAAGGCTCCTAGAGAAACTGACTCCAGAACTGCAATCAAACTCTTGACTCTGCTCTCCGCCAGAAAAGCTACGCCGTCTCCAAGGTTAAAAAATATTCCCAGATAAACAAACTCCTGGGATGGAGTCAATTCTGATTTCTCTAGATTCACAATCCATCCTAGATCCTTTAGCAAGGCTAGGTCTACCAGAAGAGTGTTGCGCAGAGTGTCTGGATTCCCCGCCTTCAACAGCCAGTCGTCTATGTAAGTATGAACAGCTATGTTTCTCCTGCGAAGATAAGAAGTCATGGTGAGAACCACTTTGATGAAGCCCCTCAGTGCTGTGGTCAGGCCGAATGGAAGCGCATTGAATTCCCAAACATTGTCTTGGAATGCAAAGCGAAGGTATGTCTGAAAAGGAATTGACATTGGAATATGAAAATATGCATCCTTCAGACCTATCCACACTGCCCACATGCCTTTTCTCAGCCCTGTCATCACCGCTGCTACAGTCTCCATCTGAAACTTTGGAGAAAGAATAAATCTGTTCAACGGTTTGAGATTGAGAATTGGTCTCCAACCTCGGGAACATTTCAGAATGAGGAACATCATCGAATAGAAGCCTATGGAGGACTGATTGCGGACTAGTTGAATCGCGTTCGTCCGCTGAAGAGCTTCGATTTCTGAGCAAATGGCATCTAGACGATCGGATTCCCTTGGAACAGGAGTCCACACTGGAGTCGATGTTAACGGAACTAACGATTGACGGATGAGCCAGTCCGGTTCATAGCCCTTTCTTAACCACTGACAGACTAAACAATCTCACACGACCCGTTCCCATTGGCTTGAGAACAGTTGAAGTTTGCCTCCGACGGTAGGAATCTGCACACAGCTGGCGGTCGATATTGCACCACAAGACGCTAAATCGCTTGGGTGACGATTCTCGACTCCCTTCATTCCTGACGTCACCAGAACTGATTCCGCCGGAAACCCGTCAGGACCGGCCTTCATGGCTGCCCTGCGGTTTCTTGGAATATGACGGCCCAGGACCCCCGCCATGGCTATCCTTATGATAACCGCAGCGACCCGACCCGCCACCCTTCCTGTCCTCCTCATATGGCCTCTTATGATCCGATACCAACCCGAGACAGTCGGACATCCAGCCAAGGACCTGCACCCATTCAGCTTCGGTGCAAAAAGAGGACTCGTCCATCAATGGACTACCGTTCTCATCTTCCTTTTCACCCTTGGATGAGCAGGCCACCAACGATCCATGCTGAGAGCTATGGCCCGCACTGCTTCCAACATGAAGCGTGTCCATAGCCTGACTACTAGCGGCACCAGTGTCCAACGAATCACCGGACACAGATTCACTGCAGTCCATCGGCTCCAGCACGGGAGGCGGGACTACAGCTGCATTCACAACGGTAGATGCCGGCACTCTGAGAGCCGCCAAACCTAACGCTGCCGGGATGCCACTAGGAACCGCAAACCACGGCTCCAACGACAACGTGGGTTGAGCGAAATCCGGGTGGAAAATGCCTGACGGAATGTCGACATCACCACCCGCTTGGCAAACCCATACAAATCCCGAGGGAGATCCCTGGGATGTACCTGGTTGAGCCGTCAATGAAATATCCGGCATGCCGGAATCTTCCATTTGGAGATCTTCCTCCTCCGCCGTCGGCTCTTGAGCCAAGGTAGGAGAAGGGACAGGTGCTTGTCCCTCCGCAGAACTAGCCGGACCACCGAAAGGTTGCCCTGCACCAGCCTGCATTGTCGGGATCATGGATTGCAAGGACTCAAACATTGCCTTGAACTGGGCCACCCATACGCCCAATGCTGAATCCATTCGCTCATTCAGACGATCTTCCAGTCCTCTCACCGACGCCCGATTCAGCTTGGCCACCTTGTCTCTCGTGATCCTCTCCAAGCGCGCACGACGATCACGATCAAACTCTGCCACCAACTCCGACGACCACTTGGCGCACACATCACACGGACTTCCCACTTTGCACTTCGTGCAAGCGACACAGTAATGACCATTAAACTTGCACTTCATGAACCTGTTGTATTTGTGGCACAAAGTGTCCTGTTTCTTGGCCTTCTGCGAACACAGAGAAGAATTAAAACGCTGCACATGACATACGATGACGAGCAATACGCACAATTGACTTGATTGTAAAGAAGAATTACTTAGAAACATTAACTTTCTCTTAAATTAATGATAATCAAGCCTTTAGACAGGAAATATTTAAAACTTTTTTGAGTGAAAATTAATAAACACAACTTGGAAATTAACTAACATTAATACAGCCAAGAAATAAATGCTGATCGCTACAAACACCCTCGACAATGAAGTGAGAGCTAAAAATCGGCATAAAACAGTGTGCATAGACACACCAAGCCCAAAAAACCCATTAATCATGGGCACCGCCATCTTGGCTAAGGGCGCATCCATCTTGGAAGGAACCGAGTCGCAAGAGAAAATAACCGAGTACCTGGATAAGATTAAACAGTTAACGGGTACAGGAGCGACTCCAACAATGGCTACCATTTTAAAACAATGTGCCAATTTAAGGAAATTTCAACAGTCAATACGGCATGAATGTATAAATTCTAGATTGATACAACCTGCCCCTGTGATGATTTCTCTTTTTCTTCCATCCTTCCAGCAATGAATTACACAGAAACTGCTAAACTCCGTAGAAAATTGAAAATTTTAGAGAGCTCAAAAACGCGACTAGCAAGGAGAGCAAAATAGATGAATCTGACTGTGATTGGGAATTGACTCGGTACCTGCAGCTATGGTAATTCCCGGACACAGTGTGGGCAGGATCAGGAGAGTGCGGAGTTTTTAATTGTTTATTTTGAGCTAGACTAGATAATAGACATTATCATAATAGTACATCTGGTAAGTATTATTCGAAGTAGAATAAGGCTTCGCAGGTTCACTGTGACATTGTCTCTTTAATTAGTCGATTCCATTCTCTCCACTTTTTAATGACTATTACATAAGTACTATTGCAATCAGCATATTTAACCCTTTAGTGGTCAAGTGAGCCAAAACTGGCCTCTGCAGTCTTGAGGAATGATCATTTGCACACCAAGAGGCATTTAAAAAATTTTCCACTGGAATGACTGCCCTGATAATAAAAAAATAGCCTTCTTTATAGCCTGCAAAAACACATCAATAATAGCGACTATTTATTTTTCGTTCTTTTATTTAATAATGTATAAATATAAAAATTTTCAAATTTACATTGAAGCCATTGGTGAGCATTAAGTATTATAAACCATTTGTATAATTATACCAATATATGACTCTTATAATAGGATAAATAAATAGATATAAAATAAATAGCTATGTTTTCACACATAAAATAAACATTTTGGTAGCAAATTCACATCTCTTGTAAAAAGTGGATAAACATTTGTAGCAGCAATAACTGTCTGATAATAATAACAATGGGAGTAAAAGGTGTTTTTGACTTCTTAACCGCTCTGGTGTTAAAATTCTAAATTTTAAAATTAAATTAACAGATGTAGACAGCAACATCTTCCACCGAAATTGTTCAAAAATGTACACCAGTTTCTTTGATATTGACACCATAAAAGATAGTATATTGACATCAGAGTGGTCAGGGTTCATGGTCAAGTCGGCCAAAACTGGTCTCCGCAGTGGTCTTCAGAAATGCCCATTTGCGGACCAAGAGAACATTTTAAAAACGTTACCATGTATCACTGAAATGGCTGACTCAATAATCGAGCTAGTCATTCCATTGGTAAATTTAACAAGAGGCACAAGGGCCTTGACGCTCAACTGCCTAAAACCAATTCTCTAGAGCATGCTCAATAGAACAAAAGCATAGATCTATAGAGATTCAATAAGTACATATTCTGATTTTCTTGACCAAAGGTGATTACAGTTTAATCCATTTTACACTGGTAGTAATAAAGACTGTTTCCTAAGCATTGTAGTTAAAATCCTGCAGATAATACTGAGAAACAATTTCACAAAGTCACAATGATGGTGTGACTAATAGATGCTGATAAGTGAGCTGTATAAGGAGTAATATATGCAGGACCAGATCTTCAAAGACATCACCAAATGTCGGCATCTTCAGCCTCATTTTGACTCTGCTTGAATAGAAACTTCCTGTGAAATAGAATAACAATATGTTATTTGTTAAAACAGTTCATACGATGTATATAGGAATATGACTAATCAGTTATGTTCAACACTTTAATGTGTGTGTCCGTCTATCCATCCGTTCACACATGTGTCACAAAAAACTGCTGACCCGATTTGACTCAAATTTTAACACAAGGAAGGAACCCGCTGTGCAAAAGGATCTAGAGACATTGGTTATGATCCAGATAAAAGAACACATGGTGCGACCATCTTCTAGGATACCATATCTTTTGGTGTGATCTGAGGAAATCCGGAAAATTGGGAAAAATTCAGAAAATCTGAAACCTTTTTACAATCTCTGATTGTTCTTGTTTAACAAACAGAGGAGTGATGATGCTTTGTTATAAACCCCATATTAGCCACATATATGCCATCATCATTCAAATCAAAGGGCCGTAAAGTACCATGTTAATAACATTCTCACTCACCTATATCCGCCGACCTTGTTAGCGAGTTCTCTCAGGGCTGTAAAGTACCATGTTAATGACATTCTCACTCACCTATATCCGCCGACACTGTTAGCGAGTTCTCTCAGGGCTGTAAAGTACCATGTTAATAACATTCTCACTCACCTATATCCGCCGACACTGTTAGCGAGTTCTCTCAGGGCTGTAAAGTACTATGTTAATAACATACTCACACCTATATCTGCCGACCTTGTTAGTGAGTTCTCTCAGGGCCATAAAGTACCATGTTAATAACATTCTCACTCACGTATATCCGCCCACACTGTTAGTGAATTCTCTCAGGGCCATAAAGTAACATGTTAATAACATTCTCACTCACCTATATCCGCCCACACTGTTAGCGAGTTCTCTCAGGGCCGTAAAGTACCATGTTAATAACATTCTCACTCACCTATATCTGCCCACACTGTTAGCGAGTTCTCTCAGGGCCATAAAGTAACATGTTAATAACATTCTCACACCTATATCTGCCGACCTTGTTAGCGAGTTCTCTCAGGGCCATAAAGTACCGTGTTATTAACATTCTCACTCACCTATATCCGCCGACCTTGTTAGCGAGTTCTCTCAGGGCCATAAAGTACCGTGTTAATAACATTCTCACTCACCTATATCCGCCGACCTTGTTAGCGAGTTCTCACAGGGCCATAAAGTACCGTGTTAATAACATTCTCACTCACCTATATCCGCCCACACTGTTAGCGAGTTCTCTCAGGCCCATAAAGTAACATGTTAATAACATTCTCACTCACCTATATCCGCCGACATTGTTAGTGAGTTCTCTCAGGGCTGTAAAGTACCATGTTAATAACATTCTCACTCACCTATATCCGCCGACACTGTTAGCGAGTTCTCTCAGGGCTGTAAAGGCTGTAAAGTACTATGTTAATAACATTCTCAAACCTATATCTGCCGACCTTGTTAGTGAGTTCTCTCAGGGCCATAAAGTACCATGTTAATAACATTCTCACTCACCTATATCCGTCCCACACTGTTAGCGAGTTCTCTCAGGGCCATAAAGTAACATGTTAATAACATTCTCACTCACCTATATCCGCCCACACTGTTAGTGAATTCTCTCAGGGCCATAAAGTAACATGTTAATAACATTCTCACTCACCTATATCCACCCACACTGTTAGCGAGTTCTCTCAGGGCCGTAAAGTACCATGTTAATAACATTCTCACTCACCTATATCCGCCCACACTGTTAGCGAGTTCTCTCAGGGCCATAAAGTAACATGTTAATAACATTCTCACACCTATATCTGCCGACCTTGTTAGCGAGTTCTCTCAGGGCCATAAAGTACCGTGTTATTAACATTCTCACTCACCTATATCCGCCCACACTGTTAGCGAGTTCTCTCAGGGCCATAAAGTAACATGTTAATAACATTCTCACTCACCTATATCTGCCGACCTTGTTAGCGAGTTCTCTCAGGGCCATAAAGTACCATGTTAATAACATTCTCACTCACCTATATCCGCCCCCACTGTTAGCGAGTTCTCTCAGGGCCGTAAAGTAACATGTTAATAACATTCTCACTCACCTATATCCGCCCACACTGTTAGCGAGTTCTCTCAGGGCCGTAAAGTACCATGTTAATAACATTCTCACTCACCTATATCCGCCCACACTGTTAGCGAGTTCTCTCAGGGCCATAAAGTAACATGTTAATAACATTCTCACTCACCTATATCTGCCGACCTTGTTAGCGAGTTCTCTCAGGGCCATAAAGTACCATGTTAATAACATTCTCACTCACCTATATCCGCCCACACTGTTAGCGAGTTCTCTCAGGGCCATAAAGTAACATGTTAATAACATTCTCACTCACCTATATCCGCCCACACTGTTAGCGAGTTCTCTCAGGGCCGTAAAGTACCATGTTAATAACATTCTCACTCACCTATATCCGCCCACACTGTTAGCGAGTTCTCTCAGGGCCATAAAGTAACCTGTTAATAACATTCTCACTCACCTATATCCGCCGACACTGTTAGCGAGTTCTCTCAGGGCTGTAAAGTACTATGTTAATAACATACTCACACCTATATCTGCCGACCTTGTTAGTGAGTTCTCTCAGGGCCATAAAGTACCATGTTAATAACATTCTCACTCACGTATATCCGCCCACACTGTTAGTGAATTCTCTCAGGGCCATAAAGTAACATGTTAATAACATTCTCACTCACCTATATCCGCCCACACTGTTAGCGAGTTCTCTCAGGGCCGTAAAGTACCATGTTAATAACATTCTCACTCACCTATATCTGCCCACACTGTTAGCGAGTTCTCTCAGGGCCATAAAGTACTATGTTAATAACATTCTCACACCTATATCTGCCGACCTTGTTAGCGAGTTCTCTCAGGGCCATAAAGTACCGTGTTATTAACATTCTCACTCACCTATATCCGCCGACCTTGTTAGCGAGTTCTCTCAGGGCCATAAACTACCGTGTTAATAACATTCTCACTCACCTATATCCGCCGACCTTGTTAGCGAGTTCTCTCAGGGCCATAAAGTACCGTGTTAATAACATTCTCACTCACCTATATCCGCCCACACTGTTAGCGAGTTCTCTCAGGCCCATAAAGTAACATGTTAATAACATTCTCACTCACCTATATCCGCCGACATTGTTAGTGAGTTCTCTCAGGGCTGTAAAGTACCATGTTAATAACATTCTCACTCACCTATATCCGCCGACACTGTTAGCGAGTTCTCTCAGGGCTGTAAAGGCTGTAAAGTACTATGTTAATAACATTCTCAAACCTATATCTGCCGACCTTGTTAGTGAGTTCTCTCAGGGCCATAAAGTACCATGTTAATAACATTCTCACTCACCTATATCCGTCCCACACTGTTAGCGAGTTCTCTCAGGGCCATAAAGTAACATGTTAATAACATTCTCACTCACCTATATCCGCCCACACTGTTAGTGAATTCTCTCAGGGCCATAAAGTAACATGTTAATAACATTCTCACTCACCTATATCCACCCACACTGTTAGCGAGTTCTCTCAGGGCCGTAAAGTACCATGTTAATAACATTCTCACTCACCTATATCCGCCCACACTGTTAGCGAGTTCTCTCAGGGCCATAAAGTAACATGTTAATAACATTCTCACACCTATATCTGCCGACCTTGTTAGCGAGTTCTCTCAGGGCCATAAAGTACCGTGTTATTAACATTCTCACTCACCTATATCCGCCCACACTGTTAGCGAGTTCTCTCAGGGCCATAAAGTAACATGTTAATAACATTCTCACTCACCTATATCTGCCGACCTTGTTAGCGAGTTCTCTCAGGGCCATAAAGTACCATGTTAATAACATTCTCACTCACCTATATCCGCCCCCACTGTTAGCGAGTTCTCTCAGGGCCGTAAAGTAACATGTTAATAACATTCTCACTCACCTATATCCGCCCACACTGTTAGCGAGTTCTCTCAGGGCCGTAAAGTACCATGTTAATAACATTCTCACTCACCTATATCCGCCCACACTGTTAGCGAGTTCTCTCAGGGCCATAAAGTAACATGTTAATAACATTCTCACTCACCTATATCTGCCGACCTTGTTAGCGAGTTCTCTCAGGGCCATAAAGTACCATGTTAATAACATTCTCACTCACCTATATCCGCCCACACTGTTAGTGAGTTCTCTCAGGGCCATAAAGTAACATGTTAATAACATTCTCACTCACCTATATCCGCCCACACTGTTAGCGAGTTCTCTCAGGGCCGTAAAGTACCATGTTAATAACATTCTCACTCACCTATATCCGCCCACACTGTTAGCGAGTTCTCTCAGGGCCATAAAGTAACCTGTTAATAACATTCTCACACCTATATCTGCCGACCTTGTTAGCGAGTTCTCTCAGGGCCATAAAGTACCGTGTTATTAACATTCTCACCCACCTATATCCCCCGACATTGTTAGCGAGTTCTCTCAGGGCGATAAAGTAACATGTTAATAACATTCTCACTCACCTATATCTGCCAACCTTGTTAGCGAGTTCTCTCAGGGCCATAAAGTACCATGTTAATAACATTCTCACTCACCTATATCCGCCCACACTGTTAGCGAGTTCTCTCAGGGCGATAAAGTAACATGTTAATAACATTCTCACTCGCCTATATCTGCCAACCTTGTTAGCGAGTTCTCTCAGGGCCATAAAGTACCATGTTAATAACATTCTCACTCACCTATATCCGCCCACACTGTTAGCGAGTTCTCTCAGGGCCATAAAGTAACATGTTAATAACATTCTCACTCACCTATATCCGCCCACACTGTTAGCGAGTTCTCTCAGGGCCGTAAAGTACCATGTTAATAACATTCTCACTCACCTATATCCGCCCACACTGTTAGCGAGTTCTCTCAGGGCCATAAAGTAACATGTTAATAACATTCTCACACCTATATCTGCCGACCTTGTCAGCGAGTTCTCTCAGGGCCATAAAGTACCGTGTTATTAACATTCTCACTCACCTATATCCGCCCACACTGTTAGCGAGTTCTCTCAGGGCCATAAAGTAACATGTTAATAACATTCTCACTCACCTATATCCGCTGACATTGTTAGCGAGTTCTCTCAGGGCCATAAAGTAACATGTTAATAACATTCTCACTCACCTATATCCGCCCCCACTGTTAGCGAGTTCTCTCAGGGCCATAAAGTAACATGTTAATAACATTCTCACTCACCTATATCTGCCGACCTTGTTAGCGAGTTCTCTCAGGGCCATAAAGTACCATGTTAATAACATTCTCACTCACCTATATCCGCCCCCACTGTTAGCGAGTTCTCTCAGGGCCGTAAAGTAACATGTTAATAACATTCTCACTCACCTATATCCGCCCACACTGTTAGCGAGTTCTCTCAGGGCCGTAAAGTACCATGTTAATAACATTCTCACTCACCTATATCCGCCCACACTGTTAGCGAGTTCTCTCAGGGCCATAAAGTAACATGTTAATAACATTCTCACTCACCTATATCTGCCGACCTTGTTAGCGAGTTCTCTCAGGGCCATAAAGTACCATGTTAATAACATTCTCACTCACCTATATCCGCCCACACTGTTAGCGAGTTCTCTCAGGGCCATAAAGTAACATGTTAATAACATTCTCACTCACCTATATCCGCCCACACTGTTAGCGAGTTCTCTCAGGGCCGTAAAGTACCATGTTAATAACATTCTCACTCACCTATATCCGCCCACACTGTTAGCGAGTTCTCTCAGGGCCATAAAGTAACCTGTTAATAACATTCTCACACCTATATCTGCCGACCTTGTTAGCGAGTTCTCTCAGGGCCATAAAGTACCGTGTTATTAACATTCTCACCCACCTATATCCCCCGACATTGTTAGCGAGTTCTCTCAGGGCGATAAAGTAACATGTTAATAACATTCTCACTCACCTATATCTGCCAACCTTGTTAGCGAGTTCTCTCAGGGCCATAAAGTACCATGTTAATAACATTCTCACTCACCTATATCCGCCCACACTGTTAGCGAGTTCTCTCAGGGCGATAAAGTAACATGTTAATAACATTCTCACTCGCCTATATCTGCCAACCTTGTTAGCGAGTTCTCTCAGGGCCATAAAGTACCATGTTAATAACATTCTCACTCACCTATATCCGCCCACACTGTTAGCGAGTTCTCTCAGGGCCATAAAGTAACATGTTAATAACATTCTCACTCACCTATATCCGCCCACACTGTTAGCGAGTTCTCTCAGGGCCGTAAAGTACCATGTTAATAACATTCTCACTCACCTATATCCGCCCACACTGTTAGCGAGTTCTCTCAGGGCCATAAAGTAACATGTTAATAACATTCTCACACCTATATCTGCCGACCTTGTCAGCGAGTTCTCTCAGGGCCATAAAGTACCGTGTTATTAACATTCTCACTCACCTATATCCGCCCACACTGTTAGCGAGTTCTCTCAGGGCCATAAAGTAACATGTTAATAACATTCTCACTCACCTATATCCGCCGACATTGTTAGCGAGTTCTCTCAGGGCCATAAAGTAACATGTTAATAACATTCTCACTCACCTATATCCGCCGACATTGTTAGCGAGTTCTCTCAGGGCGATAAAGTAACATGTTAATAACATTCTCACTCACCTATATCCGCCGACATTGTTAGCGAGTTCTCTCAGGGCCATAAAGTAACATGTTAATAACATTCTCACTCACCTATATCCGCCGATGTTGTTAGCGAGTTCTCTCAGGGCCGTAAAGTAACATGTTAATAACATTCTCACTCACCTATATCCGCCGACGTTTGCAAGTTCTCTCAGGGCTGTAAAGTAACATGTTAATAACATTCTCACTCACCTATATCCGCGGACATTGTTAGCGAGTGCTCTCAGGGCCATAAAGTAACAGGTTAATAACATTCTCACTCACCTATATCCGCCAACATTGTTAGCGAGTTCTCTCAGGGCCATAAAGTAACATGTTAATAACATTCTCACTCACCTATATCCGCCGACACTGTTAGCGAGTTCTCTCAGGGCGATAAAGTAACATGTTAATAACATTCTCACTCACCTATATCCGCCCACACTGTTAGCGAGTTCTCTCAGGGCCATAAAGTAACATGTTAATAACATTCTCACTCACCTATATCTGCCGATGTTGTTAGCGAGTTCTCTCAGGGCCATAAAGTAACATGTTAATAACATTCTCACTCACCTATATCCGCCGACACTGTTAGCGAGTTCTCTCAGGGCCATAAAGTAACATGTTAATAACATTCTCACTCACCTATATCCGCCCACACTGTTAGCGAGTTCTCTCAGGGCTGTAAAGTACCATGTTAATAACATTCTCACTCACCTATATCCGCCGACACTGTTAGCGAGTTCTCTCAGGGCTGTAAAGTACTATGTTAATAACATTCTCAAACCTATATCTGCCGACCTTGTTAGTGAGTTCTCTCAGGGCCATAAAGTACCATGTTAATAACATTCTCACTCACCTATATCCATCCCACACTGTTAGCGAGTTCTCTCAGGGCCATAAAGTAACATGTTAATAACATTCTCACTCACCTATATCCGCCGACACTGTTAGCGAGTTCTCTCAGGGCCGTAAAGTACCATGTTAATAACATTCTCACTCACCTATATCCGCCCACACTGTTAGCGAGTTCTCTCAGGGCCATAAAGTAACATGTTAATAACATTCTCACTCACCTATATCCGCCCACACTGTTAGCGAGTTCTCTCAGGGCCGTAAAGTACCATGTTAATAACATTCTCACTCACCTATATCCGCCCACACTGTTAGCGAGTTCTCTCAGGGCCATAAAGTAACATGTTAATAACATTCTCACACCTATATCCGCCGACACTGTTAGCGAGTTCTCTCAGGGCCATAAAGTAACATGTTAATAACATTTTCACTCACCTATATCCGCCGACATTGTTAGCGAGTTCTCTCAGGGCGATAAAGTAACATGTTAATAACATTCTCACTCACCTATATCCGCCGACATTGTTAGCGAGTTCTCTCAGGGCCAAAAAAAAAATATCCGCCGACATTGTTAGCGAGTTCTCTCAGGGCCATAAAGTAACATGTTAATAACATTCTCACTCACCTATATCCGCCGACATTGTTAGCGAGTTCTCTCAGGCCCATAAAGTAACATGTTAATAACATTCTCACTCACCTATATCCACCGACACTGTTAGCGAGTTCTCTCAGGGCCATAAAGTAACATGTTAATAACATTCTCACTCACCTATATCCGCCGATGTTGTTAGCGAGTTCTCTCAGGGCCGTAAAGTAACATGTTAATAACATTCTCACTCACCTATATCCGCCGACCTTGTTAGCGAGATCTCTCAGGGCCATAAAATACCGTGTTAATAACATTCTCACTCACCTATATCCGCCGACATTGTTAGCGAGTTCTCTCAGGGCCATAAAGTAACATGTTAATAACATTCTCACTCACCTATATCCGCCGATGTTGTTAGCGAGTTCTCTCAGGGCCGTAAAGTAACATGTTAATAACATTCTCACTCACCTATATCCGCCGACGTTTGCAAGTTCTCTCAGGGCTGTAAAGTAACATGTTAATAACATTCTCACTCACCTATATCCGCGGACATAGTTAGCGAGTGCTCTCAGGGCCATAAAGTAACATGTTAATAACATTCTCACTCACCTATATCCGCCGACATTGTTAGCGAGTTCTCTCAGGGCCATAAAGTAACATGTTAATAACATTCTCACTCACCTATATCCGCCCACACTGTTAGCGAGTTCTCTCAGGGCCATAAAGTACCATGTTAATAACATTCTCACTCACCTATATCTGCCCACACTGTTAGCGAGTTCTCTCAGGGCCATAAAGTAACATGTTAATAACATTCTCACTCACCTATATCCGCCCACACTGTTAGCGAGTTCTCTCAGGGCCATAAAGTAACATGTTAATAACATTCTCACTCACCTATATCTGCCGATGTTGTTAGCGAGTTCTCTCAGGGCCATAAAGTAACATGTTAATAACATTCTCACTCACCTATATCCGCCGACACTGTTAGCGAGTTCTCTCAGGGCCATAAAGTAACATGTTAATAACATTCTCACTCACCTATATCCGCCCACACTGTTAGCGAGTTCTCTCAGGGCTGTAAAGTACCATGTTAATAACATTCTCACTCACCTATATCCGCCGACACTGTTAGCGAGTTCTCTCAGGGCTGTAAAGTACTATGTTAATAACATTCTCAAACCTATATCTGCCGACCTTGTTAGTGAGTTCTCTCAGGGCCATAAAGTACCATGTTAATAACATTCTCACTCACCTATATCCGTCCCACACTGTTAGCGAGTTCTCTCAGGGCCATAAAGTAACATGTTAATAACATTCTCACTCACCTATATCCGCAGACACTGTTAGCGAGTTCTCTCAGGGCCGTAAAGTACCATGTTAATAACATTCTCACTCACCTATATCCGCCCACACTGTTAGCGAGTTCTCTCAGGGCCATAAAGTAACATGTTAATAACATTCTCACTCACCTATATCCGCCCACACTGTTAGCGAGTTCTCTCAGGGCCGTAAAGTACCATGTTAATAACATTCTCACTCACCTATATCCGCCCACACTGTTAGCGAGTTCTCTCAGGGCCATAAAGTAACATGTTAATAACATTCTCACACCTATATCCGCCGACACTGTTAGCGAGTTCTCTCAGGGCCATAAAGTAACATGTTAATAACATTTTCACTCACCTATATCCGCCGACATTGTTAGCGAGTTCTCTCAGGGCGATAAAGTAACATGTTAATAACATTCTCACTCACCTATATCCGCCGACATTGTTAGCGAGTTCTCTCAGGGCCAAAAAAAAAATATCCGCCGACATTGTTAGCGAGTTCTCTCAGGGCCATAAAGTAACATGTTAATAACATTCTCACTCACCTATATCCGCCGACATTGTTAGCGAGTTCTCTCAGGCCCATAAAGTAACATGTTAATAACATTCTCACTCACCTATATCCACCGACACTGTTAGCGAGTTCTCTCAGGGCCATAAAGTAACATGTTAATAACATTCTCACTCACCTATATCCGCCGATGTTGTTAGCGAGTTCTCTCAGGGCCGTAAAGTAACATGTTAATAACATTCTCACTCACCTATATCCGCCGACCTTGTTAGCGAGATCTCTCAGGGCCATAAAATACCGTGTTAATAACATTCTCACTCACCTATATCCGCCGACATTGTTAGCGAGTTCTCTCAGGGCCATAAAGTAACATGTTAATAACATTCTCACTCACCTATATCCGCCGATGTTGTTAGCGAGTTCTCTCAGGGCCGTAAAGTAACATGTTAATAACATTCTCACTCACCTATATCCGCCGACGTTTGCAAGTTCTCTCAGGGCTGTAAAGTAACATGTTAATAACATTCTCACTCACCTATATCCGCGGACATAGTTAGCGAGTGCTCTCAGGGCCATAAAGTAACATGTTAATAACATTCTCACTCACCTATATCCGCCGACATTGTTAGCGAGTTCTCTCAGGGCCATAAAGTAACATGTTAATAACATTCTCACTCACCTATATCCGCCCACACTGTTAGCGAGTTCTCTCAGGGCCATAAAGTACCATGTTAATAACATTCTCACTCACCTATATCTGCCCACACTGTTAGCGAGTTCTCTCAGGGCCATAAAGTAACATGTTAATAACATTCTCACTCACCTATATCCGCCCACACTGTTAGCGAGTTCTCTCAGGGCCGTAAAGTAACATGTTAATAACATTCTCACTCACCTATATCTGCCGATGTTGTTAGCGAGTTCTCTCAGGGCCATAAAGTAACATGTTAATAACATTCTCACTCACCTATATCCGCCGACACTGTTAGCGAGTTCTCTCAGGGCCATAAAGTAACATGTTAATAACATTCTCACTCACCTATATCCACCGACACTGTTAGCGAGTTCTCTCAGGGCTGTAAAGTACCATGTTAATAACATTCTCACTCACCTATATCCGCCGACACTGTTAGCGAGTTCTCTCAGGGCTGTAAAGTACTATGTTAATAACATTCTCAAACCTATATCTGCCGACCTTGTTAGTGAGTTCTCTCAGGGCCATAAAGTACCATGTTAATAACATTCTCACTCACCTATATCCGTCCCACACTGTTAGTGAATTCACTCAGGGCCATAAAGTAACATGTTAATAACATTCTCACTCACCTATATCCGTCCCACACTGTTAGCGAGTTCTCTCAGGGCCATAAAGTAACATGTTAATATCATTCTCACTCACCTATATCCGCCGACACTGTTAGCGAGTTCTCTCAGGGCCATAAAGTAACATGTTAATAACATTCTCACTCACCTATATCCGCCCACACTGTTAGCGAGTTCTCTCAGGGCCGTAAAGTAACATGTTAATAACATTCTCACTCACCTATATCCGCCCACACTGTTAGCGAGTTCTCTCAGGGCCGTAAAGTACCATGTTAATAACATTCTCACTCACCTATATCTGCCCACACTGTTAGCGAGTTCTCTCAGGGCCATAAAGTAACATGTTAATAACATTCTCACTCACCTATATCCGCCGACATTGTTAGCGAGTTCTCTCAGGGCCATAAAGTAACATGTTAATAACATTCTCACTCACCTATATCCGCCGACATTGTTAGCGAGTTCTCTCAGGGCCATAAAGTAACATGTTAATAACATTCTCACTCACCTATATCTGCCGACATTGTTAGCGAGTTCTCTCAGGGCCATAAAGTAACATGTTAATAACATTCTCACTCACCTATATCCGCCGACACTGTTAGCGAGTTCTCTCAGGGCCATAAAGTAACATGTTAATAACATTCTCACTCACCTATATCCGCCGACACTGTTAGCGAGTTCTCTCAGGGCCATAAAGTAACATGTTAATAACATTCTCACTCACCTATATCCGCCGATGTTGTTAGCGAGTTCTCTCAGGGCCGTAAAGTAACATGTTAATAACATTCTCACTCACCTATATCCGCCGACGTTTGCAAGTTCTCTCAGGGCCATAAAGTAACATGTTAATAACATTCTCACTCACCTATATCCGCCGACATTGTTAGCGAGTTCTCTCAGGGCCATAAAGTAACATGTTAATAACATTCTCACTCACCTATATCCGCCCCACACTGTTAGCGAGTTCTCTCAGGGCCATAAAGTACCATGTTAATAACATTCTCACTCACCTATATCCGCCCACACTGTTAGCGAGTTCTCTCAGGGCCATAAAGTAACATGTTAATAACATTCTCACTCACCTATATCTGCCGACCTTGTTAGCGAGTTCTCTCTGGGCCATAAAGTAACATGTTAATAACATTCTCACACCTATATCTGCCGACCTTGTTAGCGAGTTCTCTCAGGGCGATAAAGTAACATGTTAATAACATTCTCACTCACCTATATCCGCCGACATTGTTAGCGAGTTCTCTCAGGGCCATAAAGTAACATGTTAATAACATTCTCACTCACCTATATCCGCCCACACTGTTAGCGAGTTCTCTCAGGGCCATAAAGTAACATGTTAATAACATTCTCACTCACCTATATCCGTCGACATTGTTAGTGAGTTCTCTCAGGGCCATAAAGTACCATGTTAATAACATTCTCACTCACCTATATCCGTCGACATTGTTAGCGAGTTCTCTCAGGGCTGTAAAGTAACGTGTTAATAACATTCTCACTCACCTATATACACCGACGTTATAAAGTTCTCTCAGGGCCATAAATTTACATGTTAATAACATTCTCACTAACCTATATCCGCCGATGTTGTTAGCGAGTTCTCTCAGGGCCGTAAAGTTACATGTCAATAACATTCTCACTCACCTATATCCGCCGACGTTGTTAAGCGAGTTCTCTCAGGGCCATAAAGTAACATGTTAATAATATTCTCACTCACCTATATCCGCCCACACTGTTAGCGAGTTCTCTCAGGGCCGTAAAGTAACATGTTAATAACATTCTCACTCACCTATATCCGCCCACACTGTTAGCGAGTTCTCTCAGGGCCGTAAAGTACCATGTTAATAACATTCTCACTCACCTATATCCGCCCACACTGTTAGCGAGTTCTCTCAGGGCCATAAAGTAACATGTTAATAACATTCTCACTCACCTATATCCGCCGACATTGTTAGCGAGTTCTCTCAGGGCCATAAAGTAACATGTTAATAACATTCTCACTCACCTATATCCGCCGACATTGTTAGCGAGTTCTCTCAGGGCCATAAAGTAACATGTTAATAACATTCTCACTCACCTATATCTGCCGACATTGTTAGCGAGTTCTCTCAGGGCCATAAAGTAACATGTTAATAACATTCTCACTCACCTATATCCGCCGACCTTGTTAGTGAGTTCTCTCAGGGCCATAAAGTAACATGTTAATAACATTCTCACTCACCTATATCCGCCGATGTTGTTAGCGAGTTCTCTCAGGGCCGTAAAGTAACATGTTAATAACATTCTCACTCACCTATATCCGCCGACGTTTGCAAGTTCTCTCAGGGCCATAAAGTAACATGTTAATAACATTCTCACTCACCTATATCCGCCGACATTGTTAGCGAGTTCTCTCAGGGCCATAAAGTAACATGTTAATAACATTCTCACTCACCTATATCCGCCCCACACTGTTAGCGAGTTCTCTCAGGGCCATAAAGTACCATGTTAATAACATTCTCACTCACCTATATCCGCCCACACTGTTAGCGAGTTCTCTCAGGGCCATAAAGTAACATGTTAATAACATTCTCACTCACCTATATCTGCCGACCTTGTTAGCGAGTTCTCTCAGGGCCATAAAGTAACATGTTAATAACATTCTCACACCTATATCTGCCGACCTTGTTAGCGAGTTCTCTCAGGGCGATAAAGTAACATGTTAATAACATTCTCACTCACCTATATCCGCCGACATTGTTAGCGAGTTCTCTCAGGGCCATAAAGTAACATGTTAATAACATTCTCACTCACCTATATCCGCCCACACTGTTAGCGAGTTCTCTCAGGGCCATAAAGTAACATGTTAATAACATTCTCACTCACCTATATCCGTCGACATTGTTAGTGAGTTCTCTCAGGGCCATAAAGTACCATGTTAATAACATTCTCACTCACCTATATCCGTCGACATTGTTAGCGAGTTCTCTCAGGGCTGTAAAGTAACGTGTTAATAACATTCTCACTCACCTATATACACCGACGTTATAAAGTTCTCTCAGGGCCATAAATTTACATGTTAATAACATTCTCACTAACCTATATCCGCCGATGTTGTTAGCGAGTTCTCTCAGGGCCGTAAAGTTACATGTCAACAACATTCTCACTCACCTATATCCGCCGACGTTGTTAAGCGAGTTCTCTCAGGGCCATAAAGTAACATGTTAATAATATTCTCACTCACCTATATCTGCCGACGTTGTTAGCAAGTTCTCTCACACGATGTATCGTGAGCAGTGCTGGATCAGTCGATGCTGAGGAAAACATGGAAATATTACAGGAACACTTTCACCAATAAAATGTGCTCAATATTTTGAAATCAAGAAGCTCAGGGGGTCTGTATCGCTCAACTGCAAGATTACTAATTCAAACAAAAACATGAAAACTTACCATAGTCTGTAAATACAAACATTATGTTTTAAGCATAGAAATCTTTGACTGAAAACATGAATGACTGTAAGAAACAAACAGTTTCATGATGGTGAGTAATTTGATGAACATAGCCGATTCAAAACTGTAAAATTCATGTTCAGTAAGCCACCAAATCTATATATATATATATATATATATATATATATATATATATATATATATATATATATATATATCACCATTTTCACCATCAAAATCTGTCATAACGGCCATGTTCCTTATGCATCAACATCCATTGAACAAACTTACAGCCACAATAATTTTTCTTTAAATTCAGCCCACGCTAGTAAAGGTTTGTGAGGAAGCATTTTTGTGAAAACTAGGTAATTCACGATGGTCACCAGACAGGTCGGCCAATCAGGTTCTCTGGAACAAACTTGCTTCAGCTATTGCCCTACCAAATATGATCTTTTATATGGTTCACATGAATGGAGTATTCCAGTTTCTCAGTCAATCATATGATGTCATAATCAACGTAACATATAGGCTGACGTTACACCCAATTACGTCATGAATGACTCTATTTAGTCTGTCATAGAGACCACACATTTTACAGACATTATACTTAGTTATGCGTGGTCTCTGTGATGTGTGCACAGGCGAGGTACTGTCACTACTGTGTGACCCTCTGTACACATAATCACTACCTGGTTACAATTATGGTCAAAATCAGTCATCACAGAAACCATATTGTAAAAGCCTCGCCGGAAAAGTATGATTTTTGTCCTGTGGTATTGGTGTGGTGGACACGTTTGTGGGCTATGATGCTTGGCGCTTCCGCCGGTTGTGGGTTCGAGTCCTGGTCTGTGTCAAATACAGTAATGCTATTCTTCTTCTTCTTTTCGATCACTGGTATCACACTTGGAGAGCCGTTCTCAAGATGAAATCTGTGGTTTTCTGCAGTTCTTCCACAGGCCCATACAGCTTTTCAAGAAGAGGTTGACAAAGGCCAGATCTCTTCTCTTAGGAGCTGATATGTACTGCAACATTGAAGTATGTGCTCTGTGGTCTGTTCTGCTTCTCCACAAGGACAAGTGGGCGATGTCGTAAGGTGGAACCGCCTGTACATGTGTTGGTTTAGTCTGTTGTGTCCAGTTCTGAGACAAAAAATGGTCACTTGCTCTGGCCTCGAGAGATGATGGTAGGCATCTTCTGATTGAGGTGTTCTATAGAGTGACTTGATGATAGTCTTCATCTCTGTATGGGTAACCATGTTTTCTGTCTGATTCTCTTCTGCACCCACCTTTGCCATGAAATGACAGTAATGCTATGAATACTGGTATAACTTGAAATTGACACGCTTGCATCTCTAGGGTTAACCATTTAAAACTCATATCAGCCAAAAACAGCTTTTGCAGTAGTCTGGAGAAATGCCCATTAGCAGACCAAGAGAAGTCAATTTTTGAAAATTTACCATTAGAGTGACTGGCTCGATAACCGAGCCAGTCATTTCAGCGGTAAATTTTCAAAAATAGACTTCTCTTGGTCTGCTAACGGATATTTTCTATGAAAAAATTAAAATTTTCTTGAACAAATTTGAGGGTTAAAGCATAAGGCGATAAATCCTTGGCTTGAAATATGAACTGACTGTACCACAAGATGCACTTTATTTAGTCATTTAATAATGATCAATCTTGTAGAAATATTTTTAAATTCTTTAAAAGACTAAATAGATAAGTAGGACTGAATTCTTGTGTGTCAAGCACTATGGTTTTGTCACACCTCACACATCATATGCGGTGGTGTCACGATATAGGATGGCTATGGTATGCCATCGGATACATCATTGCATGGTGTGGAATGGTATGACATAGACCTGGGCTGAGCTAGGATTATGTAAATGTACATTGAAACCACCAACATTCTTTTAATTATTCTTTGTGCACATAGAAATAAACTATGTCCTAACCTTGTAAAAATGTGGACGAAACTTGAAAATTATTGTCATTATCATGAAGGCCTGATGCGATGATGGTATAAAATAAATCTGGTAAGTGAGATCAGATAAGCCCTTGATGAATTAGATGTCCACTGAAAAAACATTTAGCATTTAGTTAATTCTTGCAGCGCGTCAGACGATGCACTTACAGCTCAGAAGTAAGCTAACATGTTTTCAAATCAAAATAAAATGGACTGTTGGATATTTTGAACATAACTGAATCTGAAAGACATTGCTGCCTATCAAAATTATGCTCAAAATATTCAACAGAACATTTCTTACCAACATGTTTTTTATTCGGAAACATGCTTACTTATTTATGAGCTGTTAGTTTCAAAATGTATCACCTTTGAATGTTGATAATACGTTTTTTCTGCAAAAGTCCCAAGGCGCCTGTATTGTTCACCTGGAATATTTGTATTTCAACGAGAATGGTCATGGTCCAAATGTTAGAACCCTATAGAGTTTTCTAGTTGCAGGTAGCATCTCAGTAAACTACCATGTCCCTTAGTCAGTTAGTTAGTCTGTCAGTCAGAAAAGCTTACACCGGGCTGTATCTAAAAAACCTACTGATCGGAATTGGTTCAAAATTTAACACAATGAAGGAATTTACCATGCAAGAGGATTATCCGACATTGGCCGGATAAATGAACCCAGATTCAGATTGGAACAAATTCTGGATATCTTGGAAACAACTAGTTCAATTTGGCAAAAATATTAACAGAGGGAAGGGTGTGACCATACATTAAGATTTCACAAGTTTGGGCATAATCTGAAAAAATCCAGAAAATCTGAAAGAAAATCCAGAAAATCAAAAAAATTCTGGAACACAGGAAATTTTTTAGAAATCCTAGATGGTGGCCTAAAAATTTACCAATCCAAATTCACGTTAACAAGATTGAAGCCTACCACACTATACTAGGCAAATTGAAATCTGGCCTTTTAACTGATCTCCAGGTTGTTAGAATATCCAAGATGTAAACAGGAAACTTTGACGTAAGAAAATTCTGAACATGTCCTGCAGCATACACCAATAAAATTCTTCTAGCTAAATTTGGGTAAAATCTGGTAAGTGGTTGAGGAGGCAGTTTAAAGGATTTCTGGAAGATTTTTTTGAAAATTGCTGGCAAAATATTTACCAATAAGAATTCTCGTTAGAAGAATTGAAGCCCACAATGGGAGAGTTATTCCATTCAAGGTTCATTGGAACCAGGCAATTAATTTAGCATGAGCACATGTTGCATTTTAAAGAATTTTTTTGGATAATCGAAGATAGTAGTACAAAAAAATCAGATAAAAATTCGGAATAGAGGTTCTGGAGCCTACTACCACAGTATCAATCCAGCTAAATTTGATTAAAATTCACCATGGAATTTTTGTGTGGAAAATCCACCGAAAAATAGCCCAAAGCAAAAGTTGACAGATGATGGATGGCCAGAGGACAGATGGACGGTCACCATGGCATAAGCACACTTGGCTAGGTGAGCTAATAAAATGGACTTGATCTGATGGCAAGTTGTTGCTGCCTTGACATAGCTATAGGTAATGGAGTGCTTTGACATAGCTATAGGTAATGGAGTGCCTTGACATAGCTATAGGTGATGGAGTGCCTTGCCATAGCTATAGGTAATGGAGTGCCTTGCCATAGCTATAGGTAATGGAGTGCTTTGACATAGCTATAGGTAATGAAGTGCTTTGACATAGCTATAGGTAATGGAGTGCCTTGCCATAGCTATAGGTAATGGAGTGCTTTGACATAGCTATAGGTAATGAAGTGCTTTGACATAGCTATAGGTAATGGAGTGCTTTGACATAGCTATAGGTAATTGAGTGCTTTGACATAGCTATAGGTAATGGAGTGCTTTGACATAGCTATAGGTAATGGAGTGCTTTGACATAGCTATAGGTAATGGAGTGCCTTGACATAGCTATAGGTAATGGAGTTCTTTGACATAGCTATAGGTAATGGAGTGCTTTGACATAGCTATAGGTAATGGAGTGTTTTGACATAGCTATAGGTAATGGAGTGCTTTGACATAGCTATAGGTAATGGAGTTCTTTGACATAGCTATAGGTAATGGAGTGCTTTGACATAGCTATAGGTAATGGAGTGTTTTGACATAGCTATAGGTAATGGAGTGCCTTGACATAGCTATAGGTAATGGAGTTCTTTGACATAGCTATAGGTAATGGAGTGCTTTGACATAGCTATAGGTAATGGAGTGCTTTGACATAGCTATAGGTAATGGAGTGCTTTGACATAGCTATAGGTAATGGAGTGCTTTCACATAGCTATAGGTAATGGAGTGCTTTGACATAGCTATAGGTAATGGAGTTCTTTGACATAGCTATAGGTAATGGAGTGCTTTGACATAGCTATAGGTAATGGAGTGTTTTGACATAGCTATAGGTAATGGAGTGCCTTGACATAGCTATAGGTAATGGAGTGCTTTGACATAGCAATAGGTAATGGAGTTCTTTGACATAGCTATAGGTAATGGAGTGTTTTGACATAGCTATAGGTAATGGAGTTCTTTGACATAGCTATAGGTAATGGAGTTCTTTGACATAGCTATAGGTAATGGAGTGATTTGACATAGCTATAAGTAATGGAGTGCCTTGACATAGCTATAGGTAATGGAGTGCTGTGACATAGCTATAGGTAATGGAGTGCTTTGACATAGCTATAGGTAATGGAGTTCTTTGACATAGCTATAGGTAATGGAGTGTTTTGACATAGCTATAGGTAATGGAGTTCTTTGACATAGCTATAGGTAATGGAGTTCTTTGACATAGCTATAGGTAATGGAGTGTTTTGACATAGCTATAGGTAATGGAGTGCTTTGACATAGCTATAGGTAATGGAGTGCTTTGACATAGCTATAGGTAATGGAGTGATTTGACATAGCTATAAGTAATGGAGTGCCTTGACATAGCTATAGGTAATGGAGTGTTTTGACATAGCTATAGGTAATGGAGTGCTTTGACATAGCTATAGGTAATGGAGTGATTTGACATAGCTATAAGTAATGGAGTGCCTTGACATAGCTATAGGTAATGGAGTGTTTTGACATAGCTATAGGTAATGGAGTGCTTTGACATAGCTATAGGTAATGGAGTGCTTTGACATAGCTATAAGTAATGGAGTGCTTTCACATAGCTATAGGTAATGAAGTGCTTTGACATAGCTATAGGTAATGGAGTGCTTTGACATAGCTATAGGTAATGGAGTGCTTTGACATAGCTATAGGTAATGGAGTGCCTTGACATAGCTATAGGTAATGGAGTGATTTGACATAGCTATAAGTAATGGAGTGCCTTGACATAGCTATAGGTAATGGAGTGCTTTGACATAGCTATAGGTAATGAAGTGCTTTGACATAGCTATAAGTAACGGAGTGCTTTCACATAGCTATAGGTAATGAAGTGCTTTGACATAGCTATAGGTAATGGAGTGCTTTGACATAGCTATAGGTAATGGAGTGATTTGACATAGCTATAAGTAATGGAGTGCCTTGACATAGCTATAGGTAATGGAGTGCTTTGACATAGCTATAGGTAATGGAGTGATTTGACATAGCTATAAGTAATGGAGTGCCTTGACATAGCTATAGGTAATGGAGTGTTTTGACATAGCTATAGGTAATGGAGTGCTTTGACATAGCTATAGGTAATGAAGTGCTTTGACATAGCTATAGGTAATGGAGTGCCTTGACATAGCTATAGGTAATGGAGTGCCTTGACATAGCTATAGGTAATGGAGTGCCTTGACATAGCTATAGGTAATGGAGTGCCTTGACATAGCTATAGGTAATGGAGTGCTTTGACATAGCAATAGGTAATGGAGTTCTTTGACATAGCTATAGGTAATGGAGTGCCTTGACATAGCTATAGGTAATGGAGTGCTTTGACATAGCTATAGGTAATGGAGTGCTTTGACATAGCTATAGGTAATGGAGTGCTGTGACATAGCTATAGGTAATGGAGTGCTGTGACATAGCTATAGGTAATGGAGTGCTTTGACATAGCTATAGGTAATGGAGTGCTTTGACATAGCTATAGGTAATGGAGTGCCTTGACATAGCTATAGGTAATGGAGTGCCGTAACATAGCTATAGGTAATGGAGTGCTTTGACATAGCTATAAGTAATGGAGTGCTTTGACATAGCTATAGGTAATGGAGTTCTTTGACATAGCTATAGGTAATTGAGTGATTTGACATAGCTATAGGTAATTGAGTGATTTGACATAGCTATAGGTAATGGAGTGCTTTGACATAGCTATAGGTAATGGAGTGCTTTGACATAGCTATAGGTAATGGAGTGCTTTGACATAGCTATAGGTAATGGAGTGTTTTGACATAGCTATAGGTAATGGAGTGCTTTGACATAGCTATAGGTAATGGAGTGCTTTGACATAGCTATAGGTAATTGAGTGATTTGACATAGCTATAGGTAATTGAGTGATTTGACATAGCTATAGGTAATGGAGTGCTTTGACATAGCTATAGGTAATGGAGTGTTTTGACATAGCTATAGGTAATGGAGTGTTTTGACATAGCTATAGGTAATGGAGTGCCTTGACATAGCTATAGGTAATGGAGTGCTTTGACATAGCTATAGGTAATGGAGTGCTTTGACATAGCTATAGGTAATGGAGTGCTTTGACATAGCTATAGGTAATGGAGTGCTTTGACATAGCTATAGGTAATGGAGTGCTTTGACATAGCTATAGGTAATGGAGTGCTTTGACATAGCTATAGGTTATGGAGTGCTTTGACATAGCTATAGGTAATGGAGTGCTTTGACATAGCTATAGGTGATGGAGTGCCTTGACATAGCTATAGGTTATGGAGTGCTTTGACATAGCTATAGGTAATGGAGTGCTTTGACATAGCTATAGGTGATGGAGTGCCTTGACATAGCTATAGGTAATGGAGTGCTTTGACATAGCTATAGGTTATGGAGTGCTTTGACATAGCTATAGGTGATGGAGTGCCTTGACATAGCTATAGGTAATGGAGTGCTTTGACATAGCTATAGGTTATGGAGTGCTTTGACATAGCTATAGGTAATGGAGTGCTTTGACATAGCTATAGGTGATGGAGTGCCTTGACATAGCTATAGGTAATGGAGTGCTTTGACATAGCTATAGGTAATGGAGTGCCGTAACATAGCTATAGGTAATGGAGTGCTTTGACATAGCTATAAGTAATGGAGTGCTTTGACATAGCTATAGGTAATGGAGTTCTTTGACATAGCTATAGGTAATTGAGTGATTTGACATAGCTATAGGTAATTGAGTGATTTGACATAGCTATAGGTAATGGAGTGCTTTGACATAGCTATAGGTAATGGAGTGCTTTGACATAGCTATAGGTAATGGAGTGCCTTGACATAGCTATAGGTAATGGAGTGTTTTGACATAGCTATAGGTAATTGAGTGATTTGACATAGCTATAGGTAATGGAGTGCTTTGACATAGCTATAGGTAATGGAGTGCTTTGACATAGCTATAGGTAATGGAGTGCTTTGACATAGCTATAGGTAATTGAGTGATTTGACATAGCTATAGGTAATGGGGTGCTTTGACATAGCTATAGGTATTGGAGTGCTTTCACATAGCTATATGTAATGGAGTGCTTTCACATAGCTATAGGTAATGGAGTGCCTTGACATAGCTATAGGTAATGGAGTGCTTTGACATAGCTATAGGTAATGGAGTGCTTTGACATAGCTATAGGTAATGGAGTGCCTTGACATAGCTATAGGTAATGGAGTTCTTTGACATAGCTATAGGTAATGGAGTTCTTTGACATAGCTATAGGTAATTGAGTGATTTGACATAGCTATAGGTAATTGAGTGCTTTCACATAGCTATAGGTAATGGAGTGCTTTGACATAGCTATAGGTAATGGAGTGCTTTGACATAGCTATAGGTAATGGAGTGCTTTGACATAGCTATAGGTAATGGAGTGCTTTGACATAGCTATAGGTGATGGAGTGCTTTGACATAGCTATAGGTAATGGAGTGCTTTGACATAGCTATAGGTAATGGAGTGCTTTGACATAGCTATAGGTAATGGAGTGCTTTGACATAGCTATAGGTAATGGAGTGCTTTGACATAGCTATAGGTAATGGAGTGCTTTGACATAGCTATAGGTAATGGAGTGCTTTGACATAGCTATAGGTAATGGAGTGCTTTCACATAGCTATAGGTAATGGAGTGCTTTGACATAGCTATAGGTAATGGAGTGCTTTGACATAGCTATAGGTAATGGAGTGCTTTGACATAGCTATAGGTAATGGAGTGCTTTGACATAGCTATAGGTAATGGAGTGCTTTGACATAGCTATAGGTAATGGAGTGCCTTGACATAGCTATAGGTAATGGAGTGCCTTGACATAGCTATAGGTAATGGAGTGCCTTGACATAGCTATAGGTAATGGAGTGATTTGACATAGCTATAGGTAATGGAGTGATTTGACATAGCTATAGGTAATTGAGTGCTTTGACATAGCTATAGGTAATGGAGTGCTTTGACATAGCTATAGGTGATGGAGTGCTTTGACATAGCTATAGGTAATGGAGTGCTTTGACATAGCTATAGGTAATGGAGTGCTTTGACATAGCTATAGGTAATGGAGTGCTTTGACATAGCTATAGGTAATGGAGTGCTTTGACATAGCTATAGGTAATGGAGTGCTTTGACATAGCTATAGGTAATGGAGTGCTTTGACATAGCTATAGGTAATGGAGTGCTTTCACATAGCTATAGGTAATGGAGTGCTTTGACATAGCTATAGGTAATGGAGTGCTTTGACATAGCTATAGGTAATGGAGTGCTTTGACATAGCTATAGGTAATGGAGTGCTTTGACATAGCTATAGGTAATGGAGTGCTTTCACATAGCTATAGGTAATGGAGTGATTTGACATAGCTATAGGTGATGGAGTGCTTTGACATAGCTATAGGTAATGGAGTGCTTTGACATAGCTATAGGTAATGGAGTGCTTTGACATAGCTATAGGTAATGGAGTGCCTTGCCATAGCTATAGGTAATGGAGTGCCGTAACATAGCTATAGGTAATGGAGTGTTTTGACATAGCTATAGGTAATGGGGTGTTTTGACATAGCTATAAGTAATGGAGTGCTTTGACATAGCTATAGGTAATGGAGTGCTTTGACATAGCTATAGGTAATGGAGTGCTTTGACATAGCTATAGGTAATGGAGTGCTTTGACATAGCTATAGGTAATGGAGTGCTGTGACATAGCTATAGGTAATGGAGTGCTTTGACATAGCTATAGATAATGGAGTGCTTTGACATAGCTATAGGTAATGGAGTGCCTTGACATAGCTATAGATAATGGAGTGCTTTGACATAGCTATAGGTAATGGAGTGCCTTGACATAGCTATAGGTAATGGAGTGATTTGACATAGCTATAGGTAATGGAGTGCTTTGACATAGCTATAGATAATGGAGTGCTTTGACATAGCTATAGGTAATGGAGTGCCTTGACATAGCTATAGGTAATGGAGTGCCGTAACATAGCTATAGGTAATGGAGTGCCGTAACATAGCTATAGGTAATGGAGTGCTTTGACATAGCTATAGGTAATGGAGTGCTTTGACATAGCTATAGGTAATGGAGTGCCGTAACATAGCTATAGGTAATGGAGTGCCGTAACATAGCTATAGGTAATGGAGTGCTTTGACATAGCTATAGGTAATGGAGTGCCTTGACATAGCTATAGGTAATGGAGTGCCGTAACATAGCTATAGGTAATGGAGTGCCGTAACATAGCTATAGGTAATGGAGTGCCGTAACATAGCTATAGGTAATGGAGTGTTTTGACATAGCTATAGGTAATGGGGTGTTTTGACATAGCTATAAGTAATGGAGTGCTTTGACATAGCTATAGGTAATGGAGTGTTTTGACATAGCTATAGGTAATGGAGTGTTTTGACATAGCTATAGGTAATGGAGTGCTTTGACATAGCTATAGGTAATGGAATGCCTTGACATAGCTATAGGTAATGGAGTGCTTTGACATAGCTATAGGTAATGGAATGCCTTGACATAGCTATAGGTAATGGAGTGCTTTGACATAGCTATAGGTAATGGAGTGCTTTGACATAGCTATAAGTAATGGAGTGCTTTGACATAGCTATAGGTAATGGAGTGCTTTGACATAGCTATAGGTAATTGAGTGATTTGACATAGCTATAGGTAATTGAGTGATTTGACATAGCTATAGGTAATGGAGTGCTTTGACATAGCTATAGGTAATGGATTGCTTTGACATAGCTATAGGTAATGGAGTGCTTTGACATAGCTATAGGTAATTGAGTGCCTTGACATAGCTATAGGTAATGGAGTGATTTGACATAGCTATAGGTAATGGAGTGTTTTGACATAGCTATAGGTAATGGAGTGTTTTGACATAGCTATAGGTAATTGAGTGATTTGACATAGCTATAGGTAATGGAGTGTTTTGACATAGCTATAGGTAATGGCGTGCCTTGACATAGCTATAGGTAATGGAGTGCTTTGACATAGCTATAGGTAATGAAGTGCTTTGACATAGCTATAGGTAATGGAGTGCTTTGACATAGCTATAGGTAATGGAGTGCCGTGACATAGCTATAGGTAATGGAGTGCTTTGACATAGCTATAGGTAATTGAGTGCTTTCACATAGCTATAGGTAATGGAGTGCTTTGACATAGCTATAGGTAATGGAGTGCCTTGACATAGCTATAGGTAATGGAGTGATTTGACATAGCTATAGGTAATGGAGTGCTTTGACATAGCTATAGGTAATGGAGTGCCTTGACATAGCTATAGGTAATGGAGTGCTTTGACATAGCTATAGGTAATGGAGTGCTTTGACATAGCTATAGGTAATGGAGTGCCTTGACATAGCTATAGGTAATGGAGTGCTTTGACATAGCTATAGGTAATGGAGTGATTTGACATAGCTATAGGTAATGGAGTGCTGTGACATAGCTATAGGTAATGGAGTGCTTTGACATAGCTATAGGTGATGGCGTGCTTTGACATAGCTATAGGTAATGGAGTGCTTTGACATAGCTATAGGTAATGGAGTGCTGTGACATAGCTATAGGTAATGGAGTGCCTTGACATAGCTATAGGTAATGGAGTGCCGTGACATAGCTATAGGTAATGGAGTGCCTTGACATAGCTATAGGTAATGGAGTGCCGTAACATAGCTATAGGTAATGGAGTGTTTTGACATAGCTATAGGTAATGGGGTGTTTTGACATAGCTATAAGTAATGGAGTGCTTTGACATAGCTATAGGTAATGGAGTGTTTTGACATAGCTATAGGTAATGGAGTGTTTTGACATAGCTATAAGTAATGGAGTGCTTTGACATAGCTATAGGTAATGGAGTGCTTTGACATAGCTATAGGTAATGGAGTGCCGTAACATAGCTATAGGTAATGGAGTGCCTTGACATAGCTATAGGTAATGGAATGCTTTGACATAGCTATAGGTAATGGAGTGCTTTGACATAGCTATAGGTAATGGAGTGCTTTGACATAGCTATAGGTAATGGAGTGCCTTGACATAGCTATAGGTAATGGAGTGCTTTGACATAGCTATAGGTAATGGAGTGCTTTGACATAGCTATAGGTAATGGAGTGCTTTGACATAGCTATAGGTAATGGAGTGCTTTGACATAGCTATAAGTAATGGAGTGCTTTGACATAGCTATAGGTAATTGAGTGATTTGACATAGCTATAGGTAATTGAGTGATTTGACATAGCTATAGGTAATGGAGTGCTTTGACATAGCTATAGGTAATGGATTGCTTTGACATAGCTATAGGTAATGGAGTGCTTTGACATAGCTATAGGTAATTGAGTGATTTGACATAGCTATAGGTAATGGAGTGTTTTGACATAGCTATAGGTAATGGAGTGTTTTGACATAGCTATAGGTAATTGAGTGATTTGACATAGCTATAGGTAATGGAGTGTTTTGACATAGCTATAGGTAATGGCGTGCCTTGACATAGCTATAGGTAATGGAGTGCTTTGACATAGCTATAGGTAATGAAGTGCTTTGACATAGCTATAGGTAATGGAGTGCTTTGACATAGCTATAGGTAATGGAGTGCCGTGACATAGCTATAGGTAATGGAGTGCTTTGACATAGCTATAGGTAATGAAGTGCTTTGACATAGCTATAGGTAATGGAGTGCTTTGACATAGCTATAGGTAATGGAGTGCCGTGACATAGCTATAGGTAATGGAGTGCTTTGACATAGCTATAGGTAATGAAGTGCTTTGACATAGCTATAGGTAATGGAGTGCTTTGACATAGCTATAGGTAATGGAGTGCTTTGACATAGCTATAGGTAATGGAGTGCTTTGACATAGCTATAGGTAATGGAGTGCTTTGACATAGCTATAGGTAATGGAGTGTTTTGACATAGCTATAGGTAATTGAGTGATTTGACATAGCTATAGGTAATGGAGTGCTTTCACATAGCTATAGGTAATGGAGTGCTTTGACATAGCTATAGGTAATGGAGTGTTTTCACATAGCTATAGGTAATGGAGTGCTTTGACATAGCTATAGGTAATGGAGTGCTTTGACATAGCTATAGGTAATGGAGTGATTTGACATAGCTATAGGTAATGGAGTGCCTTGACATAGGTATAGGTAATGGAGTGCCTTGACATAGCTATAGGTAATGGAGTGTTTTGACATAGCTATAGGTAATTGAGTGATTTGACATAGCTATAGGTAATGGAGTGCTTTCACATAGCTATAGGTAATGGAGTGTTTTGACATAGCTATAGGTAATTGAGTGATTTGACATAGCTATAGGTAATGGAGTGTTTTCACATAGCTATAGGTAATGGAGTGCTTTGACATAGCTATAGGTAATGGAGTGCTTTGACATAGCTATAGGTAATGGAGTGATTTGACATAGCTATAGGTAATGGAGTGCCTTGACATAGGTATAGGTAATGGAGTGCCTTGACATAGCTATAGGTAATGGAGTGCTTTGACATAGCTATAGGTGATGGAGTGTTTTGACATAGCTATAGGTAATGGAGTGCCTTGACATAGCTATTGGTAATGGAGTGCTTTGACATAGCTATAGGTAATGGCGTGCTTTGACATAGCTATAGGTAATGGAGTGCCTTGACATAGCTATAGGTAATGGAGTGCCGTAACATAGCTATAGGTAATGGAGTGCTTTGACATAGCTATAGGTAATGGAGTGATTTGACATAGCTATAGGTAATGGAGTGCCTTGACATAGGTATAGGTAATGGAGTGCTTTGACATAGCTATAGGTAATGGAGTGATTTGACATAGCTATAGGTAATGGAGTGCTTTGACATAGCTATAGGTAATGGAGTGCTTTGACATAGCTATAGGTAATGGAGTGCTTTGACATAGCAATAGGTAATGGAGTGCTTTGACATAGCTATAGGTAATGGAGTGCTTTGACATAGCTATAGGTAATGGAGTGCCGTAACATAGCTATAGGTAATGGAGTGCTTTGACATAGCTATAGGTAATGGAGTGATTTGACATAGCTATAGGTAATGGAGTGCCTTGACATAGGTATAGGTAATGGAGTGCTTTGACATAGCTATAGGTAATGGAGTGATTTGACATAGCTATAGGTAATGGAGTGCTTTGACATAGCTATAGGTAATGGAGTGCTTTGACATAGCTATAGGTAATGGAGTGCTTTGACATAGCAATAGGTAATGGAGTGATTTGACATAGCTATAGGTAATGGAGTGCTTTGACATAGCTATAGGTAATGAAGTGCTTTGACATAGCTATAGGTAATGAAGTGCTTTGACATAGCTATAGGTAATGGAGTGCCTTGACATAGCTATAGGTAATGGAGTGCTTTGACATAGCTATAGGTAATGGAGTGCTTTGACATAGCTATAGGTAATGGAGTGATTTGACATAGCTATAGGTAATGGAGTGCTTTGACATAGCTATAGGTAATGGAGTGCTTTGACATAGCTATAGGTAATGGAGTGCTTTGACATAGCTATAGGTAATGGAGTGCTTTGACATAGCTATAGGTAATGGAGTGCTTTGACATAGCTATAGGTAATGGAGTGCTTTGACATAGCTATAGGTAATGGAGTGATTTGACATAGCTATAGGTAATGGAGTGCCTTGACATAGCTATAGGTAATGGAGTGATTTGACATAGCTATAGGTAATGGAGTGATTTGACATAGCTATAGGTAATGGAGTGCTTTGACATAGCTATAGGTAATGGAGTGCTTTGACATAGCTATAGGTAATGGCGTGCTTTGACATAGCTATAGGTAATGGAGTGCTTTGACATAGCTATAGGTAATGGCGTGCTTTCACATAGCTATAGGTAATGGAGTGCTTTGACATAGCTATAGGTAATGGAGTGATTTGACATAGCTATAGGTAATGGCGTGCTTTGACATAGCTATAGGTAATGGAGTGCCTTGACATAGCTATAGGTAATGGAGTGCCTTGACATAGCTATTGGTAATGGAGTGCTTTGACATAGCAATTGGTAATGGAGTGCTTTGACATAGCTATAGGTAATGGAGTGCCTTGACATAGCTATATGTAATGGAGTGCCTTGACATAGCTATAGGTAATGGCGTGCCTTGACATAGCTATAGGTAATGGAGTGCCTTGACATAGGTATAGATAATGGAGTGCTTTGACATAGCTATAGGTAATGGAGTGCTTTGACATAGCTATAGGTAATGGAGGAATCCAGTATTAGCTATCCTACCCATCTCTAGCTAAGCTCCAACCACATGTCGATGTGTTGGGAACAATGACTCCCTGAACTGCCTGACTATCAACTTCCAGAAAACTATACAGGTAAGCTGTTGAATATTTTGAAATGAATTGGACTGGGTTTCAAAATATTCAACGGCATCTTTATTAAATAGTAGACATACAATTCGTACAACAACGCTTAGTCCGCCATCAATTAAGCGTTTGCGATAAGCTTATCTACGCATTCATAACATCATTGATTATGACATCATCCTACACATTACGTAGTTGATTATGATGTGACATGATTGATGGATAAACTGGAAAAGTCCATTGTCAAAGATTATTACTTTCTTTAAATGGGAGATATCTGCAATGCTGAAATGATGTGTTAATATTTTGACTTACGACTTGGTGGCAATGATGCTATGCTTCTTGCAGGAGCGTCTCCATTAATCTGTCGTCGCACGTTATCTCTCATAATACCAGACACCTGTTGAAGATTTGCATAGCTCACGATTTCTGGTCATAATTAAGGAATGTAAGATAAAAGGTTGTTTTACTACCAGAGGGAGAGTGAGATTACGAATCAGCGTGATTGATGCCTATAGGATACATGCAATGTGATTGATGGATCCAGAATTCTTCACGATCCTTGCGGAAAGCAGTTGCTTCCGTGCTGTCAGGGTTGTGACGTGGATTCACAATGGTTTCTGTGTATCCCGCTGTGTTGATGGAAGACGTGCTTGCTGATTCCATACTGTTGATTCTTGGAAAGAATCACGCTAAACTTCTTTGAAATGATAGAATTCTTCAAAAGCTTGGTAGCGCTTATTGTTCCTGATGCGAACTTACGTGTGTAAGTTTGAGTCTGGATGCCAAAACATAGTTTGGGCCTTCCTTTTATACTTTTCCCAATGCGGCTACATGAGTGGGGTGACCAGAACTGGTTTTGTAGCCGGAATAGACAACTTGTCGACAGAATACAGCTTTTGTGTAGCCGGGATGCTAAAGTTGTAGCCGGGATGAGGTGTATCTGTAGCCGGATTTGCTATATGTGTAGCCATTGGCAAAGGCTAGTGTAGCCAGGAAAAGATAGAAACTGATTGTGTAGCCGGTTTGCTTTATAGTGTAGCCGGCAAAGAGTTTGCTGTGCTATGTCTAGCCAGAAGTGTGTAGCCGGTGAAAGAATGATTGTGTGTAGCTGGTGTGCTACTAATGGCGGCTGGTCAATGGGTAGCTGGGATGTTTATTTAGGCAGTGGAAAATGGCAAAAAGGTGTTTTTTGTCATTTTTCTGAAGACAATCGGTCACTGTTTAGAAGAAACTTGAGGGTTAAAGGGTTAAGTTTTAAATAACGATCATGTCCTCCTCCATCCACTCTCTATGCACTTCACTGAATAGTTTCAAACTTTAATGGCCATATTTTGTCAAGAAAATCAAGACGCATATTTTTGAAAGGTTATTACTGGAATGTCTGGCTCAGTTATCGAGCGACACATTCCGGTGATACATTTTTCAAAAATAGTCTAATCTTGGCCTGCAAATTGGCATTTCTCAAGACCATTGCAAAAGCCGTTTAGGGGCCGGTTTGACCATTAAATAGGTAAAAAGAAGATTGTTGTATTTCATATATATAATCAAGGGAGATAATTATTATTGATTACATTTCTGACTAATGGATACTTAGAGTTACTTCCCTGTCCTCGGTGAAGGCTGAAGAATGGCAGGAAAGCTCTATCTATCTACAGTACAACTTACATACTATATTCCCTCAGTGTTGTTGATATATTTGGGTTTTTTTTAAGAATAACATGAGCAGATGTTATATATATATATGTCAAAATATGAAAATGTCTATGGATACGTGAGGTTCTATCGACCGATATGCCATCGATGCCATCTGATCTTCCCTGTAGGGCAGCCTCCCAATAGAGTTGCATGCGCTGTTTATCTGTACAAAGAGGCACGAGATTCTCAAATATCTCCACAAACTCCGCCTCACTCAGGATGCTGGAGTCTGAATCAGATGACTGCAAAGCTAACACCTTGCTCCTCATCTGAGAAATGTTACACAAATATACACATTAAAATGTACAAACCATGCATTACATGAGATATTCCAACATTGTTAACCCTTTAACACTGGAATTTGTTCAAGAAAATTCCAATTTTCTCATAGAAATACTATTTTTGAAAATTTACCACTGGAATGACTGGCTCGGTTATCGAGCCAGTCATTCCAATGGTAAATTTTCAAAAATAGTGCTCTCTTGGTCTGTAAATGCACATTTCTCAAGACCACTGCAGAAGCCGTTTTTGGCTGATATGCATGTTAAAGGGATAAATTGCAAAATATGCTCATAGTACATAAACGTCAATGCATGTAGCAATGAGCAGCTCATGTCTGTCCATATAAAATGCAATGTTCTTCAAGAATAATCTATTTTCAAGCGCACATCTTACTCAGGAAACGACACAACTGATATCTCTCACTTGACCCACTAAGGATTTACATCATTTAAACATTCATGATGTCATAATTGGGATCTGGAGGTGAACGCAAATTTGTTATGGCAAAAGAAAGAGTCAACCAAGGGAGAACACTCATATTAAACACATTTTCCAAAATGATAAAAATACCAGTTTTCAGCTTAGATTAGTGTTTGCCGCTGGGTTATATTAATGAAAATAATAGGACTTTTTAAACTTCTTAGTTATTATCTAGCTTTGCATTCCACGTTTAAAGTCAAATGGTTTCTCACTATAAGTCATTCGCTATAAGAAAATACAATTACATCAGGCCTGTGTTCAGCATGTGGTTCTATCCAGATTGGTTGGTGCAGAGAATGTTGTATATAACTTTGTGTGAAGTAGTTAGTCTATGTGTGAAGTCATCACAAAGGAATGTTCTACTCTATGTCATGCTTGTATTTACATGACCCTTTAATGGTCAAATTTAGATTTAAAAAAAGAAATTTGTTTATTGTATGTTCATTTGCAGGCCAAGAAGACTATTTTTGGAAATTTACTACTGGAATGACTGGCTCTGTTATCGAGCCAGTCATTCTAGTGGTAAATTTTCAAAAATAGTTTTGGCCTGTAAAAGGACATTAATCAAGACAACTGCACAGCCTGACTTCAGCATGAAAGGGTTAATAAAGGAATAGAGCCATTTCTAGCTATGCCATGCCCATTTCTAGCTATGCCATTCCCATTTCTAGCTATGCCATGCCCAGTTCTAGCTATGCCACATCCAGTTCTAGCTATGCCACATCCAGTTCAAGCTATGTCACGCCCATTTCTAGCTATGTCAGGCCCATTTCTAGCTATGTCAGGCCCATTTCTAGCTATGCCACATCAAGTTCTAGCTATGTCACGCCCATTTCTAGCTATGCCACAACCAGTTCTAGCTATGTCACGCCCATTTCTAGCTATGTCACGCCCATTTCTAGCTATGTCAGGCCCATTTCTAGCTATGCCACATCCAGTTCAAGCTATGTCACACCCATTTCTAGCTATGTCAGGCCCATTTCTAGCTATGCCACATCCAGTTCAAGCTATGTCACACCCATTTCTAGCTATGCCATTCCCATTTCTAGCTATGCCATGCCCAGTTCTAGCTATGCCACATCCAGTTCTAGCTATGCCACATCCAGTTCAAGCTATGTCACACCCATTTCTAGCTATGCCATGCCCAGTTCTAGCTATGCCAGGCCCAGTTCTAGCTATGCCACAACCAGTTCTAGCTATGTCACGCCCATTTCTAGCTATGTCAGGCCCATTTCTAGCTATGCCACATCCAGTTCTAGCTATGTCATGCCCATTTCTAGCTATGCCATGCCCAGTTCTAGCTATGCCAGGCCCAGTTCTAGCTATGCCACAACCAGTTCTAGCTATGTCAGGCCCATTTCTAGCTATGTCAGGCCCATTTCTAGCTATGTCAGGCCCATTTCTAGCTATGCCACATCCAGTTCAAGCTATGTCACACCCATTTCTAGCTATGCCATTCCCATTTCTAGCTATGCCATTCCCATTTCTAGCTATGCCATGCCCAGTTCTAGCTATGCCATGCCCAGTTCTAGCTATGTCATGCCCAGTTCTAGCTATGCCAGGCCCAGTTCTAGCTATGCCATGCCGAGTTCTAGCTATGCCATGCCCAGTTCTAGCTATGCCAGGCCCAGTTCTAGCTATGATATGGCCAGTTCGAGCTATGCCAGGCCCAGTTCTAGCTATGCCATGCCCAGTTCTAGCTATGCCATGCCCAGTTCTAGCTAAGCTCTGGCCACTATGAAATATGAATTCCCAGAATCGAAATTTAAAGATACGCTTCTAGGTAACCTGATGAGTATTTTGAAAGTAATTTGACTGGGGTCTGTTGCTGCCTATGGGTACAACAGCTCCCATTCAAATTAATTTGAAAACATTTAAAAGAATGTTTATTCAATTGTAAATTCATCAAAGACATACAGTTTGGACACTTTTGTGACAGACTTTCTAATTTTCGTGACCGAGCTACATTATTTTAATTGTGATGTCAGTTAACATATGATGTATTTGGTGATGATGTCAGATAGTTGTGTGACAGATGAGATCCCTCTATTGGATGTACACATCAGTTACACACTCTAGCTGCCTGAATACACATCATAAATAACTGAGTAGTCAAAAACAATCCACTCCCTATCAACTACAGTGTAGTTAAACATTCTGCCTTTGTCATTATAACGTATGCTGGAGTTTATTATTACATGTATGTTTATTTACTGATAAACAGTAAATAAATACATTTCCTTTTACAAGACACTGATTCTTTAAGACAGAATGGACGTTTCCATTTTTAGCTATGCTCTGCCCATCTCTAGCTAAGTTCCACCCACACCTGGCTCATGTTGGGATCGATCGATCTCTGAACTCCCTGACTATCAATTTCCAGAAAATATACTGGTTACGCTATCAAATATTTTGGCAGCAACAGCGTCCAATCAAATTAGTTTCAAAATATTCAACAACATGTTTATTATATAGTAGACATACAATTCGTACAATGTGTCGGATTATTAAGAGTTAAAAATGGGCCAAATAGAATCATTTATGATGTAATGATTATGACGTCATCCTACATGCCGCTTATAAGCTGATTATGACGTCAGATGATAGATGGATACTCTGGATAGGTGAATTCACCTTTCCAGAGTACCCACCCATCATATGACGTCATAATGAACTGTGTGATGTGTAGAATGACATCATAATGAATGATGTCATGAATGACGTCGATAAGTACGTCACGAACGCATATTTGAAGATGGTCTATGCGTTGTTGTACAAATTGTTTGCTTTTACTATTTAATAAATATTCTATAAATAGCAACAGCACCCAGTTAAATTAGTTACAAAATATTCTACAGCTTCCCTGTATAGTTTTCAGGAAATTGATAGCTAGGGCATTCGGAGATCGATCCATCCCAATACGGCGAGGTGTGGGTGGAGCTTAGCTAGTGATGGGCGGGCATAGCTAAAAATGGAAAGGTCCATTGCCTTGGAGAATGTGTGTGATAATAACAGACAGGTTTTACTGGAATAACTGTTAACCTAATGCTTTAATCCTCAAATTTGTTAAGAAAATTTAAATTTTCTCATTGAAGATATCAATTTGCAGACACACAAGATTATCTTTGAAAATTTATCACTGGAACGACTGACACTTACTCTGCAAATGGACATTTTCGAAGACCACTGCAGAAGTAATTTTTGGCCATCTTGAGTGTTAAAGGGTTAAGTTCATTAACACAGGTGGGAAATACGAACAGTGCGAGTCAAATATCCCTAATGTCTGACAAGTTTTAAATCTTCCAGGGGAAGTAATTATGTTGATAATGTACAGATTGTCTCACCAGGTATCCATATACTAAATTCTTGCTCCCCTTTGACAATTTCTAGGGGAAAATATTTTCTTATCTCATTGTAAATCTACCATCTTTATAAAGCGCAACACAATAATCATTTCTGTGTCAGCACAGCAAATCTTAACTTACATAAGTGAAGCATGGCTCCTTGTTTTTCAGAATACAGTTGATGATGAAGTTGATGATAAGCTGTGGGACAATTTTATTTTCACTGAACGATGTGTATGTCATCTGAAAACTCTCTAGGTCATCCTCCTGAGGATAGCAAACACACAATACAAGATGACTAATGGTGATAGTAATCCTTTAACATCCAATGACCCGAAATTATAGATTCATTTTGATGCAAGGAATCTTCCGTTGGATATTTTGAAACTAATTTGACTGAGAGCGTTTTTTTCTCTAACCCTATGGTAGCAACAGGTTTCTGTTAAATTACTTAAAATATTCAACAGCTTTTCTGTATAATTCGCTTGAAATTGAGGTACTGGATTGGCTAAAAATGTGCATAGTGAATGTCCTTATACATGTACACAAAAGGAATGACTGGCTGTGCTTTCTGGCAGGGCATGACAGGGTGGGACATGAGAGGGAAGGGCAGAGCAGGTTGGTGCAGGGTTGAAAAGATGAGGACATTGAAGGGAAATGCAGGACAGGGCATGGTATAATTGATGGGATACGGTAGTCTGGGATGGAGGGAATATTGCATATATACTAAAGTATCATAGGTAAGGTTGACGAATAGTATGGCAGTACCCAGGTTAAAACAGAGCATGGCTCCAAATGTATGACAATATATGGTAAAATACATGATAGGATAGGGTGAATCTCAGGTTAACGCTGATATTTAGTGAATTTCAGTAAGAACATTAATATTTCAGATGAATCTCTATGCATGAACAATTCAGACCTTATCACTGAGGATAATATTAACGCTTTCACTGATGAATTCCCTACATCTCATTTTCAAGAGAACCATACAGGAAGACTGTTGAATATTGTAAAATTAATTTGATTGGAAGCCGTTGCTGACATAAGCAGCAATGAATTCCAGTTAAATTAATGTCAAAATATTCAATAGAATAGTTTTTATATCATAAAGAATTTACTTTTTCAGGGATTTGTTGGTGACTGGGTTAAAGTACAGTAACAAAACCCTTTAGCTCAAGTGGCTCGTGGAGAAAAACAGTAATATTTTAGGTCAGCCTTAAATTGGTGCCCGGCGTATGATTGACAGTCATTTATGAATAGCTCAATGTCGACTGTTCAGCAGATTTCCTGTGTCTTCTGACAGGAAGGCTATCCAGTTATGTAGTGACAGTATCTTTCCTACAGGTATTTGGATATGAAATATATCAAACAATTAAATAATTATATACCACACCCAGAAGGGATTGTGGCATGCGTTTTAATTATATTAAAAACTAAATTCACACTTATTTAGGCTGTGTTGTGAAGCCTTTTTTGCTATCAGCAACAGTAAAACTTCATGCAAAATAGAGAATCTTACAGAGAGGAATGGAATCTTACAGAGAGGAATGGATAGACAGTCGCTGCAAATGTTCCAAAGTGATCCATTTCTTGCCAGGTAACTGCATCTATGAAATCAGCCATTATGAGAATGTATCGCAGACATGTTGCATCTAAGTTTCCCACCAAAACATGACCAAAAAGCTGAATCAGCTAGAAAAAACACAAAACAAAAAACTACAGAAGATAAATAAAAAATTAAGATGGAAAATTCAAAAATTTTAAAAGTACTATTATTGATATCATGCCATAGCAATACAAATTGATAAAATAATAAATGAAAGGCTGAATTGTTATAGTCTAATAATGGAGCTTTCCAGTTTATCCATCAATCATATGATGTTATAATCAACTACATGAAGTGTATGATGACGTCATAATCAATGATGTAGATAAATTTGTCGCCCACACTTAATTGATAACGGACTGAGCTTTGTTGTACAAATTGTATGTCTTTACTATTTAATAAACATACTGTTGAATATTTTGAAATTAAATTGACCATAAAGCAGCAATAGCAACAGCGAGCCAGCCAGTCAGCCAGCCAGCCAGCCAGTCAGCCAGCCAGCCAGTCCATCAGCTATATCAGCCAGCCATGTCAATCAGTCATGTTAGCCAGCCAGCCAGTCAGAAAAGCTTATTCCGACCTCTAGTCTCAAGGGTTTTTCACATACAGTAATTAAACTTAGGGTAATGATTGCGCGTGGCGTACTGAAGATGTGTAATAAATTTAGGGTAAAAAAGTCAAACGCCAAGGCCAAGACGACCACATTAAAAAATGATTATTTTGAAAACTTTTGTGTCTAAAGTAAGTCACAAAAATGTCTTTGGCGAATGTACAATTTAATAACAATAATCCATACACAGTAAATAATGATTATTTTGAAAACTATGTGCCTGAAAGACACAATTTGTCAATAACACTGGTTCTACTGGAGAGATCTAGACCAGACTTGGATGGAAGGTTCACTGTGGTGTCCCAAAGATTTGGGATGAATTTGGGCCCAAAGGATCAAATATCAAGGTCTCAATGACATAATTAAAAATTCTGCTAAAAGCGAATGATGGGAGTATTGCACAAATTTGTGCTTGTTTATGTACGAAAAGAGGTCGCTGGTCTGATTTAACAGATTGTCATGCGGGTAGTGGCTCAATAAATCCTGATGTCCCTTCGTTAGTCAGCTAGTTCATTGGTTCATTTGTTCGTTCATTCATTCATCAGTCAGTCACAAAAGCTTATTCTGGGCTGTCGTTTCAAGAGATTTTAGTCTACAGTAATAAAACTTGGTGTATGCATGGATTGTAGGCTTAAGGTATGTGGCGTAACAAAAGTAGTTCAGTGTCACCAACATTTGACCCTTCGTCCGCAGCTACTGAGATTCTATCGACCGTGTTACAGTATACTAAAAATTTTACAAAATATTTTTTTTCCTTCTTGCAACTCCCTTGATGTTATCCTACTAGTATGTAAAAAACAGCTTACCAAAGACTCCTCCTGGAACTGCAGAATTCCAATGATGATATCATAAGCTGTAGAGAATACAGCGTCTTCTATTTGATAACGCTCGCACAAGAACTGGTGGAAGTTATCCTGGAAAATACAGAACCTAATTTACTAAAATAATGACAAACCCTTTCAAATCTACAGACCTCATATAGCAGTCATTATAGTGCCAGGACAATTCTGGTTGAATATTATCAAGTATCAAGTCAAATTAATCTAAAAATTAGAAATGCATAGAAATTTAAATAATTGACTATTTTGAAAACAATTTGAGCCCACCGAATAATAGCGATTAGTAAAATCAATTTCAAAATCTTCAAACATATCTCATTTTTAGCTCTCTTGAAACATGTTTTCAGCAATTAAGAATGAAACACACATGTATGTGCATGCATACACGCACGCACGCTCGCTCGCTCGCTCGCACGCACGCACGCACGCACGCACGCACGCACGCACGCACGCACGCACGCACGCACGCACGCACGCACACACACACACACACACACACTGTTGCTGTTATGCTTACATTGACAGACTGATAGTTATTGCTGTCATATCCATTATCATCCTGGTAGAGCAGATGTGCACAAAACTGTTCTATTACTGACAGTAAGCGCTCCTGAATTTTCAAAAGAAAAATTAAAACATTAACAATTTTGCATGGTTAAGTTAAATCGATACTCAATGAATTTCAAATCTCATCTCATACTGATATATCTTAGCATAGAGAAATCAGACCATTCACTTTCATACACATTCATTCATCTATGCGACAATAATTTGTTTTTGAACACTGCATTGATGCTGGCTTGTAGTTCAGTTAATTACAGACATTACTCCTGTAAGTAGGAAACCTCACAAACGGGTCAGCTCATGCGCAAAGCGGTCAACTTATGCACAAAGGGGCCAATTCCTGCACACATCAGTCTCTCTATTGTTGTTGCAGGTTCCAGGTACATGATCTTCTACTGTCGCTCTCGTTGCTGGTTTTGTTGCAGATTTCAACAGTCAGGATGGTTTGGAGATTGTTCAGGGAGAAGCAGTACTGATATAGTACACTCTCTGCTGATTAGAGACACTGACACATATGATCTCGATCTTGTTTTAGCAGATGTGAAGATGAATGTTGTCATCATCGCAAGTGCGCTAAGCATGTGTGATGCACATAGGACAGAAGCTACACTGCAGTAGGTCAAGGTATTTGACTTGAATCACCGCTAGAGGTGGACAGGACATGCTGTCAGGAAGTGTGGATGGTCATCTGATCCATTACGACATGGTGGACAATCAGGCTATATGGTACCTGACTATATATAGTACTGTTGTATCGCAGTTTGTCAGCAAGCACAGCCATAGTAAAGTAATGTGTGTACATAACATGGAGTAGTGCTGACTGAGTCAATCACTAAGTGGGTGGGTGTGTAGAGTAGCTATACTGATACTGTAAAGAAGATGATAGCTGTATCTGACTATTGACCTCATCTGACCATGATCTATTGACCTGCTTCCAAGTGAGTCTTCCATGCTCCCTTTGCCGGGGAATGATCTAGAAGGGAGATAATACTTAGACCATTTTACGAATAAACTAGCTACTCTTTCCACAGAGAAGACTACGGTTTCTTGGGCTGCACAAATATTCCTCACATGTGTTAGCTTCTACAGGTGTATACACACTGAATAAGTGTGTCAATCCCATGTAGCGGAACTGGAAGTATATAGACTTCTATCAGATGCAAGCATGCAAAGGTTGTTAAGCTGTTTATATCATGAAGCCTTGCTTCCATAAGAGGACCCAGAGGGCCCAGTGTAATTATCCAAAGATGGCATATAAATCACTAAGTTGAGCTTAACAGAAAATGCTGTTAATGAAGAAGTCATAAAGGTTGTCATCATCCCACAGACCGTGACCGTTTTTTCAATGCCGATTATGTTATACCAGCTCATTATCACGAAGCACTGGTTCCAATTTGGGCTCTGAATAATCTTGAATAAACGCCATTAATCACGTTAGAATACAGTATTATATACAATGTAGTATCTTGTACCATGTTGAAGTGTTGATGATAACATACCTTGTCAAGAGGCCTGGCTATGACTCGGTCCAATGTGGTCCTCTCCCTATAGTCTTCCCATAGGTGTGACAGAGGATGGTGAAGCTGCTATGAAGAATAATTTAATAATAAGAATAACAATTAATGAGTAGTATTTTAACTGATTTTCAGAAAATCCAAGATGACCGCCGAAAATACTGACCAATCAGAATTCTTGTTATAAGTGCTGAAGCCTCCCAGTATAGAATTAGTCCACCCAAGTTTCGCTAAAGACGGGCCATTTAAATTGGAGTAATAGTTTGCCAGCAAAATTTAGTTGAAATTGCCCAAGCAGTTAATGAGGAGTCACGTTTTAAACGATTTCCTGATATTTTTTTGAAAATCCAAGATGGCCACCAGAAAAATCGACCAACCAAAATTCTGAATACAAGTTTTGGAGGCTACTGCAATAGGATACTTTTAGCCAATTATGAAATCAATCATATCATAAATGAGGAGATTGGAAATGCCGGACAGATGACGGATGACCGATGAATGGACGACGGACAGACGCCATGGCATAAGCTCACTTGACCCATTGGGCCAGTTGAGCTAAAAACAAACTAACATCAATATCGCTCATCGGGCTCATATGAGCAATGAGCAGGTCAATGTTGATGAGGATATCATCTGCAAATACAAATTTCACAATTTGGTCGGCATGACCATGACCTTTTACCTTTCAACACTCAAAATAAATAAAACTTCTTCAAGTTGTTGTGCACACCCAGCACGCCAAGGTTGGAGAAGAAACTAAGCATAACTTCTGCAATCAAGCCACAACTATCTTGAACATTGACCTTTTGACCCAAAAACCAATAAGGTTCTTCAGGATACCAGCAGTAAATCAGCATGCTAGAAAGCCCGCTATTCAAACCAAAAAACCAGAAAATCTTAAGACATGCACACAAATACAGTGAATCAAGGAATCCAGTTTCTCAGTCAATCATATTGTGAATTGTATGTCTACTATTTAATAAATATGGTGTTGAATATTTTGAAACTAATTGGACTGGGTGCTGTTGCTGCATATTGCAGTTAGATTAGTTTCAAAATATTCAAGAGCTTATCTGTATCGTTTTCTGGAAATTGAGATTCATTCAGTGTAGAGATCAATCGATCCCAACATGGTGAAAGTGTGGGTGGAGCTTAGCAGAGATAGGCGGGGCGTAGCTAAAACCGGATTCATTCATTAGCATCATCACAAGCACAGTAGGCTCACCAGATCACCATCACCAGTTAGCATAGGACTTTCAGGCAGAGCACCTATGTCCTCATGGCTCTGAATAACCGGCTGTGCTTGATATTCAGACTGAGCACGTACAAGCGGACTTGAACCAGCTTTTCGAGTGTGACCCAAAAATGAATTCAGCTGGCTTGCATTGTCTGAGAGTGGGTAGTTTGATGACAACCCATCTGCAGGATTAATGATTTCACTGAAATAAAAAAAACCCAGACAGCTTGTTATATAGAGATGACAGGACCTGAAATTAAGACTTTAAAAAGTACTCTACTCTTGACCTGCAAATGAATATTTAATACACACATATTTAGATTTTCTTGACCAAACTTAGACATAAAATTGGTAAGACAGGTTTGACAGTATTTTGTGAACTCACTCAATCAGCTCTTGGTTAATGCGTACTTTGGGCCGGCTGATCTTGATATGACTGCAGTTCTTAGGCAGCATGAACACCTTCTCAGAGCCACCAAGCTTATGAGGACAGATTACTGTCTGTGTAAAACAACCAAATACAAGTCACAAGGAAATAATGATAGATTCTTCACAATCATAGGGACATTGTGTGTGCGTGCGTGTGCGAGCGTGCGTGCGTGTATGTACATGAGAGGTGTGCATGTGATTGTGTAACTGGATTCCTTGCATTGTTTATTCCATATGTACATAGTTACATATATCTCAGTTTTGTACTGGCTATAACAGACAGGGTTAGCTAGCACATCATCTGATATAATAAATAACAGATATCACATGAGCTTAATCCTTTCAATCCTGAGTCTATTTTTGTGGTTGCCATGCTTGCCCTGAGGTAAAAAGATATTTAATTTTAACATTATACGTAGCCTGTATACATGAAAGGCCATTATTCCGGCATCAGTGAGAATGTACACATACATGAAAATCTGGAAAACCACCCTTCATTTATGTATGTTTATTTTTTTAATATGACGTCAGCCTATAACCGTAGATAATCCGGCCTTTCAGGTATATGACTTTCTCACTGAGGCCTGAATTCCAGCCCTTCAGGTTCAAAGGGTTAAGACTTGAATGAAAGTTGTAACTGCAAAAAGCAAATGACATTCATCTAAACTATTTTAAAGATATTCAGATTTTTAATTAATTCATTAAAAATAGGCTTTTATAAACTACATGCAATAGGTTATATCTTATATGTTTACCCTTTCCCTGTCGTGCAGATAGATATATGGGGTCAGTGTAGCCATTTATGGTCTTTGCACTGGATCAGTGCAAGATTCAGGTTTCTTATAAGAAAACAAACATAAGCATATGCCTCTCCCCACCCCCTTAAACCCCCACCCCCACCCCACACTTGTAACACATGCAGAACATGTACAACAACACTTCAACACAGCTCTGTCATGAAATTAACATAACGCTCACTTTACCTTTTCACCACAACTTGGGCAGTATTTAGCCTGAGGCATCTCCAGAAAGCTTTTACCGTCATTACTTGAGGTATACACCATTGCTGCATATTTGCTAAAGACCCGCTCCTGCGGAATGAATGGATCCATATCTGCATCTTCCCCTGCAGTGGAACTCAATCCCGCTGACAACATGGAGTCTACAGACAGATTAAGAACATGAAATATAAGTATTGTAAATTTAAACCTAAATACGTAAATGCCAACCTGGGACACATGCTAAGGACATAATCCACCATTTGTAGTCAAAAGATGGTGTTTGTTCATGACAAAGCTCAGGCTCTATAGTAAATCACATGCCTTAACCACTTAACACTCAAACTGGACAAAACCGGCTTCTGCAGTGATCTTAAAAAATGGCCATTTGCAGGTTAAGAGAATATTTTTGAAATTTTACCACTGGAATGACTGGTTCGGTTATAACCGAGCCAGTCAGTCTAATAGTAAATGTTAACAAGAAGATCAGTACTGATCACATGTCCCCCGACGGGTGTTGTTAGTAAAACAAATTTTTGAGATTCCTGCCTTTACAAAATTGCGCGTGTGTATATGCATGTGAATCTATGGTGGCTACAACACTCCATATTTTCCTTGAATTCTATGTCATTCAAGGGGGATAACTTGATCATATCTAGATGCACATCTCTGAAACGCAAACCCCACTGAGGCCTCGTCATAAGGAATCACTATACCAAATTTGAAATAAATCCATGCAGACTACCTAAAGGTATTGAACGGAAACCAAATTTTCCTTGAATTCTATGTCATTCAAGGGGGATAACTCCATCACATCTGGACGTGCATCGCTGAAACGCAATCCCCACTGAGGCCTCGTCATTAAGAATCTCTATACCAAATTTGAAACAAATCCATGCACGCTAGCTAACGGTATTGAACAGAAACAAAATTTTCCGTGAATTCTCACATTCAAGGGGGATAACTCCATCACATCTGGACGCATGTCACTGAAATGCAATCCCCACCGAGGCCTCGTCATAAGGAATCAATTTACTAAATTTGAAATAAATCCATGCAGGCTAACTAAAGACATCGAGTGGAAACCTAAAGTGTGATGGACGGATGGATGGACGGACACATCCACACACACGGACGCCGCCTATTACTAGTGTCCCCGTCGATGGCCGTCGGGGGACAAAAAATAATCTTCCGTGGGTCTGCAAATGGAGATTTTTATATGAGAAATAAATGAAATCTAGGATTTCTTTTTTCACGAGAGAGTTGATACTTACCTCCCTAATACTTTTGATATTGCTAAATATTGGCTTTCACTCAATAAAACACTCAGATTAAAAACAGTTAGGTGCCCCTACTGGGCAGGTAGTCAGAGGTAGTCCGGCGGATGCCAGCCCCACCACCGCGCATGCGCCGACTACTACTTCCTCTGACTAATTTATTGGCTAACACATGCAACTACCAAGAGCCTGAAGACCGAGCCTCTGTGGGGTGGAGAGGCCGGGTCCGTATCTAGGGAGGTAAGTATCAACTCTCTCGTGAAAAAAGAAATCCTAGATTTCGTTTATTTCACATCAAGAGTATACTTACCTCCCTAATACTTTTGATATTGCCAGAATTCGAAAGTGAATCTGGTGGGAGGGAGGCGAGGTCAAAAGACCAGCTCTTCCCTATACGCTTTCACGCGTTTAAGGCACTTATGACGTCTGAAATGTGTGAGAACACAGTCAGGATTTGACAAACCATCGGATAACACAACCGATGCATGAGAGATGACCGAATGTCATATGCGCTCCCCCCCCCCCCTCCTGGGAGGAAGACTAGATGACCTCAATGTCCTATACGCTCTCTACGTACTAGTGCCAAGTACTATAGGACAGAGACGAAAAGGCTCCATTTTCGTATAATCTCTATGATGAACCACCTCCCACATAAACCATCACCATATTAATAATAATGGGTAACGTGACAATACAAGTAACAATGAACAACACATGAACAAGACTGACCTTGTTGAACTTGGAAGCTGTCATCATGATCCCAGTAGAGAAGCCTGATGCAGTCCCAACAAGTGGTTGTTACCATCGCTAAAGTGCGAAGTATATAAGCAATGCGGAAGCACTCCTCACAAAATTTAAAAACGATTAATGTTTCAAAATCGACAAGGCAAGAGGGTTAGAGGTGTCACGGAGGTAATGGTCTGTAAAACTTGACTCACAGTGCCACTGAGCCACGGACATAATGTCATCCACAGGGACCCCACTAAACAGGGCAGTGGATGCCACGACACCGCGGACACTGTGAGCCTTGGCCACATCAACCTGTCTCCCGGTGGCGGATTTGTGACAAAACTGAATACATTCTACAATCCACCTGGAAATGGTGTCCTTAGATGCCCTGCCATGGGGTTCAATATATGACAACCATAATGCTGACTGGTCGGTACGCCACTCCGAAGTACGCTGTTTGTACCGGAGCAGCGCCCGTACGGGGCACCATACTTTAGAATTAGGATCATATCTAGTTAAAGATGGCAAAAAATAGGTTGACCTGGATATTTCAATGACTGATTCTTAGCCAAGAAATTAATCCTAGGTAGAAGCTTAAGGCCTTCCCCTGTAACCACAAAACGGTCATCCTCGGCTGATAAGGCGTGAATCTCACTCCTACGCCTTGCCGAGGCCGCAGCAATTAAAAATACAGTTTTAAGCGTTAACATTTTCATAGAAATGGAACTAAGTGGTTCAAAAGGCTTATCTCCTAGTACCTGAAGCACCAGAGATAAACTCCAGACTGGAATCAGTGGTGGATTCCTTGGTCTTAGATTGCCCATGCCTTTAATTAATACATTTAATGTACTTACTTCATCACTCCCCCTATTAGCCAAGCAAGGAATAACAGTCATTAATGCTGATTTGTAACCAGCAATAGAGTTAGGCTTGAGGCTATAGGCATCATATAGGTGACAGAGGAAATCAGCCACTACCTGAATAGATGAGTCCATTGGATCAATACATCTTTTTGAGCACCACTCTGCAAATCTGTTGATTTTATAATTATATGCTCTGGAGGTTGACCCCCTCCTGGCTTTGGCCATAAATATGGCCACTTGCTCAGAAAAGCCCTCCTTAATTCTAGATTCCTTGACAACATCCATGCAGTCAATCGGAACATTGACGGATTGTCGTGAAGGACCTTGCCCTGGAAGATAAGGTCGTCCATCAGAGGCAGAGGAACCGGATTGCAGACCAGAAGGTCCAGCAGATCCGTATACCATGATCGGCTTGGCCAATCCGGGGCGATCAGAAGCACTTGGCACTCCTGCTGCCTGATTTTCTGAAGCACCTTTGGAATCAGGATTGCTGGAGGGAATGCGTATGCATACATTCCCGCCCAGCTGATAGCTAACGCATCTGTTGCGAAAGCGCTTGGGTCTGGAATCGGAGAGACGTACGTCGTCATCTTCGCATTCTTCTTCGTTGCGAACAAATCGATGTTGGGTTTCCCCCAATGGTCGAACAGACGATCCGCCACACATTGATTTAGTTGCCATTCCGTGGGTAAAACACTCATCCTTCGGCTCAATGAGTCTGCTAGCAGATTTAGCCTTCCCGGAATATGAACTGCCTTCAAGGTGATCCCATGATCTAGGCACCAACAAAGCAGTTTCCATGTCATCATACAGAGACTGGGCGACTTCGTTCCGCCCTGGCGGTTTATGTAAGTCACTACTGTTGAGTTGTCTGAACGAATTAGAACAATCTTGCCCTGAACTTTCTGTAAGAAATGTTCCAGGCCCAGGACTACTGCTCTTAGCTCTAGTAGATTGATATGTTCCTTGGACTGATCCAGATCCAAAAGCCCTGATATTGTGGACTCTTCCAGACAAGCTCCCCACCCCTCCATCGATGCATCTGTATACACAGTCACCTGAGGGTGGGGAGGGGTTAGCAAAACCCCCGGCAAGAGATTCTCTGTATTCAACCACCATTGCAGGTGGTGAATCAGAGGCGCCAACACTGACACGTTCGAGTCCAGCGAACCTGAACTCTGGGTCCACTGTGTCATGAGAAACAACTGGATCGGGCGCCTGCGCAAGGCGGCCTGCGGAATGACTGGTTCAAATGAAACCATCAACCCCAGCATTCTCAAGTAAACCCGTGCCAGGACATGACGACTGTCGCACACCGACTGTATTACTGAGATGAGACTTTGAACCCTCTCCTGAGTGGGATAAACATATCCCGTCTCGAGATCGAAGAACATGCCCAGGTAAACAAACTTCTGGGATGGAGTTAGCTCTGATTTTTGGAAATTGACTATCCAGCCCAAGTCCGTGAGAGTTTTCAAAACAATCTCCAGATTGGCCGATAACGATTCCCGGGTGTGCTCTTTCAACAGCCAGTCGTCTATGTACGTGTGGACTGCTATGCTTCTCCTGCGGAGGTATGCAGTGATCGCGAGAACCACACGGGTGAAGACCCGAGGAGCCGTGGAAATTCCGAAGGGTAATACCCTGAATTCCCACTGTCTGCCCTGGAATGCAAATCTCAGGAAGCGACGGAAACTCCTCTCTATGGGAATGTGGAAATAAGCATCCTTCAAATCTATTGACGCTGTCCACATTCCTCGCTCTAACCCCGTCAACACCGAGCGCACAGTCTCCATCTTGAAACTGGGCGTCTCTATGAACTTGTTCAATGGCTTGAGGTTGAGAATCGGCCTCCACCCTCCGGTGTTTTTCATTACTAAGAACAGGGTTGAATAGAAGCCCGGGCACCTCTGCGCCGGCTGAATGGCTTCCTTTTGTATGAGGGAATTTATTTCCTCCTCTATACACAACCTTTGATCTGGATCCCTCGGAATCGGAGTCCAGATCGGCACGAGAGACAGTCTCGATGGCAGGCCTGTCATCCAATCGGGACGATACCCGACTGAAAGCCATCGCAAGACTAAACGGTCCTGAGTCAACCGCTTCCACTCTGGCAAGTGGCCGGCCAAACGGCCGCCCACCTAGGGAGAGAGGTGGACATAAGGAGTGCGAGAGTGGCACTGTCTTCTCGGCCTGAAACACCGGAGTGGTTCCCACTACGGTAACCGGCCCATCAGGCCCGATAACCGCGACCAGATCCCCGCGCGCCCCGCCCAGCACCGCGCGCACCACGGTGCGTGGGTGGCTTCCTGGCTGGCTGCGCCTGGGGAGCCTGCGCCCCCCTCGCTGCTGGCCGAATCGCACGCGGCCTAGGCCGGCGCTGCGATGGTGTCTGGCCTCTGACCTGGCCAGCGCCACCTCGAGCCTGCAGGGGACGATACACAGGGGGTGCTGCGCGAACGCGCTCCCACCCGTGCACCTCAAACTGCTCACGCAGCGCCCTCTGGTTGTTGACCAGAGTCACCGTCTCCTGGAGGTGCCTACATCCCTCACCTACAAAGAGACCAGGACCTGTCATAGGCGTTCGCAGCAGCCTATTATACAGGTCCTGGGACGGGCACAGATTGTCAAGGGCAAACGTGCGCCTCGCCCGGACACTCCTGGTCACCGCCCGCGTCAAACAGTCCAGAGCCAGGCTGATACCATCCTGGATGGCTCTCTGGACTGTGACCGGGCTTGGCTGATGTGAAGCCGATGCTGTTACCACCCCCTGTAACAGCTGGGAGACGTGGGACAGAGCAGCAATCGAAGCTCTCCCACTCTCCTCCGCATCACGTAGCGCGGTATTAGCCGAACGCAACGCGTTCGAGGACAGGACACCCATGTCAGAACGGGAGCCTGGCCGCGCATCTTCGCCCAAAGCCGCGCGATCATCTACGCTAGGCTTAGGCACCACACCGTACCGCTGGTAATCCAGGGGCACGATGCGGCAACGCCTAGCCACCTCGCGAGGGGCCTTCGCGAGACGCCCATTCGTCTTAATGGATGTCTCTGCCGCCTCGACCATGTCCACGACATGCTCAGCCAGCGGCAGAGATGGCATAGCGGTGGCAGTCGGCCTACCAGCTAACCACGGCCTATGGTCACGCTGGATTGCCGACTGCTCCACGGGCAGATCTGGCCGAACGCTTACCAGCCACTGGCAAGCGTCCGACCAATCCTCCTCCGTGGCTAACTGCGAGCGCTCTACTAGACGAGGGCCTTCGTCTTCCTCCTGAGCGCACGTAGTTGTACTAGACGGCGGATATGCTGATACCCCTGGCAAACCAGGGAAAGCATGCGGGCCCGAAAGAACAGGCATGCTAAACTCCCTGGCTTGACCAGGAGCAGGCGCCGTGGTAGAGCGCGGGGCAGACACCGCCCCACCACGGCCCTGGCCAGCACCAGCGATACTCTCGGCAAGCCGAGGTATGCGGTAACCGTGGCCATCAGCACCGCCCAGGGTCACCTTCTGGACCGTGAATTCTACTCCTGCGTGAGTAGAACCATGGAACACTTCGCCTGTATTCCCCGCGAGGGGTGCACCGACGTCGTACTCCATGGCCACGTCCCCAGACGGCGACCATAGCAGGAAATCCTCTTCCTCCTGGCCAGAAAGATTAGACTCCGGGTCAGCAAAGAGAGCTAACCCGGACTGGCCAGGGAAGGTGCCATAGGAGGTCTTGACACCCGCGGCATGCGGATACCCAGGGTCTGATGAGCAGACCGCGGGTCCCAGCAACAACCGTTGTCCACGGCCCCTCGGCGCGGCACCAAGCCTGCTGCCAGGGTCGTGGACCGCCCCCATCAACGGGGCCACCTCTGAATCCACCTCGAACAACGGACCGGACCTATGGAACTCGGATTCAGAGGCGGGGATCACCTGCTCCGAAGCAGATGCTGAGGACAACAAAGGACCTGGCCCAGGCAGCATGCTGCGAAGCAACTCTGGGACCAAATCCTTTATTGTCCTCTGCATCTCTCCCAACATTTCGGACCGGAAGGCCTCCATATCCACCGCGGATGAGGCCTTGCTCTTACCCTTCTTAACACCCTCTTTCTTCGCCTTCCTCTCCTCTTCCATCACCTTCTCCCTTGCCTGTAATGATAAAAAGTCAGCCATTAGCTCACCCCCCCCCCCCACTGCTTACAGACATCGCATTTTAGCAACAGTCCACAGGGACTGCAGCTAAAACACAAATGTGGAGCAAATCGGTCCTTTAAAAATCGACCACAGGACGGGCAACCAGGTCTCTGAAACAGGACAAAGGACGAGGACAATGAGCAAGTTAGTTACGGTTAGAAAACTCAAAACCAAACTAAAAGAGGGACAGGATCATAAAGATCACTAATCAAGAAGAAACCAGCGTTGGACAAAACTTTAAACGTTAATAAAGCGCAAGGCCGATTATGACGTCATCAATCCCTTAACAGAAATTAATCGGTCCGCAACAAGCATCCAAGTGCAAGGACGAATTGTATTCATAACTAGAACATCCTCCAAAGGATATTCAGACTACACATCATCAGATACAGAATGATAACAATGGTAAAAATAAGTCATTATTTTTTCAAATAATTCATATTACCTCATATCATTAATTAGATACCTGACACCTTGTATAGACAAACCATCCACCGTGATGCACTGGAGCACTCCACCAAGACTACGCCTCTTCACCTTTCTCCACCTTGGGGGAAGGAATTGGATCAAGAGGGCAAAGTGAGAAGACCTTTATAGTAAGCCTCCAACTCACTGAACATAGACTTTATGGTTAGATAACCTACCAGTATTAGTAGGAAATGGAACCGTGGTGGAGAATAAACAAAATCTAGGATTTCTTTTTTCACGAGAGAGTTGATACTTACCTCCCTAATACTTTTGATATTGCTAAATATTGGCTTTCACTCAATAAACACTCAGATTTAAAACAGTTAGGTGCCCCTACTGGGCAGGGAGTCAGAGCGTAGTCTGGCGGATGCCAGCCCCACCACCGCGCATGCGCAGACTAGCACTTCCTCTGACTAGATTATTGGCTGACACACATGCAACTATTAAGAGCCTGAAGACCGAGCCTCTGTGGGGTGGAGAGGCCGGGTCCGTATCTAGGGAGGTAAGTATCAACTCTCTCGTGAAAAAAGAAATCCTAGATTTCGTTTATTTCACTTCAAGAGTATACTTACCTCCCTAATACTTTTGATATTGCCAGAATTCGAAAGTGAATCTGGCGGGAGGGAGGCGAGGTCAAAAGACCAGCTCATCCCTATACGCTTTTCTGCGTTTAAGGCACTTAAACTTCTGAAACTGTAAGAAAAAACAGTCAGGATTTGACTAACCATCGGATAACACTACCGATGTATGAGAGATGACCGAATGTCATATGCGCTCCCCCCCCCCCCCCTCCTTCCTGGGAGGAAGAGACGCCTGACCTCAATGTCCTATACGCTCTCTACGTACAAGTGCCATGTACTACAGGACAGAGACGAAAAAGCTCCATTTTCGTAACTCTCAACGATGAACCACACAAATACACAAACCATCACCATATTAATAACGGGTAATCGTGACAATACAATCAACAACGGACAACACATGAACAAGACTGACCTTGTTGAAAATGGCTGCTGACATCATCTTCCCATTGGTAAAGACTGATGCAGGCCCAAAAAAGTGGGTGTTTCCATAAATTAATTGTGAAATATATAAGTAATGAGGAAAAACCTCCTCAAAAAATATAAACCGAGTTATTTTTTCAAAATCGACAAGGCGAGAGGATTAGAGGTGTCACGGAGATAATGGTCTGTAAAACTTGACTCACAGTGCCACTGAGCCACCGACATAATATCATCCACAGGGACCCCATTAAATAGGGCCGTGGATGTCACTACGCCGCGGACACTGTGAGCCTTGGCCACGTCAACCTGCTTCCCGGTGGCGGATTTATGGCAAAACTGAATGCATTCCACAATCCACCTGGAAATGGTGTCCTTAGAAGCCCTGCCATGGGGTTCAATATATGACAACCATAACGCTGACTGGTCGGTGCGCCACTCCGCCGTACGTTGTTTGTACCGGCGCAGCGCCCGGACGGGACACCATGCTTTAGAATTAGGATCATATCTAGTTAAAGCAGGCAAAATAATAGGTTGACCTGGATATTTCAACGACTGATTTTTAGCCAAGAAATTAATCCTAGGTAGCAGCTTAAGGCCTTCCCCTGAAACCACAAAACGGTCATCCTCGGCTGATAAGGCATGAATTTCACTCCTACGCCTAGCCGAGGCCGCAGCAATTAAAAACACAGTCTTCAGTGTTAATAGTTTCATAGAAATGGAACTAAGTGGTTCAAAAGGCTTATCACCTAGTACTTGAAGCACTAGAGATAAACTCCAAGACGGAATCACAGGTGGATTCCTTGGTCTTAGATTGCCCATGCCTTTAATTAATACATTTAATGTATTTACTTCATCACTTCCCCTCTTAGCCAAGCAAGGAATAACAGACATTAATGCTGACTTATAACCAGCAATAGAGTTAGGCTTGAGGCTATAGGCATCATAGAGGTGACAGAGGAAATCAGCTACTACTTGAATAGATGAATCCATTGAATCAATACATCTTTTTGAGCACCATTCTGCAAATCTGTTGATTTTATAATTATATGCTCTGGAGGTTGACCCCCTCCTGGCTTTGGCCATAAACATGGCTGCTTGCTCAGAAAAGCCCTCCTTAATTCTAGATTCCTTGACAACATCCACGCAGTCAATCTGAACATTGACGGATTGTTGTGAAGGGCCTTGCCCTGGAAGATAATATCGTCCATCAGAGGCAGAGGAACCGGATTGCAGACCAGAAGGTCCAGCAGATCCGTATACCATGATCGGCTTGGCCAATCCGGGGCGATCAGAAGCACTTGGCATTCCTCTTGTCTGATTTTCTGAAGAATTTTTGGAATCAGGATTGCTGGAGGGAATGCGTATGCATACATTCTCCCCCAGCTGATAGCTAATGCATCTGTTGCGAAAGCGCTTGGATCCGGAATCGGAGAGACGTACGTCGTCATCTTCGCATTCTTCTTCGTTGCGAACAAATCGATGTTGGGTTTCCCCCAATGGTCGAACAGACGATCCGCCACACATTGATTTAGTTGCCATTCCGTGGGTAAAACACTCATCCTTCGGCTCAATGAGTCTGCTAGCAGGTTTAACCTTCCCGGAATATGAACTGCTTTCAAGGTAATCTGGTGATCCAGACACCAACAAAGCAGTTTCCATGTCATCATACAGAGACTGGGCGACTTCGTTCCGCCCTGGCGGTTTATGTAAGTCACAACTGTTGAGTTGTCTGAACGAATAAGAACAATCTTGCCCTGAACTTTCTGTAAGAAATGTTCCAGGCCCAGGACTACTGCTTTTAGCTCCAGTAGATTTATATGTTCCTTTGACTGTTCCAGATTCCAAAGCCCTGATATCGTGGACTCTTCCAGGCAAGCTCCCCAGCCCTCCATCGATGCATCTGTATACACAGTCACCTGAGGGTGGGGAGGGGTTAGCAAAACCCCTGGCAAGAGATTCTCTGTATTCAACCACCATTGCAGGTGGTGAATGAGAGGCGCCAACACTGACACATTCGAGTCCAGCGAACCTGTACTCTGGGTCCATTGTGTCATGAGAAATAACTGGATCGGCCGCCTGCGTAAGGCGGCCTGAGGAATGACTGGTTCCAATGAAACCATCAACCCCAGCATTCTCAAGTAAACCCGTGCCAGGACATGACGACTGTCGCACACTGACTGAATTAATGAGATGAGTTTCTGAACTCTCTCCTGAGTAGGATAAACATATCCTGTCTCTAGATCGAAGAACATCCCCAGGTAAACAAACTTCTGGGATGGAGTCAGCTCTGATTTTGGGAAATTGATCATCCAGCCTAAGTCTGTGAGAGTTTTCAAAACAATCTCCAGATTGGCCGACAAACTTTCCCGGGTGTGCGCTTTCAACAGCCAGTCGTCTATGTACGTGTGGACTGCTATGCTTCTCCTGCGGAGGTATGCTGTGATCGCAAGAACCACATGGGTGAAAACCCGAGGAGCCGTGGAAATTCCGAAGGGCAACACCCTGAATTCCCACTGTCTGCCCTGGAATGCAAATCTCAGGAAGCGACAGAAACTCCCGTGGATGGGGATGTGGAAATAAGCGTCCTTCAAATCTATCGACGCCGTCCACATCCCCCTCTCCAACCCCGCCAACACCGAGCGCACCGTTTCCATCTTGAAACTGGGCGTCTCGATGAACTTGTTCAATGGCTTGAGGTTGAGAATCGGTCTCCACCCTCCGGTGCGTTTTGTTACTAAGAACAGGGTTGAATAGAAGCCCGGACACCTTTGTGCCGGCTGAATAGCTCCTTTTTGTACGAGGGAATTTATCTCCTCCTCGATACACAACCTTTGCTCTGGATCTCTCGGAATGGGAGTCCAGACTGGCACTAGAGACAGTCGCGACGGCGGGCCTGTCATCCACTCTGGATGATACCCGACGGAAAGCCATCGCAAGACTAAACGGTCCCGAGTTAACCGTTCCCACTCTTGCATGTGGTCGGCTAGCCGGCCTCCCACCGGTCCACCTAGGGACCGCGGTGGACACGAGGCATGCAAGAGCGGCACTGTCTCCGTCGCCCTACACACCGGAGTGGTTCTTACCGCGGTAAGCGTCCTGTCAGGACCGATAACCACGCCCAGATCCTCGCGCGCCCCGCCCCGCCCCGCGCGCACCTTGGTGCGCGGGCGGCTGCCTGGCTGACGGCGCCTGAGGAACCTGCGCCCCCCTCGCTGCTGGCCGAATCGCACGCGGCCGAGGCCGACGCTGCGACGGTGGCTGGCCTCTGACTTGGCCAGCACCACCTCGAGCCTGCAGGGGACGATACGCAGGGGCCGCGGCGCGAACGTTAGCACAACGCAGCACCTCAAACTGCTCGCGCACCGCCCTCTGGTTATTCACCAGGGTGACCGTCTCCTGGAGGTGCCGACATCCCTCACCTCCAAAAAGACCAGGACCCGTCATAGGCGTACGGAGTAGCCTATTGTACAGGTCCTGAGACGGGCACAGATTGTCCAGGGCAAACGTGCGTCTTGCCCGGACACTCCTGGTCACCGCCCGAGTCATACAGTCCAGCGCCAGGTTAATACCATCCTGGATGGCTCGCAGGACCGTGACCGGGCTTGGCTGGCGCGATGCGGATGCTGTTACTACCCCCTGTAACAGCTGGGAGACGTGGGACAGAGCGGCAATCGAAGCCCTCCCACTCTCCTCCGCATCACGCAACGCGGTATTCGCCGAACGCAACGCGTTCGAGCACAAGACCCCCGTGTCAGAACGGGAGCCTGGCCGCGCATCCTCACCCAAAGCCGCGCGGTCATCCACGCTGGGCTTGGGTACCACACCGTACCGCTGGTAATCCAGGGGCACGATGCGACAACGCCTGGCCACCTCGCGAGGGGCCTTCGCGAGACGTCCACTCGAGTTAATGGACGACTCCGCCGCCTTGAACATGTCAACGACATGCTCCGCCAGCGGCAGAGAAGGCATAGCGTTAGCAGTCGGTTTCCCAGCTAACCACGGCCTGTGATCACGCTGGCTAGGCGACTGCTCCACGGGCAGATCAGGCCTAACGCTCACCAACCACTGGCAAGCGTCAGACCAATCCTCCTCCGTGGCTAACTGCGAGCGCTCTACAAGACGGGGTCCTTCGTCTTCCTCCTGAGCGCAAGCAGCAGAGCTTGACGGCGGGTACGCTGATACACCTGGCAAGCCAGGGAAAACATGCGGGCCTGATAGCACCGGCATGACAATATCACTGGTTTGACCAGGAGCAGGCACCGTGGCAGAGCGCGGGGTATATACCGCCCCACCACGGGCCCGGCCAGCACCAGCAACACCCTCGGCAAGCCGAGGTATGCGGTACCGCTGGCCATCAGCAGCGCCCTGGGCCACCACCTGAGCCGCGGACTCTACTCCAGGGTGAGTAAAACCGTGGAAGAAGCCGCCTGTATTCCCCGCGAGGGGTGCACAAACGTCTTTATCCATGTCCACGTCGTCAGACGGCGACCCTAGCAGGTAATCCTCATCACCCTGGTCAGAAAGATTAGACCCCGGGTCAGCAAAGAGAGCTAACCCGGGCTGACCAGGAACGGTGCCATAGGAGGTACTGGCCCCCGTGGCGTGCGGATACCCCTGGACTGATAAGCAGCCCGCGGGTTCCAGCGACAACCGTCCACGGTCCCCTCTCGGCGCGGCAATAAGCCTGCTGCCAGGGTCGTGGAACGCCCCCTCTAATGGGGCCACCTCTGAATCGTCGAACAACGGAAGCGGTCTAAGGAAAACCGATCCAGAGGCGGGGATTACCTGCTCTGAAGCCGATGATGAGGACAGTAAAGGATTTGGTCCAGGAAGCATGCCACGAAGCAACCCTGGAACCAAATCCTTTATTGTCCTCTTCATCTCTCCCAACATCTCGGTCCGGAAGGCCTCCATATCCACCGCGGACGAGACCTTCCCCTTACCCTTCCTACTTACAACCTCTCATTTCCGCTTCTTCTTCTTCTCCTCCTCTACCACCTTGTCCGTCGCCTGTAAGCAGCACAAGAATTCGGACATTAACTCGCCCCCCCAGTGCTTACATATGTCACAATTAACCAAGGGACCACAAGGGCTACATTGATAGCACAGATGAGGCCAGAACTTATCATGTAGAAAACGTCCACAGGACGCGCAACCCGGTCCCTGAAACAGGGCAAAGGACAAGGAGTATGAGCAAACTAGTTAAGCTTAGACACTCAAACCAACTCAAAGAGAAGGAAAACGATCATAAAGATCAATATACATCAGAAACCAGCATAGCGACTTGAATTGCTGATAAATACATAGCCAGGCTGATTATGACGTCATTAATCCCGTGACAGGAAAAATTCGATCCCAACAAAACATCCAAGTGCAAGGACGAATTGTATGCTGAATGGATACGTCGACTACACAACCATCAGATACATATAGATAACTCTTTTCTGGCAAAAATGTTAATTATCTCCCTTTGCTTACTATAATTAACATCACCACATTATCAATAACTAGATACCTGACACTTTGTATAGACAAACCATCCAACGTGACGAACCGGAGAACTCCACCATCTGCACGCCTCTTAACTCTCTCCACCTCATGGGGAAGGAATTGGATCAAGAGGGCAAAGTGAGAAGACCTTTATACTAGGCCTCCAACTCACTGGACATAATTTTTCATTTGGTTAGATAACCTAACAGTGTTAGTAGGAAATGGAACCATGGTGGAGAGAAAACTAACTCTCTACTGCTGTGATGCCACCACCTAGCGTCATACAGACCTGTGGACATAAACAGAAAGAGAAATTAGCCTTAGGTAGCACCGAGTTGACATAAACCAACTAACCAAGGCGCTTATCACGGTAAACGCGAGTCCCGGAAACACAATACACCGGGAGGAAAACTCGCTAATTTTACTAGAAGTCACCTGATTTAAAGGTCCTAAGTCCTCCTTTGGCGAAGTGTTCCTTCCTGCCATCCAAATCAGTGACTATCACTCCAAAATAACACCACTTAAACAGTTTAAGAGTAAGAAAAAGCTTTTGCACAAAAAGACATGTGTGATCTCTCTGCCAATAATCTAGCAAAGAGGAAGTGCTAGTCTGCGCATGCGCGGTGGTGGGGCTGGCATCCGCCAGACTACGCTCTGACTCCCTGCCCAGTAGGGGCACCTAACTGTTTTAAATCTGAGTGTTTATTGAGTGAAAGCCAATATTTAGCAATATCAAAAGTATTAGGGAGGTAAGTATACTCTTGAAGTGAAAAAACAAACCCTCCTTTGCTGAGATGTCCACTAATAATGCAAATCCATACCTGTGGACATAAACACAAAGAGAAATTAGTCTTATAAAGCACCATGTTGGAAAACCCCAACTCAAACAGGCGCTAATCACGGTAAGCGCGAGTCCCGGAAACACATTACACCGGGGAAAAACTCGCTAGAATGTCATTGAAATCACCTGATAAAGAGATCCAGTCCCCTCCTCTGGTGAATTTGTCCTCTCAGACATCTCTCTTCACTATACTCGAACACAACAGACGTGAAATAGGCTTAAAACGCGTGAAACTTGAAGATAACTGCAAGCATATGTGTTCTCCTTGCCAATAAATTAGCAAAGAGGAAGTAGTAGTCGGCGCATGCGCGGTGCTGGGGCTGGCATCCGCCGGACTACCTCTGACTACCTGCCCAGTAGGGGCACCTAACTGTTTTTAATCTGAGTGTTTTATTGAGTGAAAGCCAATATTTAGCAATATCAAAAGTATTAGGGAGGTAAGTATACTCTTGATGTGAAAACTGAATTTTCTTGAATAGGTTTAAGTGTTAAAGGCTTAAAGGATCACCTGTCTATAGTGCCTTGTGCTTCATTAGGTGGTTAGTACGGGTTACATAGGACACGGATCAGCAAACAAATACACATTTGGAATATGCAAGATACTACTCCCCATGCCAGAGAGACTTGTACAGTTTTTGTGGTCATAAAATATAATATAATACATGAGAGCACTTTTTGTGATTCATCCCACAATGGCACTGATGAAGTCACACTTTCTGCGTGATGCGAGGTACGTTTTTGCAGATATAAGTGTTCGCTTGATTGTTAGAATGGCCCCTGTAAACAGATATATTCTACTGTTTTATGTCTGCTATGATCTGAGTTGTTCCATTTCAGAAAATGATGTGAACTTTAAGCGATCAGATCACTACACACACACACACACCATCTGCAATATCTGTCTGAAGTATGCGAACTGCCTACATATTTTTGACAAAAAATCAAATCTTTTAAGCTAAGGATCAAAAGTAACACACATTTAGCTGACAGTTAGAATTTTTCTTCTTTTCTCATTTGAGTAAATTACAAATCAAACGTATAATTATGAGAAAAGTGTCTTGAGAAAAATTAACAAACAAAGACATATGGAAACTGGACAGTAGAACGTATCTAATTCCTGCACGTTATAGAATAAACTATTAAACAACTTTCAATCAAATCATTCCAAAATTATTCAACAGCCATCATAATATTCAATTTATTAATGGAGACATTCATTTCTAGCTATGCCCCGTCCATTTCTAACTAAACTCCACCCGTTTTTTACTTACGTTGGGATTGATTTGTAACTTTGAAACCTGAATTCAAAGAATCTAGATTTCATGGTAATTATACACATAACCTATTGAATATTTTTGAAACTAATTTGACTGGGAGTTATTGCTGCTTATGGCAGCAACAGCTCCCAGTAAAATAAGTTTCAAATTATTCAACAGAATATTTATTAAGCTGTAAATATATCAAAGACACAATTCGTACACTAATGACGGAGTTGTTTAATTTTCATGCCAGAGCTATACACCATTATGATCATTACATCTCAGCTAATGAGTGATGTTATTGATTATAATATCATATACTTGAATGACAGATCAGATTTTTCCATTCATGAAATCTTTTCACTATGAAACAATTCTCCTGGGGTCTAGTGCACCAGAAAGGCGTTTCTTGGTCAGTCATAAAACCTGTCCTATGCGACCACCTTATCGGACATTTGACCATGAAAACCATATAGTAAGCCACTTGGCTTAACCATATGAGCCCCAAAGTCCCTTACTTTAAACTTTAAGAAAATCTTAGACATTAGCTTTTGAATATTTTGAAATTAATTTGACGGGATCTGTTGATGCCTAGCTCCAAGCCAAATTAGTTTCAAAACATTTATTGAAATTGACCGGGGTGTCTTAGCTTACAGACAAATTACTTTCAAAATATTCAATAGTATAATTTCTTATACTACAATTTATTTTTTGCATTTGATATTTCAGATTCTAATTTCATGTCTAAGATAGAACGTGCCTATTAGGTGGGTGTAGATGGCAGGTTTTATGACCGGCCAACTAACCCCTTTATGGTCCACTTGTCCCTTGGATAGTCAATATAAATGTGGTTAATGAGATACATGACAAAGGTCATAGTACATATCCTACCTTCTCTGTTATACTGAACACTGTCCATTCCATCGATGTCTGGCTTCGTTCTATTACGGCGGCTCTTTTGACTAAAAGGACAGAAAACAATGCTGGTTGTTAGATTATAAGATAACTACTACCATCCACTTTGTATCATGCGATGCATATTATGACACTAACAATTTCCATTATCTAACCATGGGGTGATAAAGCTATATTCGGATGCAGTACAGGGTAAAATTTGCCATATATACAGCTGCTTCACTCAGATTAATACATAGCTCTAACTTCTGCACAAAAGAACTGACCTCATAACAACAATGCTGAATCCAGTTTTAGGTATGCCCCACCCATTTCTAGCTAAGCTCCACCCATGTTTTGCACGCGTTGGGATTGATCGCTGCTTGCACTCTTAGAATCCCAATTTCCAGAAAACTATACAGCTAAGCGGTTGAATATTTTGAAATTAATTTGACTGGGTGCTGATGGCTACAGCAACAGCATTGAGTCAAATTAGTTTCAAAATATTCAACAGCATGTTTATTAAATAGTAAAGACATACAATTCATACAACCTGACAGACTATAACATGCTTAAGACGGACTAAATCAAATCATTCATAACGTAATTGGTTATGACGTCAGCCTACACGTCACACAGTTTATTATGATATCATATGGTTGATACATAAACTGGATTCCTTAATCCTGGATTCCCCATATACCTCATAAAAAGGTCTGGGTGTAAAGAAATTCATTCATTCATAAATTCATTCATTCAGTCATTTTTAATTTGTCATGAGATAATCACATTGCCAAGCTTTTGTGAATCTAATCTTATGTTTCAAAATAATAATGCCATGTGTTTACAGTTCTAGGTTAGTTTGTGAACTGGAGTCTGTGCAATAGTCTACCTAAGGAGGTTAGCTAAGATAAACCTGACACAATACGCTACTCACATGGTCTGTGGCTTTCCTTCCTCCAGGATCTGCAGTTGTTCCTGTAGCATTGTCATGTGTTGCCGTAACAGCTCCAGTTCACCTCCTAAATTCTCCATACTTTTGCAGAAATTAGCTTGCATAAGAGAGCGCTAGAAAGGTGGAAATAAGGAAACAGAATCACTTTATTCGAAATATGTCTAGTCACAATGAAATCCCTCTGGCAACCCAGTGTATACTTACAACCCCAGTCAGGCTGAATTTCAGGGCAACAACACGGCAAAGTACAAGTTTCTTTCACAGTGTTTCAATGTAACCAGTTGAGATACTGTTAAATCATGAATATGGATAAGATATACTGGTGTTTGTTACATATTTTTATGAATAGTCTTATAGACATATGATGCCAATTATTAAAGAAAGATGATACTGTTTCTAATTGTAATTATTTTCAACAAACAAACCCGATAAAAATACAAATAATCGTTCTTTTGGACCTCCCTAAAATGTTATCATGCACCAACAATGTCAAATCCTTGTGCCAATTTCAAGCCCGCCTCGAAACTCAGAAATTGTTTTTGCAAATGTATAAAGGCTCATTCAGAAGTGGCATGACATCATACACCAAGTTTTAGAAAACTTTGTTCAGCGGGTGAAATGGATCCATCTATTGCAAGCCCAGGCACCCCAGACGGTGTTATAAATGGACGATAATTGCTCTCACATCAGATTTATGTATTTTGATTGGATCAAACGTTAAGAGAAATATCACCTGTTCATTGATGTTATCCAATGCACTTTGAAATCCCATATCAGCCATCTCATTCATCATCCAGTCTGACTGCTTGGCCGATAATGTCTCCAGTTTGTATGACTCCAGAAACTGGTCATATTCTGAAATATTGGGAGCATACAACACATTCCATAAAGAATAACAATTACATTGACTGTTCTATCTGGTGGGAGGGTGAGGGTGGGTGAGGGAGGGAGAGGCAGAGCGGCGAGAGAAAGGGGGGGGGGGAAGAGGTGAGGGTGGGTGGGTGGGTGAGTGAGTGAGTTGAGCAGAAAGAGTAGATGTCGAGAGTCAGAAAGATAGATGATAACAACAACAACAACAACAAGATACTAGAAGATAGTAAATAACAGAGCTGTGTATATTGTCACAAACTAACATACTCTACCTTAGTCTAAGTTGTAATTGAAGAAAACACAACACATATTAAACATAGAAAATAAGTAATATGTGAACTGAGTAGATAGGAAAAGATGATCATTCAATGGGTAAGATTGGTCAAGAAAATACAAATTTGTACACAGCAATTGTTTCTTTGCAGGCCTGATAAGTATTTAACCGATTTACCACTCAAATGACTGGCTTGATTATCCAGTCAGCCATTTCAGTGGCAAATTTTCAAATATTACTCTTCATGGCCTGCAAGTAGACATTTCTAAATATCACTGTAGAAGTTCACTTCAGCCGTTTTGACCATTAACCCTTTAAACTTCAAATTTTCTCAAGAAAATTTAAATTTTCTCATAAAAGTATCCATTTGCAGACTAAGATATTACTTTTGGAAATTTATCATAGGAATTACTGGCTTGGTTATCGAGCCAGACATTCCATTGAAAAATTTTCTAAAATAATCTCTTCTTGCTTTGCAAATAGACATTCTCAAGACCACAGCAGAAGCAATTTTGGTCAGCTTAATAGGTAAAGCGATAACCTCCTATTCATTTTAATGCAGATTGTATGTATATTCTAGGCAATACAGCTTTGAAGTTCTGTTGAAATACTAAATGCCCAATATAATGTGGATACACTGACACTGACATTATCACAGCCAGTCACACATTCTAGCTCTGTCTCAAACTTACTTCTCAAGACTAAACTAACAGCACAGGCAATAACATCAACACATACAAAAGCATAACTATTTAACAAAAAGAAATTCCAATAAAACCTTCTAGTGTGGCATTCATTACAGTGAGTAGTTGTGTTTCTAGTTTCTGAGCAGACTGCAGCTGGCTTATCAAGTTAGCCTACAAAATAAACAGTAAGATAGGTTTGCAAAAGGTGGCTAAAAGGGTACCTGATTATAAGAAACACAACTGAGTTGCAAAAAGATTTTCTGTAACAACTCCTTTGTAATGTGAGTATTTTCATTGCTTTTACCCCTTTGTTGATTATATGTTCCATGTGAAAGAGACTCGTACACAAGCAACAAACATTTATTTTTGAAAACTTTCCTGTGACATATGAATATGGTACATTAATTATGATGCACAAGCATTGATGATGCCATATATATAGGTACATGAGTTAATGAGTCTCTGTATGTTAATGAACTGCTTGTTTGAGAGTAAAATGCATAAACAAAAGCCCAACTGTGACAGAAACATGAAAAGTTAACGGAAAATTTCCAACTTATGTTAGAATGCTATGAATGAATTATAGTGTTGATATAACTACAGTAATATTAACGCTATATGATAAAGTATGGATAGAACAGGTCTGATTGTTTATTGTAGAGATAAATACAAAACATAATAACCCGAAGCGACTAAGGCCAGCCAAAATACAAAACTTAACATGAAATAAACGAAATCTAGGATTTCTTTTTTCACGAGAGAGTTGATACTTACCTCCCTAATACTTTTGATATTGCTAAATATTGGCTTTCACTCAATAAAACACTCAGATTAAAAACAGTTAGGTGCCCCTACTGGGCAGGTAGTCAGAGGTAGTCCGGCGGATGCCAGCCCCACCACCGCGCATGCGCCGACTACTACTTCCTCTGACTAATTTATTGGCTAACACATGCAACTGCCAAGAGCCTGAAGACCGAGCCTCTGTGGGGTGGAGAGGCCGGGTCCATATCTAGGGAGGTAAGTATCAACTCTCTCGTGAAAAAAGAAATCCTAGATTTCGTTTATTTCACATCAAGAGTATACTTACCTCCCTAATACTTTTGATATTGCCAGAATTCGAAAGTGAATCTGGCGGGAGGGAGGCGAGGTCAAAAGACCAGCTCTTCCCTATACGCTTTCACGCGTTTAAGGCACTTATGACGTCTGAAATGTGTGAGAACACATTCAGGATTTGACAAACCATCGGATAACACAACCGATGCATGAGAGATGACCGAATGTCATATGTGCTCCCCCCCCCCCCCTCCTGGGAGGAAGACTAGATGACCTCAATGTCCTATATGCTCTCCACGTACTAGTGCCAAGTACTATAGGACTGAGACGAAAAGGCTCCATTTTCGTATACTCTCTATGATGAACCACCTCCCACATAAACCATCACCATATTAATAATAACGGGTAACGTGACAATACAAGTAACAATGAACAACACATGAACAAGACTGACCTTGTTGAACTTGGAAGCTGTCATCATGATCCCAGTAGAGAAGCCTGATGCAGTCCCGACAAGTGGTTGTTACCATCGCTAAATTGCGAAGTATATAAGCAATGCGGAAGCACTCCTCACAAAATTTAAAAAACGATTAATGTTTTAAAATCGACAAGGCGAGAGGGTTAGAGGTGTCACGGAGGTAATGGTCTGTAAAACTTGACTCACAGTGCCACTGAGCCACGGACATAATGTCATCCACAGGGACCCCACTAAACAGGGCAGTGGATGCCACGACACCGCGGACACTGTGAGCCTTGGCCACATCAACCTGTCTCCCGGTGGCGGATTTGTGACAAAACTGAATACATTCTACAATCCACCTGGAAATGGTGTCCTTAGACGCCCTGCCATGGGGTTCAATATATGACAACCATAACGCTGACTGGTCGGTACGCCACTCCGAAGTACGCTGTTTGTACCGGAGCAGCGCCCGTACGGGGCACCATACTTTAGAATTAGGATCATATCTAGTTAAAGATGGCAAAAAAATAGGTTGACCTGGATATTTCAATGACTGATTCTTAGCCAAGAAATTAATCCTAGGTAGAAGCTTAAGGCCTTCCCCTGTAACCACAAAACGGTCATCCTCGGCTGATAAGGTGTGAATCTCACTCCTACGCCTTGCCGAGGCCGCAGCAATTAAAAATACAGTTTTAAGCGTTAACATTTTCATAGAAATGGAACTAAGTGGTTCAAAAGGCTTATCTCCTAGTACCTGAAGCACCAGGGATAAACTCCAGACTGGGATCAGTGGTGGATTCCTTGGTCTTAGATTGCCCATGCCTTTAATTAATACATTTAATGTACTTACTTCATCACTCCCCCTATTAGCCAAGCAAGGAATAACAGTCATTAATGCTGATTTGTAACCAGCAATAGAGTTAGGCTTGAGGCTATAGGCATCATATAGGTGACAGAGGAAATCAGCCACTACCTGAATAGATGAGTCCATTGGATCAATACATCTTTTTGAGCACCACTCTGCAAATCTGTTGATTTTATAATTATATGCTCTGGAGGTTGACCCCCTCCTGGCTTTGGCCATAAATATGGCCGCTTGCTCAGAAAAGCCCTCCTTAATTCTAGATTCCTTGACAACATCCACGCAGTCAATCGGAACATTGACGGATTGTCGTGAAGGACCTTGCCCTGGAAGATAAGGTCGTCCATCAGAGGCAGCGGAACCGGATTGCAGACCAGAAGGTCCAGCAGATCCGTATACCACGATCAGCTTGGCCAATCCGGGGCGATCAGAAGCACTTGGCACTCCTGCTGCCTGATTTTCTGAAGCACCTTTGGAATCAGGATTGCTGGAGGGAATGCGTATGCATACATTCCCGCCCAGCTGATAGCTAACGCATCTGTTGCGAAAGCGCTTGGGTCTGGAATCGGAGAGACGTACGTTGTCATCTTCGCATTCTTCTTCGTTGCGAACAAATCGATGTTGGGTTTCCCCCAATGGTCGAACAGACGATCCGCCACACATTGATTTAGTTGCCATTCCGTGGGTAAAACACTCATCCTTCGGCTCAATGAGTCTGCTAGCAGATTTAGCCTTCCCGGAATATGAACTGCCTTCAAGGTGATCCCATGATCTAGGCACCAACAAAGCAGTTTCCATGTCATCATACAGAGACTGGGCGACTTCGTTCCACCCTGGCGGTTTATGTAAGTCACTACTGTTGAGTTGTCTGAACGAATTAGAACAATCTTGCCCTGAATTTTCTGTAAGAAATGTTCCAGGCCCAGGACTACTGCTCTTAGCTCTAGTAGATTGATATGTTCCTTGGACTGATCCAGATCCCAAAGCCCTGATATTGTGGACTCTTCCAGACAAGCTCCCCACCCCTCCATCGATGCATCTGTATACACAGTCACCTGAGGGTGGGGAGGGGTTAGCAAAAAACCCCGGCAAGAGATTCTCTGTATTCAACCACCATTGCAGGTGGTGAATCAGAGGCGCCAACACTGACACATTCGAGTCCAGCGAACCTGAACTCTGGGTCCACTGTGTCATGAGAAACAACTGGATCGGGCGCCTGCGCAAGGCGGCCTGCGGAATGACTGGTTCCAATGAAACCATCAACCCCAGCATTCTCAAGTAAACCCGTGCCAGGACATGACGACTGTCGCACACCGACTGTATTACTGAGATGAGTCTTTGAACCCTCTCCTGAGTGGGATAAACATATCCCGACTCGAGATCGAAGAACATGCCCAGGTAAACAAACTTCTGGGATGGAGTTAGCTCTGATTTTTGGAAATTGACTATCCAGCCCAAGTCCGTGAGAGTTTTCAAAACAATCTCCAGATTGGCCGATAACGTTTCCCGGGTGTGTGCTTTCAACAGCCAGTCGTCTATGTACGTGTGGACTGCTATGCTTCTCCTGCGGAGGTATGCAGTGATCGCGAGAACCACACGGGTAAAGACCCGAGGAGCCGTGGAAATCCCGAAGGGTAATACCCTGAATTCCCACTGTCTGCCCTGGAATGCAAATCTCAGGAAGCGACGGAAACTCCTCTCTATGGGAATGTGGAAATAAGCATCCTTCAAATCTATTGACGCTGTCCACATTCCTTGCTCTAACCCCGCCAACACCGAGCGCACAGTCTCCATCTTGAAACTTGGCGTCTCTATGAACTTGTTCAATGGCTTGAGGTTGAGAATCGGCCTCCACCCTCCGGTGTTTTTCGTTACTAAGAACAGGGTTGAATAGAAGCCTGGGCACCTCTGCGCCGGATGAATGGCTTCCTTTTGTATGAGGGAATTTATTTCCTCCTCTATACACAACCTTTGATCTGGATCCCTCGGAATCGGAGTCCAGATCGGCACGAGAGACAGTCTCGATGGCAGGCCTGTTATCCAATCGGGACGATACCCGACTGAAAGCCATCACAAGACTAAACGGTCCTGAGTCAACCGCTTCCACTCTGTCAAGAGGCCGACCAACCGGCCGCCCACCGGTCCACCTAGGGAGAGAGGTGGACATAAGGAGTGAGTCTTCTCGGCCTGAAACACCGGAGTGGTTCCCACTATGGTAACCGGCCCATCAGGCCCGATTACCGCGACCAGATCCCCGCGCACCCCGCCCAGCACCGCGTGCACCACGGTGCGCGGGTTGCTGCCTGGCTGGCTGCGCCTGGGGAACCTGCGCCCCCCTCACTGCTGGCCGAATCGCACGCGGCCTAGGCCGGCGCTGCGATGGTGTCTGGCCTCTGACCTGGCCAGCGCCACCTCGAGCCTGCAGGGGACGATACGCAGGGGGTGCTGCGCGAATGCGCTCCCGCCGGAGCACCTCAAACTGCTCACGCAGCGCCCTCTGGTTGTTGACCAGAGTCACCGTCTCCTGGAGGTGCCTACATCCATCACCTCCAAAGAGACCAGGACCTGTCATAGGCGTTCACAGTAACCTATTATACAGGTCCTGGGACGGGCACAGATTGTCAAGGGCAAACGTGCGCCTCGCCCGGACACTCCTGGTCACCGCCCGCGTCAAACAGTCCAGAGCCAGGTTGATACCATCCTGGATGGCTCTCTGGACTGTTACCGGGCTTGGCTGACGTGAAGCGGATGCTGTTACCACCCCCTGTAACAGCTGGGAGACGTGGGACAGAGCAGCAATCGAAGCTCTCCCACTCTCCTCCGCATCACGTAGCGCGGTATTTACCGAACGCAACGCGTTCGAGCACAGGACACCCGTGTCAGAACGGGAGCCTGGCCGCGCATCTTCGCCCAAAGCCGCGCGATCATCCACGCTCGGCTTAGGCACCACACCGTACCGCTGGTAATCCAGGGGCACGATGCGGCAACGTCTAGCCACCTCACGAGGGGCCTTCGCGAGACGCCCATTCATCTTAATGGACGTCTCCGCCGCCTCGAACATGTCCACGACATGCTCAGCCAGCGGCAGAGATGGCATAGCGGTGGCAGTCGGCCTACCAGCTAACCACGGCCTATGGTCACGCTGGATTGCCGACTGCTCCACGGGCAGATCTGGCCGAACGCTTACCAGCCACTGGCAAGCGTCCGACCAATCCTCCTCCGTGGCTAACTGCGAGCGCTCTACTAGACGAGGGCCTTCGTCTTCCTCCTGAGCGCAGGCAGTTGAACTCGACGGCGGATATGCTGATACCCCTGGCAAGCCAGGGAAAGCATGCGGGCCCGAAAGAACAGGCATGCTAAACTCCCTGGCTTGACCAGGAGCCGGCGCCGTGGTAGAGCGCGGGGCAGACACCGCCCCACCACGGCCCTGGCCAGCACCAGCGATACTCTCGGCAAGCCGAGGTATGCGGTAACCGTGGCCATCAGCACCACCCAGGGTCACCTTCTGGACCGTGAATTCTACTCCTGCATGAGTAGAACCATGGAACACGTCGCCTGTATTCCCCGCGAGGGGTGCACCGACATCGTACTCCATGGCCACGTCCCCAGACGGCGACCCTAGCAGGTAATCCTCTTCCTCCTGGCCAGAAAGATTAGACTCCGGGTCAGCAAAGAGAGCTAACCCGGACTGGCCAGGGAAGGTGCCATAGGAGGCTTTGACACCCGCGGCGCGCGGATACCCAGGGTCTGATGAGCAGACCGCGGGTCCCAGCAACAACCGTTGTCCACGGCCCCTCGGCGCGGCACCAAGCCTGCTGCCAGGGTCGTGGACCGCCCCCAACAACGGGGCCACCTCTGAATCCACATCGAACACCGGACCGGACCTAAGGAACTCGGATTCAGAGGCGGGGATCACCTGCTCCGAAGCAGATGCTGAGGACAACAAAGGACCTGGCCCAGGCAGCATGCTGCGAAGCAACTCTGGGACCAAATCCTTTATTGTCCTCTGCATCTCTCCCAACATTTCGGACCGGAAGGCCTCCATATCCACCACGGATGAGGCCTTCCTCTTACCCTTCTTAACACCCTCCTTCTTCGCCTTCCTCTCTTCTTCCATCACCTTCTCCCTCACCTGTAACGATAAAAAGTCAGCCATTAGCTCACCGCCCCCCCCCACTGCTTACATACATCGCATTTTAGCAACGGTCCACAGGGACTGCAGCTAAAACACAGATGTGGCGCAAATCTATCTTTCAGAAATCGACCACAGGACGGGCAACCAGATCTCTGAAACAGGACAAAGGACGAGGACAATGAGCAAGTTAGTTACGGTTAGAAGAAACTCAAAACCAAACTAAAAGAGAGGGACAGGATCATAAAGATCACTAATCAAGAAGAAACCAGCGTTGGACAAAACTTTAAATGTTAATAAAGCGCAAGGCCGATTATGACGTCATCAATCCCTTAACAGAAATTAATTGGTCTGCAACAAGCATCCAAGTGCAAGGACGAATTGTATTCATAACTAGAACATCCTCCAAAGGATATTCAGACTACACATCATCAGATACAGAATGATAAAAAATGGTAAAAAATCAGTCATTATTTTTTCAAATAATTCATATTACCTCATATCATTAATCATATACCTGACACCTTGTATAGACAAACCATCCACCGTGATGCACTGGAGCACTCCACCAAGACTACGCCTCTTCACCTTTCTCCACCTTGGGGAAGGAATTGGATCAAGAGGGCAAAGTGAGAAGACCTTTATAGTAAGCCTCCAACTCACTGAACATAGACTTTTTGGTTAGATAACCTAACAGTATTAGTAGGAAATGGAACCGTGGTGGAGAAAAAACAAACCCTCCTGTGCTGAGATGTCCACTAATAATGCAAATCCATACCTGTGGACATAAACACAAAGAGAAATTAGACTTATAAAGCACCATGTTGGAAAAAACCAACTCAAACAGGCGCTAATCACGGTAAGCGCGAGTCCCGGAAACACATTACACCGGGGAAAAACTCGCTAGAATATCATTGAATTCACCTGATAAAGAGATCCCGTCCCCTCCTCTGGCGAATTTGTCCTCTCAGACATCTCTTTCAACAATATTCGACCGTAACAGACGTGAAAAAAGGTTTAAACTCGTGAAACTTGCAGATAGCTAACAAGCACATGTGTTCTCCTTGCCAATAAATTAGCAAAGAGGAAGTAGTAGTCGGCGCATGCGCGGTGGTGGGGCTGGCATCCGCCGGACTACCTCTGACTACCTGCCCAGTAGGGGCACCTAACTGTTTTTAATCTGAGTGTTTTATTGAGTGAAAGCCAATATTTAGCAATATCAAAAGTATTAGGGAGGTAAGTATACTCTTGATGTGAAAGGACAATGTCCCTACCAAATTTGAAGATACACATCAACATGACGTGAGTCAAGTGCAATATTGAAAAAAATGCAGCAATATGTTATAATAACATAATAAATACAGCAATATGTAATATCTAATATAATACTATTATACACCTGTGCAAAAGTTAAGCACCAGCAAAAACTATAGAACGTAGAAACATGATGGTACAACTAGGCTGCCATACTTTTTGTCCCCGCGTACGAAATGCACATGTATGCATGACTTCACGCCGCTTGATGTCTGTGCGTGGCGGGAAACAGCACACGTGTTCAGTTATGTAAAAGTCCAGTTTGAGGTGTAAAACATTACATACAGATTTAGGCGACAAGATTAGGAATTTTGTGTTCATGACCGTGGTTTATTTGTACAGAGAGAATTAGCTCTTGATTGTGAACCGCTATGGCAATACGAAGGTTAAGTGATCGTGTGAAATGGCAAATCATAGGCATGCATACCACTGGTATGTCATGCAGAGAGATTGGCGACAGCTGAACATTAACCATACTGTAATCAGTCGTTTGATTGCAAAACATGGGCAAACTAACGAGGTGAAGGACAGGCCTAGATCTGGAAGACCGAAGAAGACTACTGCCCGTGATGATCGAGCCCTAGTACGCCTTGTTAGGAGATCTCCATTCACCAACAGCAGAGTGCTCAGCCAGCAATGGGAAACGCGCAATAGAGTGTCAATGTCTACCGTCAAAAGGAGACTGTATGCTGCTGGCATGAAAGCTAGGAGACCTGTCAGACGTCCTCTCCTCACTGCACACCACAAAGAGGAGCGTCTGAGGTGGTGCAACGAAAGAAGACACTGGAACATGAGATCCTGGAGACGGGTACACTGGTCCGATGAAAGTCGGTTCCTGCTTCATGCCACAGATGGTCGAACTCGTGTATGGAGGTCCAGACGCACGGCGTACGACCAACGTAACATCATGGAGAAGTTCCATTTGGTGGAGGTTCCGTTATGATATGGGGGTGCATCTCATTTGATTGTAAGCTGGATCTGTTGACTGTACCTGGAACACTAACTGGACAAAGATATCAAGATTCCATACTGGATAGAGTTGTGGTCCCTCATTTTGTAAATCATGCACCTGGAACCCACCCTATATTCATGGATGACAACGCCCGACCACATCGTGCTAGAGCTGTGCATGAATACCTCCGCCAGAATGCCATCGAAACCCTACCATGGCCAGCAAGGAGCCCTGACATGAACCCTATTGAGCATATCTGGGACATTCTGGGAAACATGGTGAGGAGGGATCCTCCTGTGCAGAACCTACAGGAATTAACAGACGCACTCCATCTTGAATGGCAACGAATACCACAATGGCGTATCAGTCGGTTGGTGACCAGCATGAGACGTCGTGTCCAGGCCGTCATCCAGGCACAAGGTGGATATACCCGGTATTAATAATGACAGTCTCAAACTCGTGCACAGATGTTAAACTTCGTTTCCAGACACCATTAATGACAATCTAGCCACGTGTGTCAACTGTAGGGCAATAGATGTCAGTTGTGTCAACGTAACCATATTCATGCCTCGTTTTCAAGTTCAAACAAAAACATACAGTGTTTCCCCACCATCATAATCAGCATTCCTCTAGTTGCATTATTACCTCTTGCACTAAGATGGATGGGTACATAAATGTTTATGCTATTGCTTTCTTCATAGCACATGAATATACCCTCGCATGTGCGTAAAAATAGGGTGGTGCTTAACTTTTGCACAGGTGTATATATAACATTGGGTGGTCATTGGCCTGACAGTTGAAATAGAGCTGCACACAAAACTTAGGATAAAGGCACGAAATCCACCTAATAGCAAAACAAACACTGAACTGATAAATTCAGCAGAGTAGAAGATCCAGCTCAGACTGGGGGTAATGGTAAATGAAAAGTAATATGAACATGTATAATGTTACATATAAAATTTGTTGTCAATAGACCCGATTGGGATAGCAGTAGCAGGGTAAATGTTAAATGTAACCCAAATTGGATACCATACACTGCCACAGGTATTTCATCAGCGTGGCTGTTCTTTAACAGGTGAGATAAAAATTTATCATCAGTGATAACTTAAAAAACACATTTTCCCTGTGCCTGTAATGTTACATTATCAACAGGACTGACTTAGCTCCCTTGTAAGGCAAGGCACTTAAGATTTACTCACACGCTTAGTAGAAATTGCAGGTTTTCGTCTGTAAACATTGTTGTCCATGATGTCTCTAAATGCTGTGTAAATGAAACACAGACAAGCTGATAAGATGGATATATATGAACACAATAGAGATCATCACAATTCTTTAATGATCAAAATTGGTCTACTAAAACTAAAACTAACAAGCAAGCAAACAGTGGCTATGCAAAGGTTCGTCACTTAGAAATTGTTGTATTGTTACAAATGTCACTAGTGTGAACCCAAAACTTTAATCTGCATAAACATTCCTGCAGTTTGTTACGGCATTAACTTTTCCACAGTACAAGTGTGAACATGGCCTTAGGCAGCAACAGCTTTCAACATGCTTTTCAAATTCGATACCAGACATCCCTTCCGTACACAAGTTTCTGTAAAATCGTGAGTCTAGCATACAACAAGTGATTAACTCTTCAATACTCATATCAGCCTAAAACGCTTCTACAGTGGTCGTAAGAAAATGTCCATTTGTAGACCAAGAGAAGACTATTTTTGAAAATCTACCACTAAAATAACAGAGCCAGTCAGCCAGTGGTAAATTTTCAAAAGCAGTCTTCTCTTAGTCTGCAAATGGAGATTTTCTATGAGAAAATTGAAATTTTCTTGAACAAATTCGAGTGATAAAGGGCTAAGAATGCGGATCACAATTGAAAAAGCTCAATAAAATCAATAAGGCCATTAAATAATAATTTTGCAGAATTAAATATATCCACATCATCGTCTATTCTTCTTCAGTATTGCCATTACACTAGGAGACCAGACTTCAAAGATGGACTGGCACATTTGAAGCGGTGTCTTCATTAACTACATCTCTTCTCTCACTTGTCAGTGGCCCATACAGTTCTGGAGGACATACTCTGTGTTCTGTCCTGCCTTTTTCTAGCAAATAAAAACCTTTTTTCATTTGTTGGTTAAATTGCTTAAGAGTTCCTACACACAAAAACCTATCACTTCGGTGCAAAACTGATAACAGATACATGATTTCATCGAGGAGAAAGTGATTTGCTATGCTTTCATTTTTACATAATTGTAACATTGCAAAAAAAAGAAGCAAACCTGAATCGAGTCCATCATATGTTTTCTTAAACTGTAGCAGATATGTCACCTCAGCCTGTGCTTCCTCCAGCTTAACCTATGAAGGTAACAATTTAACATGAAATAATTTTATATACATTGACTATCATTGTAGATTATGTATTTTTGCAAGGAAAATGAGGATGAATTTATGGAAATATTGTTATTTTTTTACCGGTTGCTGATAGATTTTATACATATCTCTATTATTGTCAGTTGTCAATGACTCGAATCCATATCAAGTGGGCAGAGTTTAGCTATAAGTTGACTCATCAATAGATCTTTCTAGTTTATCCATCAACCATATGATGTCATAATTAACTATGTGAAGTGTAGAATGAGGTCATAATCAATGACGTCACGAATGATGCAATGAAGTTCATCACAAACACATAATTGATGAGACTAAAGCATTGTTGTATGAATTGTATGTCTCTACTATTTAATAAACATGCTGTTGAATAATTTGAAACTAATTTGAATAGGCAGCAACAGCACCCAGTCAAATTAGTTTCAAAACATTCAACAGCTTACCTGTATTGTTTTCTGGAAATCGATAGTCAGGGAGTTCAGGGATCAATTGATCACAACACGGGTGAAGTGTGGGTGGAGCTTAGCTAGAGATGAGCGGGGCTTAGCTAAAACTGGAAATATCCATTGTCATTTACATTTAATAGCGTTTTAATCAATTAATTGCCAAGTCGACCAAAAATAAAAGAAATCATGGATTTCTTTTTTCACGAGAGAGTTGTTATACTTACCTCCCTAACTCTCTATGATATTTCTTAAATATTGACCTTCACTCAATGACCCCAGATTAAAAAAGATAGGTGCCCTTATTGGGCAGGTAGACAGGTGACAGTCAGCCGGATGCCGGTCCCAACCTCGCGCATGCGCAGACTGTCACTGCCTCAGCTTGACTATTGGCCGACACATGCAACTTAAAAGCCTGAAGACTGAGCCTCTGTGGAGTGGAGAGGCTGGGTCCATGTTAGGGAGGTAAGTATAACAACTCTCTCATGAAAAATGAAATCTGTGATTTAATTTACTTCACTTCAAGAGATATACTTAGCTCCCTAACACTATGATATTGCCAGAATTTGTAAGAGAATTTGGTGGGAGGGAGGCGAGGTCAAAAGACCAGCTCATCCCTTGCACGTTTTTGCGCATGAAGCACTAACATCTGAAATTGTGTGAAACACACAATCATGAAATGATTTGAACATTGGGTAACACAACCGATGGCGAGAGTAATGACCGTATGTCAAATGCGCTCCCCCTCCTTTTGGGAAAGGAGAGGCTATGACGTTAATGTCCCATACACTCTCTAAGTACTGGTGCTAAGTACTACAGGACAAGAGATTAAAGGCTTCATTTCGTATACTCTCAATAAATGAAAACCATAATACACAAGTACCATTACATTATTGTTAAATAAGGGTAATACATCGTGACAATAAATTATGTAACAACAAAAGGCAGTACTGACCTTATGCATGAAAGCTGTATCCATCCAGTCCACATCAGTGAAGGAAATATGATACACGAATATGCAGTTGTTTCCACAATTAAAATGTGTTGTCTGAAGACAGCAAGTGCAACTTATCTACAATATATACACCTGATCATCTTTTGAATATCGATGAGGCAAGAGGATTAGTAGTGTCATGGAGGTAATGGTCCGTAAAACTTGACTCACAGTGCCACTGAGTTACCGACATAATGTCATCCACCGGCACCCTGTTAAACAGGGTGGTGGATGCCATTATGCCACGCACACTGTGACCCTTAGCTAAGTCAACTTGTTTACCAGCGGCGGATTTGTGGCAAAATTGAATACATTCCACAATCCACCTAGATATAGTGTCTTTTGATGCCCTGCCATGGGGGTTCAATATAACACAACCATAACGAGGATGGGTCCGTCCGCCATTCCTGTGTACGTTGTTTGTACCTGTTTAATCAGCGGACTGGACACCATGCTTTTGAATTAGGATCAAACTTAGTCAAAGCTGGTAAAACAATTGGTTTACCTGGATATTTCAAAGACTGGCTCTTAGCTATGAAATTTATCCTAGGTAGAAGCCTAAGGCCTTCCCCTGTAACCACATAACGGTCTGCCTCAGCGGATAAAGCATGAATCTCACTTCTCCATCTTGCACAGGCACCAGCAATTAGAAATAGTCTTAAGTGTCAACTTTTTCATAGAAATGGCACAAAGTGGTTCAAAGGGGTTGTCTGCTAGCACTTGAAGTACTAGAGATAAACTCCAAGACGGAATCGCTGGTGGATTTCTCGGTCTTAGATTACCCATGCCTTTTATTAGTGTTCAATGATAAGATTTCATCACTTCCCCTATCAGCCAAGCAAGGGATAACTGACATCAAAGCTGACTTGTAGCCAGCAATAGAGTTAGGCTTGAGGCTATAGGTGACAGAGGAAATCAGCTACTAACTGAATAGAGTCATCCATTGGATTAACAGCTCTGTTTGAGCACCATTCTGCAAATCGATTGATTTTATAGTTAAATTCTCTGGAGGTTGATCCCCTTCTGGCTTTTGCCATAAACATGGCTGCTTGCTCAGAAAAGCCCTCCTTAACTTTAGATTCCTTGACAACATCCAGGCAGTCAATTGGAACATTGATGGGTTGTTGTGAAGGGACTTGCCCTGGAAATAATATTGTCCATCAGAGGCAGAGGAACCGGATTGCAGACCAGAAGGTCCAGCAGATCTGTATACCATGATCAGCTTGGCCAATTTGGGGCGATCAGAAGCACTTTGGAATCAGGATTGCTGGTAGGAATGCGTATGCATACATTCTCTCCCAGCTGATAGCTAACGCATCTGTTGCATAAGCGCTTGGATCTGGAATCGGAGAGATGTACGTCGTCAGCTTCGCATTCTTGTTCGTTGCGAACAAATCTGTTGGGTTTCCCCCAGTGGACGAACAGACGATCTGCCACACATTGATTTAGTTGCCATTCCATAGGCAAAACACTCATCCTTCGGCTCAATGAGTTTGCTAACAGATTTAGCCTTCCCGGAATGTGAACTGCCTTCAAGGTGATCATATGATCTAGACACCAGCAAAGCAGTTTCCAAGTCATCATACAGAGACTTGCAACTTCGTTCCACCCTGGTGGTTTATGTAAGTCACTACTGTTGAGTTGTCTGATCGAACTAGACCAATCTTGCCCTGAACTTTCTTTAAGAAATGCTCCAGGCCCAGAACTAGTGCTCATAATTCCAGTAAATTTATATGTCCCTGTGACTGATCCAGATTCCAAAGCCCTGATACTGTGGCTTCTTCCAGGCAAGCCCCCATCCCTCCATTGATGCATCTGTGTACATCGTTATTTGAGGGTGCAGTAGGGTGAGCATCACACCTGTCAGGAGATTTTCTCTCTTCATCATTGAAGGTGGTGATTAAGAGGTTCCAACACTGACACCTCTTGAGTCCAGGAAACCTGTCCTCTGGGTCCACTGTGTTATGAGAAATAACTGGATAGGCTGCCTGCGCAAGGCCGCCTGTGGAATGACTGGTTCCAGAGAAACCATCAACCCCAGCATTCTCAAGTAAACCCGTGCCAGCACATGACTGTTGCACACTGACTGTATTACTGAGATGAGTATTTCTACTCTCTCCTGAGTAGGGTAAACATAACCCATCTCTAGATCGAAGAACATTACCAGGTAAACAAACTTCTGGTATGGAGTCAGCTCTGATTTCTGAAAGTTTATTATCCAGCCTAAGTCTGTGAGAGTTTTCAAAACTATCTCCAGATTTGCTGCAAGACTTTCCCAATTGTGTGCTTTTAACAGCCAATCGTCTATGTAAGTGTGGACTGCTATGCTTCTCCTGCGGAGGTATGCTGTTATTGCAAGAACCACCCTGGTTAAGACCCGAGGAGCCGTGCAAATTCCGAATGGTAAAATTTTGAATTCCCACTGTCGGCCCTGGAATGCGAATCTCAGGTATCGACAAAAACTCTTCGTAATTGGAATGTGGAAATAAGTATCCATCAGATCTATGTATGCCGTCCACATTCCCATCTCCAACCCCACCAACACTGTCTTGACTGTTTCCATTTTGACACTCGGTGTGTCTATGAACTTGTTCAATGGCTTGAGGTTGAGAATTAGTCTCCACCCTCCAGTGCTCTTTGTCACTAGAAACATGGTTGGATAGAAACCCAGGCAATTTTGTGCCAGTTGAATTGCTCCTTTTTGTATGAGGGAATTTTTCTATTCCTCTATACACAACCGTTGATCTGGATCTCTTGGAATTTGAGTCCAGATTGGAACCAGAGACAGGTGCAATGGTGGGCCTATCACCCAGTCGGGCTGGTACCCGTCTGAAAGCCATCGCAAGACTAAGCGGTCCTGGGATAACCATTCCCACTCCTGCTTGTGAAAGGTCAATCGACATCCAACGCGTCCACCTAGGGAGAGAGGTGGACATAAGCAGTGCAAGGGCGAAACTGTCTCTGGTTCTAGCATTGGTGTGGTTCTTGTGGAAATCGGCCCATCAAGCACGATTACCACGACCAGATCCTTGCGCGCCACGGCCTGCACCGCCCGCACCATGGCCCACTTGACCAGCGCCACCTCTGGCCTGCTGTGAATGGTATGCAGGGGGCGCTGCATGAACGTGTTCCCTATGAAGCACCTCAAATTGTTCATGTAGTGCCCTCTGATTATTGACTTAGAGTGACTGTCTCCTGAAGGTGTCTACATCCCTCACTCCCAGAGACCAGGACCTGACATAGGCATCCACAGCAGCCTGTTGTACAGATCCTGAGACGCACACAAATTATCTAGAGAAAATGTGCATCTCGCCCCGACACTTCTAGTCACTGCCCTAGTCATACAGTCCAGAGCCAGGTTAATACCATCCTGGATGGCTCTTTGTACTGAGACAGGGCTTGCTTGGCGCGATGCAAATGCTGTTACTACACCCTGTAACAGCTGAGAGACATGTGAGAGCGCCGCTATGGATGCTCTCGAGCTCGCCTCTGCATTGCGCAACGCTGTGTTTGCTGAGCGCAGGGTACTCGAGCACAGAGCCCCTGTATCAGAACGGGAGCCTGGCCACGTGTTCTCGCCAAGCGCTGCACGATCATCAGCGCTCAGCTTTGGCACTGTACCTTATTTCTGGTATTGGCCAGCAACAAAACGGCACCACCACGGCACCTTGCGGGGGTCCGTCACAAGCCATCCATTAGGCTTAATGGATGTCTCTGCCGCCGTAAACATATCCACTATATGTTCTGCTAACGGCAGAGATGGCATGGTGGTAACTGCTGGCTTTCCAGCCAACCACAGGTGCTGGTCCCGCTGGCTTGCCGACTGTTCTACAGAGCCCTGGCCTAACGCTTACCAGCCATTGGCACACGTCAGACCAGTCCTCCTCTGTGGCCACCTGTGAGTGATCGACAAGGCATGGGCCTTCGTCATCCTCTATTGCACTCACAGGTGTAAACGTGGCTAGAGCCGTGGATACTGCTGGCCGACCATGGAAAACAAGCGGGCCTGAGAGAGCAGGCATGCCTTGTGCCATGGCTGAAAAGCCAGGAGCCGGCACAATGGAAATGTGCGGGGTGTAATCAACCACACCATGGCCCGAACCAGCCGCCGTCATATCCTCGACAAGCCGAGGTATATGGAAATGGTGCCCATCCGCTCCAACGCGGGCCACCCTCTGAGCCATGAAAGCTACAACTGCGGGAGTAGTTCCATGGAAAAAATTGGCTGTGCTCCCCGCGAGAGGTGCACAATCATCCATTTCCATGTCCACGGCTTCAACGGGTGAACCCAGCAAAAAATCTTCCTCCTGGCCATCATAAACTGTCTCTGGGCTAGCAAAGAGCACCCTCTGAGCCATGAAAGCTACAACTGCGGGAGTAGTTCCATGGAAAAAATTGGCTGTGCTCCCCGCGAGAGGTGCACAATCATCCATTTCCATGTCCACGGCTTCAACGGGTGAACCCAGCAAAAAATCTTCCTCCTGGCCATCATAAACTGTCTCTGGGCTAGCAAAGAGCGCTAACCCGGGCTGGCCAGAGGTGGTACCATAAGAAGAGGCGGTACCTTTCGGGCACGGATACTCTAGGTGCGAGCCTGTGTCCAGCGGCCCTGGTCCAAGATCTAACGGTGTGGCAAGCCTGCTGCCATGATCATATAGACCTGCTACAGGGTCCATTGGCAAGGTGGTGGGCCTTTCAAGATCTACTGAACCCATCACTGATTCAGAATCATTTTTGGACCACGGACCACGATGGACACCAGAATCAGCGGTGGGGATATTCTGCTCAGGAGCAGGTGAAGAAGACAATAAATTACTCAGCCCAGGGAGCATGCTACGAAGCAGCTCTGGTACCAAATCTTTTATTGTCTTTTTCATCTCCCCCATGAGGCCTTTCTCTTACCCTTGCCATTTACACTCTTCTTCGCACACTTCTCCTCCTCCGACGTCTTGTCCTTCGCCTGTAACGACAAGAATTCAGAGACTAAGACGACCCCCACCCCCAATGTTTACAGACATCACATTTTAATAATGGACCACAAGATGAACATTTGACACAGAGGCGAGGAGCAAACTTTGACTTGATTGATCGGTTGCAACCGATACAAGAAAGCTTCTGAAAAAAGGGACAAGACACCGACAATGAGTTAAAGCTTCTTTAATAATTTTAAATAAATTCAATAACTCATAAAGGAGAAAGAAAATCACCTATTGGCCTACAAAGGACGGTGAAAAAGATGAACAACCTGCCTCAAAGAGGATATTAAAAAATAATAAAAAGGTTGATTATGATGTCATAATTTTCAAAAAAGAAAACAGACGAACAACATCCAGGTGTAAGACGAATTGTATGAATACAAGAGCACACTAAACAGTAATGTGAACACAGTAATAGCTCATGCTTTTATAATGATACAGATAAACAGTATGACTGAAAAAATATTGGCAGCAAACAATTACAAATATTTTCAAATATTTTAATGTGCCATAAAGCATAACTAGAGTACCTGAGTCTTTAGCAAAGGCATACCACCACATCCAGCTCTTGGAAGCTCCACCACACAACCACTCTTCATCACCACTCATTTAATTATTAAAAGGGAAGGGTGGGACCAGAGGGCAGAACGACAAGCTCTCTCTTATGGGAGCCTATATCATTCTGGGCAGTCTTTTTTCCTAACATTTATAAGGAAATAGTGGCGACAAACCTCTTTAGATGTGAACAAACCTCCTTACAGAAAGCTGTGGACACAATCATAGAGATATTAGCATTTTATGGTGCCAGATAATAAAGTTACCAGTTTTCTGAACGCCCATAACGTCTATACCACGTCACGGAAATAGGTGACACTGTGTAATTAAGATGTAATTAAAACATAATTGTACTAGAGTTCACCTGGTAACTTGGTCCTGGCATAGCCGCAGGTGAATTGAACTTATCAGACATGATTTTAAGTACTCTAGAGCAACTTTAGAAAGAATATTGATCAAAACTCAGCAACTGGATATCAAAACACAAGCATGTGATTCAGGACAACAGAAAGAGGCAGTGACAGTCTGTGCATCTGGCTGACTGTCACCTGTCTACCTGCCCAATAGGGGAACCAACCTTTTTTAATCTGGGGTTATTGAGTAAGGTCAATATTTAGGAAATATCATAGTGTTAGGGAGGTAAGTACATCTCTTGAAGTGAAATTGTTTCTGCACTGATCGTCAGAAATGTCGATTTGAAGGCTAAGATTTTTATATTTGAAAATTTACCACTGGACTAACTGGTCAGGATTGGCCGAAATCTATACTTCTGCTTATGTGAATGTCCATTTTCAATCCAAGAGAAGCTGATTTAATTTACCCCCGGAATGACTGGCTCAATAACCAATCCAGTCATTCCAGCGGTATATAAAAAAGGCTGCTCTTGACCTGCAAATGGACCAAGCTTGACCAGTAGATGAGTAACATCAGATTGATATAAGCCATACAGAGAAAATCATTACTGGAGGAAACAGTATCAGTAAACACATCCTTAAGGCACCTTATATTCAGTCACATCACAGGTCAGCTGGTGAATGGAGTCTGCTGACATGCTGTTATCTTGTGATCGAGCCTCTTCCAACCTGAAATAAATAATGTCAAATCACAGTGTACTACGAGAATTACAAAACTCTACCATGACCGGAGACAAAAAGCTGAAGTTAACGCAGAATCAAAGACAAATATTTATAAACGATTTTGCCATGATTTGACATTTCATTCTCATACCAACATCTTCTTACCCTCATCACATAGGGATAACAGTGTATTGTATTTGAGTCGCTTTGTTGTCTGAGCATGTCTGTATCTCAGAAACGGCGCAATTTTTCTCAAATCTAGACACAAGAACTGGTGATCCGCTACACTGAGAATCACCAAGCTTGATTTTGACCAGAAAACAAAAATCCAAAGAATAACAATTGGAATGATGAGAGATTACGATCTTTCAAACGCCAGTAGGTTATTTCAGGGAAAATGTACAGGCACACTGTAGAAAATTTTAAAACTCATTTGATTGTAAGGTATTGCAGCTATTTGCACAGGGTGGGGTGAGGAGGGGGGGGGGAAGAGGAAGAGTCATGATGATACCCGACAACAGGTGTCAGCTGTCTGTGTTGAAATTTTATGACATTAATGTGGAAATCAAATACAGTCTAAGGGAGATAATTCTAATATCTTCGTATAGATGTACAGTAGCATAGAAGAGTTACATCCCTTGATGGGCGTAGGAATTAGCGCTTTCAATCACAGAAATCATTCATATACGAGAAAATTCCGTTACTATTAAAGTAATATTATGTTGAATACCGTGAGACTAATTTCAATGGAATCTGTGTTTTCCTGATGCGTCACTTCATGATTTCAGGGACTCATTAAAGCTGTACTTTAACCTGGGGCCAATTCACCACACACACACATGTACATCTCAATTTAACACTTATATCAGCCAAAGACGGCTTCTACAGTGATCTTGAGAAATGTCAATTTGCAGACCAAGAGAAGACTATTATAATTTACCACTGGAATAAGTGGCTCGATAACCGAGCCAGTCATTCCAGCCCTAACCTTTCAATCTTCTCTTGGTCTGCAAATTGAAATTTTCTTTGAAAAAATTGAAATTTTCTTCAACAAATTCAAGACATAACACTCGAATTTGTTCAAGAAAATTTCAATTTAGAAAATATCCATTTGCAGACCAAGAGATTGTATTTGAAAATTTACAAAAAATAGTCTTCTTTTCGTCTGAAAATGGACATTTCTCAAGACCACTGCAGAAGGCATTTTTGGCTGATATGAGGCTTAAAGGGCTGTCTATTGCTTTCTAAATGAATTACCTGTATTCAGCACTTTCTATACATTGTTTTCTTTAATTTTATCAACCCTGAAGTCCCAGGCTATCAATTTCAAGCTAATCATATGGGTAAGCTGTTGAATATTTTGTAACTAATTCGAATAGAAGCTGTTCCTGCCTTTGATGACCAGTTATCAGCTATATTACTTTAACCTTTTAAGAGTCAAGCCAGTCAAAACCTCCACCTAAGGTGATCTGACGAATATCCATCTTGCAGGCCAAGATGAGATTATTTTTGAAAATTTACCACTGGAATGACTGGCTTGATCATCGAGCCAGTCATTGCAGTGATAAATTTTCAAGAATAATCTCATCTCGGTCTGCAAAGGGACCTTCATGGAGAAAGAATTTTGATTTTCTGGAAAAATCATGACCATTAAAAGGTTAAGAATATTCAACAGAATGCTCCTTATATTGTAATGAACTTCAAATGGTAAAACAGATCAATGAAAATCAACATGATATGGGGAAGCCAAGCCACCAACAACTTTCAGTAAAATTGTTTTCAAAATATTCAAAATAAGTCAAGTTTTTGCTCTTTGACATTGTTTGGTGGCTTGCAGCTGTGGGACAGTTAAACATCTATATTATTTTCTTTTCAGAGCAAAACAACAATGATATGTGTTTTGTGGCATTGAATCAAAAAAGCATCCGCTTTTGTTTCTACGAGAATTCTTAATACTTACCAGATGTACTATTATGATAATGTCTATTGTCTAGTCTAGCTCAAAATAAACAATTAAAACTCTGCACTCTCCTGGTCCTGCCCATACTGTGTCCGGGAATTACCATAGCCCCAGGTACCGAGTCAATTCCCAATCACAGTCAAATTCGTCTTATATTTGCCTTGACAAACAGCGAAAGCAGCTCAGCCTCACCTCAGCGGGGCCATAGTACATCTGGTAAGTATTAAGAATTCTCGTAGAAACAAAAGTGGATGCTTTTTTTATTCTACTTCGAATAATACTTACCAGATGTACTATTATGATAAACTCTGGATTTCAACAGCCAAGAAATACTGGTGAGAGGAGGTGAGGCTCGAACCAGCACTCATCAACCATCCAACAGAGAAGGCTGTGAAGAGACTAGAACCCTGGCATAAGCTTGGATTATTCTGCCATCTGACTCATAGAGTGCTAAACTTCCATGGTCTAGACCACACTCCCCCCCCCCCCCCTCTTATGTCCGCACAAAATCCAGAGGGCTGTCAAAACAAGGGCATGCAACACCCACCAGACCCGTGTCAGCCCCAAGTCTCAGCTAGGGCAGTTCAGTAGAGTGCAAAGAAGCTACTACAACTTCTAATTTTGAAAAAATATCAGTATATCGATTAAGTTTTCAAATTGGAATGAGTCTAATGTCTGTTTGAGAGGATAAGAATACTCTTACACCAGACTATTACCTAAGCAGTCTGATATTTCGACTCTAAGTAAATTATTATTATTAGTCACTTAATTAATGTAAACACTCACCATTTTGAGTGCTTGTTCTTTCTTGATCATCACAGGAGCTCGGCCCAATCCACGGTCGCTCACTGGTCATGTGCATGGCTCTTGCTCAGTGCAGGAGGAAGTAACTTGCGATGTTTGTGAAATAGTGGTCGGATGTGGCTTAACTAAGGTTCGACAAATTGGCGACGGCTACCGAATTAAGTGCACTGGCGATGTTGCGAAGGTACAAATCAGTAAATGACTACTCGGCATGCCATTGTGCTACAGACATCACCTCCTCTAATGAGACACCCTTAAAAAGGGACGATGCTGCTGCTAATGCTCGGACCTGATGGGCGTTCGCATGATCAATCTGTTTTCCTGTAGCAATTTTGTGCGACATCTGAATAGCATCAACTATCCAACGAGAAATAGTATCTTTCGAGGCACGCAAATGAGGAGCTTTGAGACATAACCACAGAGATTTCGGGTCATCTCTCCACTCCTCAGTACGTTTTTTTATACATTTTCAGACATCTGACAGGACACCAAGCAGAAGAGTTTGGGTCATGTCTAATTAAACTTGGCAAATTGATCGGTTGACATGGATATTTAAGTGACTGATTCTTTGCCAGGAAACAAAGACGTGGAATTAGTCTTAAACCTTCACCCGTGACGACAAAACGGTCTTGCTCAGCAGATAGTGCATGAATCTCGCTTCTCCTTCTCGCCGATGCTGCTGCAACCAAGAAAACTGATTTAATAGTTAACAGTTTAATATCTATAGATCTAATCAGTTCAAAGGGAGCATGCCCTAAAACCTGTAGAACAAGGGATAGATTCCATGCTGGGATAGGAATTGGCTGTCTAGGTCACAGATTGCTCATTCCTTTAATAACTTCATTCAAAGTATCATTCTCCACTCCTTCAATGGCCAGACTGGGAACGACTGAAGCTAATGCAGACTTATATGCTGCTAGGGTTGAAGGTACAAGTTTTTCAACTTCGTATAAATGACAGATAAAATCTGCTACGTGTTGAACAGATGCAGACAAGGGATTAATATCTCTTCCCTGACATCATTCTGCAAATTTGTTGATTCTATAATTATATGTTTTGGTGGTTGACCCTCTTCTGGCTGAAGCAACAAACTTTGCTTCTTGCTCAGAAAAGCCACCCTCAATTGCACACTGCTTGACAACATCCATGCAGTCAATTTGAACATTTCCAGTCTGTCGTGAAGGCACAGACCCTTGTTCTGAGTGATTAGATCCCTTCGGTCTGGAAGAGGAATTGGATTGCAGACCAGAAGGTCCAGCAGATCCGTAAACCATGATCAGCCTGGCCAATGAGGGGCGATCAGTAGTACTTGGCATACTCCCTCTCTTATCTTTGCCAGAACTTTCAGGATGAGAATCATTGGAGGATACGCATATGCGTACATTCCTTTCCAACTTATCGCCAGTGCGTCTACTGCCAAGGCTAGTGGGTCCGGGATCGGAGACACGTATGTGACCATCTTTGCGTTTAGTTTCATCGCAAACAGATCCACATTTGGTTTGCCCCATGTTTGAATAGAACCTCCGCTACCGATTGGTTGAGCTGCCATTCCGTCGGATGACAAACCATCCTTCGACTGAGCGCATCTGCTAGGATGTTCAGCCTTCCTGGAGTGTGTGCTGCCCGAAGAACAATATTCCTCTCTTGGCACCACAGCAGAAGGTTCCAAATCATCATGCACAACTCTGGTGACCTCGTCCCCCCTTGGTGGTTCAAATAGGACACCACTGTTGAGTTGTCTGTCCTTATTAGGACAATCTTGTCTTGGATTAAATTCTCGAATTTTCGATGTGCTAATACCACCGCTAATAATTCGAGAACATTGATATGTTTCTGCGCATTGGTCCGATCCCATTTCCCTGACACTGATTGAGTGTCCAATACCGCTCCCCAACCCATCGTCGATGCATCTGTAAAGATGGACATCTGTGGTTGAGGAGGATGTAGAGGAACACCTCGCAGGAGATTCTGTTCTGATAACCACCACTGAAGATGGAATATCAATGGTTCTTTTACTGGAATTCTCAGAGATAACGGATCCGTTTTCTGAGACCAGAATGACATTAAATACATCTGAATCGGCCTGCGCCTGAGTGCCGCATAAGGAACCACTTTCTCCAGAGACACTAGTAAACCCAGTATTCTGAGAAATTGGCGCGCCATCAGATAGGCTCCTAGAGAAACCGACTCCAGAACTGCAATCAGGCTCTTAACTCTGCTCTCCACCGGAAAAGCTATGCCATCCCTGAGATTGAAAAGTATTCCCAGATAAACAAACTCCTGGGATGGAGTCAATTCTGATTTCTCTAGATTCATAATCCATCCTAGATCCTTTAGCAAGGCTAGGACTACCTGAAGATTGTTGCGCAGATTGACTGGATTCCCCGCCTTCAGCAGCCAGTCGTCTATGTAAGTATGAACAGCTATGTTTCTCCTGCGAAGATAAGAAGTCATGACGAGGACCACTTTGATGAAGACCCTCGGTGCTGTGGTCAAGCCAAATGGAAGCGCATTGAATTCCCAAACATTGTCTTGGAACGCAAAGCGAAGGTATTTCTGAAAAGGAATTGACATTGGAATATGAAAATATGCATCCTTCAAATCTATCGACACTGCTCACATGTCTTTCCTCAACCCGACATCATTGCCGCTACAGTCTCCATCTGAAACTTTGGTGACAGACTTGTTCAACGGTTTGAGATTGAAAATCGGTCTCCACCCTCCGGTGCATTTCGGAACGAGGAACATCATCGAATAGAAGCCTGGGGATGACTGTTTGCGGACTAAGTGAATCGCATTCTTCTGCTGAAGACTTTTGATTCCTGAGCAAATGGCCTCTAGACGATCGGATTACCTTGGAACGGGAGTCCACGTTAATGGAACTAATGATTGACGGATGAGCCAGTCCGGTTTGTAGCCGTTTCTTAACCACTGACAGACTAAACAATCTTGCATGACCTGTTCCCACTGGTTTGAGAACAGTTGAAGTCTGCCTCCGACAGAAGGAATTCGCGATCGATATTGCATGAGACGACATTAATTCGCCTAGGTGAAGATTCTCAACTCCTCTCGTTCCCGGTGATATCGGCGCGGATCCCGCCAGAAACCCATCAGGACCATGCCCCACAGCCACCCCGTGGTTTCTTGGCAAACGACGGTCCGGAACCGCCACCATGGCTATGCTTATGGTAGCCGCCGCGACCAGAACTGCCACCCTTCCTATCCTCCTCATACGGCCTCTTATTGGAGGACTTGTATGAGGAAGAATGACCAGGACCGTGCGAACCGGATGCCCGATGGGTATCACGGCCAGAAGGACGGAAGGGCGATCTTTGGCGCTGCCTCTGCTGCTCCTGTCGGTGCTGCTTGTAGGACTGCTGCGGCTGAGTCCTTTTCGTCGACATCCACGACTTGCCGACTACTTCTTGTTCCGCAACCATTGATGCGACTTTGGATAAGGCTTGCCGTGCCGAGCTGCTGAATAAGCCTGGCCAGGCAATCTTGCGATAGGTGCATGGTGTCCCGGATAATTCCGGGAGCAGCCTCTGGCACTACCCCACCTTCCCCCGTGCAGGTCAGCATACCCTGCAGGATGGTACAGCCGTGCGAAAGTGCCGCCATGGAAGCTCTCGCTGCATCCTCAATGAGGGTCAACTCATTGAAATGATCTTTATTTGTCTGTGAAACTAACGGACGAGAACGTCCCTTAGCTTTGCCAGCCAATGGCCTATTCAGTGCCTCTTTCCCCGACGGAAAGACGTGGGACTCGGGCATACTGATGATAAGGCTTGCTCCGGAAAACTGACCCTACTCCTAATCCCTTTCGGGGCCTTTGGAAGCGTAAAGTCCGGCTGGACCATACGATACGCCGCCACCTCCAATATGTCAGAGGTCAACGTATCCAAAGGCAGAGCAGGCATGGCAGAAGAGCCACTGCACAGAGCGCTAACCGCTCACTCTGACATCCGCTCCATTGCCGGATCGCGCTGAGATCCATGATCCAATGCCAACCCGAGACGGCCAGACATCCATTCAAGGACCTGCACCCATTCAGCCTCGGTGGAAAAGGACGACTCATCCAACAAGGGACTGCTGTTCTCATCTTCTTTCTCGCCCTTGGACGAGACAGACACCAACGATCCATGCTGAGGACTGCGAACTTGCTTACTAGTGTAAACAACACCCACAGACCGTGCACTCGCGGCTCCAGTATCCAACGAATCGTCGAACACGGACTCACTGAAATCCATCGGCTCCAGCACAGGAGCCGGGATCACAGCCGCATTACTCACGGTGGCCAATGGAAACCCGATAGAACCCGTAACCACCGGCGCCGGGATGCCGTCAAACACGACTCCTACGGCAGCACGGGCTGAACAAAATCCAGATGGAAGATGCCCGAAGGAATATCAACATCACCACCTGGCTGGCAAACCCATACATAACCCGAAGGAGAACCTTGGGATGTACCAGGTACAGCCATCGTGGAAAGATCCGGCATCCTCCATGAGCAAAAGCTCCTCCTCCTCTGCCGTCGGCTCTTGAGCCAATGCAACAGGAGGTACAGGTGCAACACCCTCCGCAGCACTGGCAGGACCACAAAAGGTAGTCCTGCACCAGACTGCATCGACGGGATCGTGGATTGCAGGGACTCAAACATGGCTTTAAACTGGGCCGCCCATACACCCAAAGCCGAGTCCATTCTCTCATTCAGGCGCTCCTCCAAGCCTCTGTTGGACGCCTGATCTGCCTTGGCCGCCTTGTCCCTCGCGAATCTGTCCAGTCGTGCACGCCGATCCCGGTCGAACCCCGCCACTAACTCCGATGACCACTTCACACAAACATCGCAAGGACTCCCAACCTTGCACTTTGCGCAAGCTACGCAGTGGTGACCAGTAAATCTCTGTTTCATGAACAGATTGCATTTAGTACACAAAGTGTCCAGGCCTTTAGCCCTCTGCGAACACAACGCAAGAATTAAAATGTTGCACATGACATAGATGACGAGCAAACGCACAATGACTTGATTGTAATATTAAAATTACTTAGAAACATTAACTTTCTCTTAAATTAATGATAATCAAGACTTAAGGCAGGAGATATTTGAAATTTTTTAGAGTGAAAATTAACAAACACTGCTTGGTAATTAACTAACCGTTAAAATAACCAAGAAAAACGTACCGATCGCTACAAACACCTTCATAAATGAAGTGAAGACTAAAGACCAGCACAATTAGAGTGCACAGACACGCCAAGCTGAAGGCAAACATAACTCATGGGTGCCGCCATCTTGGCTAAGAGCGCATCCATCTTGGAAGGAACCGAGTCGCAAGAGAAATTAACCGAGTACCTGCATAATGCTTAAACAGTTAAGGGTACCGGAGCGACTCCAACAATGGCTACCATTTTAAAATAATGTGCCAATTTAAGGAAAATTCAATCATTCATTACGGCACGAATGTATAAATTCTAGATTGATACAACCTGCCCCTAAGATGATTATCCTTTCTCTTCCATGACGCCAGCAAAGGATAGCTTCAAAAACGCTGAATACTGACAAAATTGTAGAAACTTTAAGAGCTCAAACACATGCAACTTCAGAAGTCAGCAAAATAGACAAATCTGACTGATTGGGAATTGACTCGGTACCTGGGGCTATGGTAATTCCCTGACACAGTATGAGCAGGACCAGGAGTGCGGAGTTTTAACTGTTCATTTTGAGCTAGACTAGATAATAGACATTATCATAATAGTACATCTGGTAAGTATTATTCGAAGTAGAAAATGCTTGCTAAAGTAGATATACAGTATATATCAATGTTAAATAGCACTTAATGCTACATGCTATGGCATGCACATCAAATCAATTTCTTTCTCTTCTGGCTAGCCTCTGCTTCATGAGGGCTGCACAAAAACCAGTCTTTATATAAAGCCTCTTTATGGCAACCAGACAGAACAAAAGACAGGTTATTTGACCATTCATATCTTTTCCCCAGTGTTAGCTTTATCTAGTCATTTATTTGCCCTGACAGGTCATCGCATGGTTTTGGTCTTACTTGTCATATTGCTCAGATTTGTCATTCAGCTGACCCTCCACCTCTTGTACGCGGCCCTGCAGCTCCACAGTCAAAGCCTCAAGGTCAGCTATCTTCTGCTCACTCCTCTCGGCATGGAGACACTTGTCAAATAACCTAGTAAATAAGTGATAATGAGTTTAACTTTTTAGTTTCAATTATTTTGCAAAAAAGAAATATACAGCTAGAGTTTTAGTGATGCAGTGCATCATAACGCCTCCCCTTAATCGGAAACAGTAGAGCAAAAGACAGGGTCACTTTGGCCTTGATTTTTGATGTCAATATCATTGTGATATCATGGTGTCTCAGCGTGTGGGGGTTACCAATCTGCATGATTAATACCAACAGGATCCATTGTATGGAGTTGGTGGATCCAGTAAGACTCACGGTCCTTGCGTGAGGAAGTAGCCTCAGTACTATCAGGATCATGGCGCAGAACTTCTATGACTCTATATCTGATACTGTTTGTATCGTGTCCTGGCAGGTTGAAATGTAGTGCGACCGGTGTGTCTTTATGTTTACTGACATCTCTCAAATGTTCTTTGATACGGATCTGGAATTCTCTCTTGATTTCTCCCACGTATTGTTTGTTGCAAACAGCGCAGGTGAGGAGATACACCACATTCATAGTTGAGCAGTATGTTTTCACGTGACATCTATATGTTAAACATGTATGAGTGCTCTGGAAAGTTTTCCCTTTCTCCATTCTGTGACAAAAAGAACAGTTTCCTTTTTGACACGGTTTGACTTTGTTTGGTATCGAACTGCCCTGGTATCCTTTGATAGCAGGGTAGGTGAAATAAGCACGGACTAGTTGGTCTCTAAGCGTAGGGTTCCTTCTATAGCCGAAGAGTGGTTTCTCGTTAAATGTGTCTCTACATTTGGGGCTGGTTTGCAGGAGATCCCAGTGTCGTTTGATAATTTTCTTGAGAAGGATACTGTGTGGGTGGTAATCTGTGATGAGGGGTATCCTTTGGTTTTTGGTTTTATTCTCTTTCGGTTTTAAGAGTGATATAGTTGTCTATTAGGAGATTGGTGGGATAACCACGATTCTCGTAGTGTGCAATTGTGTCACGAGGATGTTTCTCGCAATCTTTGATGTTGCTGCAGATTCTGCATAGTCTCAGGAATTGGCCGTATGGACTCGCGTCTTTTGTGGAGTCGGGGGTGTGCTGACTGGTAATGTAGGTACCCATGAGTGTCAGTGGGTTTAGTGAAGAGGTCGAATTGGAGTGTATGTTTGTCTGAAATTGAAACTAGTGTGTTAAGAAAGCTAACTTTTGTTGATGAGATTTCAGCCGTGAATTTGATAGTGTCATGTGACGTGTTCATATGTTGAATGAACATATCCAGTTTCTCCCTTCCTTCTAACCATAGTATGAAAATGTCATCGATATAACGACGGTAAATAGCGGGTTGGAGTGGTGCGCTATTGAGTAGTCTGTTTTCTAGGTTGGCCATGAAAATTATGCCGTAGCTAGGTGCTACCTTTGTACGCATAGCTGTACCTCCGATTTGGAGGTAATGCTTATTGTTGAAAGTGAAGTTGTTGCATGTCAGAACGATTTTCAACAAGGACAATAGCGACCTCTGGCTGGCCTGGCCCGGGGTGCCATTGGCCCTGATGAATTTCGCTGTACCTCTAATCCCCTCCTCATTTGGGATATTCGTGTATAGAGATGTGACATCCATTGTGATGAGAAGAGCATTCTCTGGTCGGACACCATATGATTCAAGCTTGTTTATGAAATCAGTGGTGTCCCTGACATATGACATAATTTTTGATAGATGAATTTTGATGTGTTCATCAACAAAACTACTGATGTGTTCAGTGGGGTTGCCGTTGCCACTTACGATTGGTCTACCTGGGATGGATGTACCATCCTTTGCCGTGTGTATTTTGGGCAATAGGTACAATCTCGAGGTTCTGGGTTTGTCAATTCTTAGACCATTTGTGATATCAGTGGTGATTTCGCCATTTAGCACCATAGAGGTTATGGCTGTTTCTACTTTTCAGAGTGTTGGGCAGTGAGGTCAGTGTCCTGTTCCTGGTAGAATCGTTGGTCATTTAGTTGTCTTAATGCCTCTGTGTTGTAGGCAGTTGAGTCCTGTATGACAGTGGCCTGACCTTTGTCAGCTTTTTTGATGACTATAGTTTTGTCATCTGATAATAGTTTAAGTCATTAGCATAGCATCATTGCCTGGACCATTGTCCATAGACTAGATGGTTTAAATTTCTTTGACAGTTTGTCGCAGAAATCGTCAGATTGTGTTGTGACGGTGGTTTCAGTGACATCTATGGATGAATCATTCCCAAGATATGGTGGGTGTTGGAAGTGGAGTTTCAATCTGAGTCTTCTAAAGACTCTAGTGAGGTCTTTATACAGTTGGCCCATGTCTGGCTCAATGATAGTAGGACTAAAGCCTATTCCAAAGTCATGGGTATTCCTTAATGTTTGGGAAATGGCCCTTGATGAAAGATTGACTACAAATGGTTTGTTTACAACAGGATGGTCAGTTTTATATTGGAGGAACATATTTAAATTCAATATATTGGACGAAGTTGTCACATAATTAACAGTAACATGGTTTATGTTAATTGTTCCAAAAGTTTGTACACCGCGTTGAGTGTCTTGTTCGTCCCTTGGCCGTTTACCTGTGTCCTGTTTCTGGATCGATTTGGACTTCTGTTTGGTCTGCGTGTATTTCGTTTTTCGACACGTTTCTGGTGGTTTTGCTGTTTCGGTGGACCTTGTTGTTTCCTTCCCCTGTTGGGTCTGCCTTGTTGCAGGGATGGTCCCCTCGCTCGTTTGGGTGGACTCACAGATCTTTCCCATGTGTGCATAATGGTGCTGTGGACAGCTTGCTCTGCTTCTCGAAACACAGTTTCGTTTTCCACAGGAAATCCGCTTTATATTTTCTGGTAACCTCTGAAAGTTTGTCAGCACAGTTGCGCAGTAAATCAATGGCTTGCGCGGTTAATTGTAAGTTAATGTCACACAGTTTTTCTCCCATAGTTTTGAAAGTTCTATATCATCACTAGGTGGTGTGAAACGAACTGATATAACTAATCGTCCAGGAATAACATCATGGCTTAGTGATTCTTCGAACCTATCGATCTGCAATGCCGCTCGTGTTTGTCGACAGGCACTATTCCTCCAAAGTTTGTATGCAGGGAGGTGTGTCTCAGGAACCTCAGGTCATTTCCTGGGATTTTCATGTAAGCTAACATTTGGATTGTCTACAGGAACACTCACGTTTATATCACTATCCTGACAAGTTCTCTTTCTGCTAGGTGCACATTCATGTCCCTGGATTTCGTTTTTCTCAAAAAGATTGATAATCGTTTCTGTTGAATCGACCGATACGCCAGAACTCCTTCCCGCAATGGCGCCCATCTTATTACTTCTGTCTGCTAGCTTCAAGGTAACACACGCTTCTCTCGTTTTTGTAAATGATAATGACTAAACTCGAGAACTAATTGCCTGACGCTTTCTTAGTTTAAGCCGCACACAAACGGCCAATAATGGCGGGTACATATACTGTGTACATGCAGATAAAAGCGGGTATGAGCGGCTAACTAACCGCACCTAATGAGGGACCACAATAGTTACGTCGGAATAAACGAAATCACGGATTTCTTTTTCCATGAGAGAGTTGATACTTACCTCCCTAATACTCTTTGATATTGCTAAATATCGGCTTTCACTTAATAAAACACTCAGATTTAAAAAGAAAGGTGCCCCTTATGGGCAGGTAGTCAGAAGTCAGTCAGGCGGATGCCAGCCCCACCACCGCGCATGCGCTGACTAGTCCTTCCTCTGACTAATTTATTGGCTGACACACATGCAACACATAATAAGAGCCTGAAGACCGAGCCTCAGTGGGGCGGAGAGGACGGGTCCGTATTAGGGAGGTAAGTATCAACTCTCTCGTGAAAAAAGAAATCCGTGATTTCGTTTATTTCACTTCAAGAGTATACTTACCTCCCTAATACTCTTTGATATTGCCAGAATTCGTCAGTGAATTCGGCGGGAGGGAGGCGAGGTCAAAAGACCAGCTCTTCCCTATGCGATTTTCTGCGATTAAGGCACTTAAACTTCTGAAATTGTGTGGAAACACAATCAGGAATAGATAGGAAAAACATCGGGTAACACAAACCGATGGCTGAGAGATGACCAAAAGTCATAAGCGCTCCCCCCCCCCCCCCCCATCCTCTGAATGACCTCAATGTCCCATACGCTCTGTACGTACAAGTGCCATGTACTATAGGACATTAAACGAAAAGGCTACATTTTCGTATACTCTAAATAATGAACCACATAAAACATGTACCATCACCATATTAACAATGAAGGGTCACGTGACATTACAAAAAACCATGGACAACACACACACAAGACTGACCTTGTGGAAGATTGGCGCTGTCATCATCTCCCCATTGGTGAAGACTGATGCAGCCCATAAAGTAGATGTTTCCATTGATTAAATGTGAAATATATAATACCTCATCAAAATATGTACACCTAGATTAGCTTTTCAAACTCGATAAGGCGAGAGGATTTGAGGTGTCATGGAGATAATGGTCGGTAAAACTTGACTCACAGTGCCACTGAGCTACTGACATAATGTTATCCACAGGTACCCCATTAAATAGGGCAGTGGAAGCCACTACACCCCAGACACTGTGAGCCTTAGCCATGCCAACTTGTTTACCTGTGGCGGATTTATGACAAAATTGAATACACTCTACAATCCACCTGGAAATGGTGTCCTTTGACGCCCTGCCATGGGGCTCAATAAATGACAACCATAATGCTGTTGGGTCTGTCCGCCAATCTTGAGTACATTGTTTGTACCGGATTAAAGCTCAGACTGGACACCATAGTTTTGAATTAGGATCAAACCTAGTCAAAGCTGGTAAAATTATCGGTTGACCAGGATATTTCAAAGACTGGTTTTTCGCCATGAAATTTATCCTGGGTAGAAGCCTAAGACCTTCTCCTGTAACCACAAAACGGTCTGCCTCGGCTGACAAGGCATGAATCTCACTCCTACGCCTAGCCGAGGCCGCAGCAATTAAAAATAGTTTTAAGCGTCAACATTTTCATAGAAATGGAACTTAGTGGTTCAAACGGCCTATCAGCTAGCACCTGAAGCACTAGTGATAAACTTCAAGACGGAATCACTGGGGGATTCCTTGGTCTTAGATGCCCATGCCTTTGATTAAAGTATTTAATGTATTTACTTCATCACTTCCCCTATTAGCCAAGCAAGGGATAACTGTCATTAAAGCTTACTTATAGCCAGCAATAGAGTTAGGCTTGAGGCATATAGGCATGTAAGTATACTCTTGAAGTGAAATGTGGTTAAATGCGAGCAAGGCGGTAATGGCGGGCAACACCGCATCCACGCATTAGCCACACCCAGATTGGATGTAGGACAGTTACCCGCACTGGGAACATATATAAAGGGTCAGAATCTGATCATTGGCATCCAGGCTCTTCTTAAACTAAGAACGTGTCAGGCCATTAGTTCTCGAGTTTAGTCATTATCATCATTGTGATATTAGTTGATATATGTAAACATGTATCAAAGCTTAGTCCCAATAGGGTGAAGCCATGCCGAGATATAGGATGCTATGTTGAGCTAAACCAAAATCTTAACTTCTTCGAGCAGGTGAGCTACAAATTTACTTATTTTTAACTTAACAAGAATGACAATCGGGGATTGCTAAAATATTCCACCCATTCCACCAAGCACAAGCTCCCACCCAAGATTGGTCACCATGACCGTGGAAACCAAAATTGATAGGATTCTTCGAAAACACCAAGGACAACCTCCAACCCAAGATTAGTAAGGATCCCTTCAATCAAACTCAAGTTATCATCCGGAAACACAATAATACATCATTAAATAGGTCACTGTGACCGTGGCCTTTGACCCAAAAATAAATAGGGTTCTTCGGACTACCAATGACAAGCCGGCATGCCAGATTAGTAACAATCCATTCAATAGCACTCGAGTTATCATCCAGAAACGCAATATTACATAATTAATTAGGTCACCATGACCATGACCGTTGATGCTAACATCGATAGGGTTCTTCAGACCACCAAGGACAAGCTCCCACACCAGATTGGTAATGATCTCTTCAATAGAACTCGAGTTATCATCTGGAAATGAAAGCCTTAACTGACAGATGGACAGACAAAGCAAACGCTATATACACCCTATATATTTATGGGGGGGGCATAATAAATATTTTGTTGAATATTTTGAAACTAATTTGATTGGGATCTGTTTCCAACCCACCTGTGGAATTACGTCAACTGTAAAATAAAAAGCAAATGTAATTATAATGCTGTGAAATGTCTGCAGAAAACCGTCAGCTAATATGTTCCTTCTGCCTTTTGCTGTTAAAACTTAAAAAGCAGTATAATGTTATTAAGATATATTCAGAGATGAGGGACTGATTAACGATTTCAGTCCCGCCCTCGTTTACCTCATCCCGCTTAAGAGTGAAGATAGTGTGAATCACGAGAGTGACAGGGTGTAATTGGGTGAAAACTAATGAAAGATGAGATAATGAGAGGTTTTGGTTAGAGATTTCTTCATTTGCATGGCCAGAAACAGATGCCATCAACAGCCCTCGAAAGGAGAGGAAGAAAACTGATCCAAAAGGTGCTTTTCAGCATGTTTCAGAGAAAGTTGTTTTAAAAAACACTTTCTGTCAGGCATCATTTGTGCTCTATGCTTATGAAGTAATACGCCTATGACATATGGTGTTCCCATATATATAACTCCTATGAGGCAATAGGATTATGGCGCATGACATTGCAGCCTTTTGATTAATCATATTTTATTTTCGTTATTCCCCCGTAAATATGTTTCGTGACACAGAAAAATGTCCTAACAAAACATGTTGTGTGTTGGAGAGGTGCTTTTCCACTCTGAATTCTGTAGAGCAAAAAAGGTTTCATGGTTCTTGAGTGATACCATAAGTACGACAGAATTTAAAGCTCCATACATTCCTGAGTGTATCCAAATATGTTCTAGAAAAAATGAAAATTTGTCCTGCCACTTTAATGGCCAAGCCAGTCAAAACATCATTTCCAGTAGCCTTGAGAAATGTCCATTTGCAGAGATAAGAATAATTTGTAAACCGTATCACTGGAATGAGTAGCTGGGTAACAAAGACAATCACTCCAGTGATAAGTTTACAAAAACATTCTCTTGTTATAAATGGACATTCCAAATCAGAAACATTCTATATTTTTTTTACCAATTTTGACTATTAATCAAACTATAACTTGTAGATATACATACCCTGTAGAGATACGTAACCTGTAGGTATACATATACATGTATGGAAATGAATTCCTACATTTCCTTCTCAAAAGCTAACAGGCAAATAATCAATAACATGGATGACGTTTTGCTTGAGAAGTCAGTGTGGTTCTTATATACAACAGAGTGATAACTAACTATAGTAAGTACTCTGTTGAAAATCTTGTAATTAATTGGAATGGATTAACAAATGGACTTTAGCCCTCACAAACCAGAAACAATTATATTTCCGAAAAAGTTGGTCCCGATCCCAGGATGATTCATAATAAGAAAAAATTAGTTACCTCTCCGGGATGTAGAAATTGTTTGAGTGTAGCTTTCATGACCATCTTGGTCACTTCTTCAGTACTAACTGACAGTCGCTGGCAACGGCATTCTGGTCAGATCTTGTGGACCATCAAGCGACCATCCGTTAGTGCTGAAGAAGTGACAGAGATGGTCACGAAAGCTACACTCAAACAACTTCTACATCCCAGAGAGGTAACTAGTTTTTCCTTATTACAGAAACAATTAGTTCTTTATGATATAAGAAATATTCTGTTGAATATTTTGAAACTGATTTGATTGAGAGCTGTGGCAGTAACAGTTTCCATTCAATTTACTTTCAAAATAGTGTTCCCTTGACATGAAAACACTGGACTTTGAAACGTCACACACTTGACAACATACTTTTCTTTGACAGTGTCCAGCTGTGTGGTCAATTCTTCTGCTCGAGTGTCTCGTGCATCATTAACCCGCTGTACCAGAGTAAAATATGGAATCTTCTGGATAAATCTCTCACCAGATTCACCCACATCATTCGTTGTGGATTTGTGACCAGTCAGCTGCTTACTGTATATGGCATCTGATTATGAAAGAAACAACATATAATATCTATCTCCACTGTGTCATAGGTCATTCAGTTCAAAATTTGTACTGATGATGGTGGTTAACCTTTTTATGCCTAAGTCGGCGGCTTTTGTAGTGTTCCTAAGGAATGTCCTTCTGCACACCAACAAAAGACTATTTTTCAAAATTTACCACTGGGATGACTGGCTCGATAACCGAACAAGTCATTCCAGCGCTAAATTCTAAAAGATAATCATCTCTTGGTTTGCAAATGGAGATTTTCTAAGAGAAAATTTAATATATAAATTACAAAATTTAGTCATTTCAAGGGGTAATGCAATACTAAAATCATACATCAAACATACTATGCACATTAGCTACATCGATTAACCTAGCTTGGGTTTGTCTGTCTGCTACAGCTGTTTCTCAGAAACTATTGATTTGGTTTGCAACAAAGCTTAACACAAGAAAGCATGTTCCCATAAATCTTAATACCCATCAACAAACATTTCTCTTGATACACTATACAGTTAACTCATAAATAAGTTAACATGGTCCCAAAACAAATCCACAAACATGTTACTGAGTATAATTTTGAACACAATGAAAGAAATGTTCTGTTGAATATTTTGGACATAATTTGATTGGAGGCTATTACTGACTTAGTCAACTAGATCCTCAAATCCAATTGTGTTCAAAATATTTAACAATGTTTTATACTGTTTGGGAAACATGCTATTTCAAATCTATACTGTAGCTGCGCGTTACATCCATTAAGCTCACAGCAATGTGCTTATTCACATCCCAACATGGTGACCTTGCTGATGATGATTCTGCCATTGCCGCCTTCTTCTTCTTTTCGTTCGCTGATCATACCGCCAGTCCTGTAAGTGACTATCGACATGATCATAAGTGCTAAGTGCGTGGATCCATGGTTTATTAGAGTGCGCCGTGCGGCCTGGAACCTCCGTCTTCAGCACTCGAGGTTTCTGTCAGGGTTACCTCACCCTTACCTCCTTTAGTCGCCTCTTACGACATGCAGAGGATACAGAAGGTGTATTCTAAGTCCCACCTACAGGGCACCATTGCCGCCTGAAGCTTTACCTATGCCTTTCTCGAGACAAAAACAAGATTCAAGCCATACAGATTATTTGAAATATTGTCACTTTAATCATCATGCCAGCCAAATGAACCTTTGCAGTGGTATCATTATAATGATATCAGAGCCAATTATTCCAGTGGTAAAATCTCAAAAATAGTCTTCTCTTGGCCTGTAAATGGAGATTCACTTTAGAGGCAAGAATTTCAATTTTCTTGACCAATGATGACAATTACTCTTTAACCCTTGAATTGTTTTGGGCTGATATGAGTGATAGTGGGTTAACACTCACATGTTTTCAGGAAAATTTACATTTTCACATAGAAAATATCCATTTGCAGACCAAGAGACTATTTTTTGAAAGTTTATCACTGGAATAACTGGCTCGGTTATTGATCCAGTGGTGAATTAAAAAAAATAGTCGCCTCTCGGTCTGCAAATGGACATTTCTCAGGATCACTGCAGAAGCCATTTTTGGCTGATATGAATGCTAAAGTGTCAAAGGGCTTAATGAATTTTGAGCCTCACCAAAGAAGTCATTTCTAAGCTGTGCAAAAATCTTGCTGTACACCCCTAATTGAGGAATGAGCTCATCCATTGCTTCAAATGCTGAAACCATTGCATTTTCTGAGGGAACACCACTGCCATTTTCTGAGGGAACACCATTGCCATTTTCGAGCGCTTCCACCACATACTTGTTAGCTGAAAACAGTTAGTAGTGTATCTCATGTTAAATAAATTAATCATTAGAAGCAAATCACTGACATTGACCGTGATGAGCATAATATGATCTGACATTTTTAAACATTATTTATTCAGAGATTAAGGTATTTGTAATGTTAATTACTAGACTCATTGTCTATACCAAATACAAAGACATAAAGACACAATAAGGCAACTTAAGAGAGCCACAATCTGTTGAGGAAGGTAATGGACGGATATAATTTGTTACTCAAAATATATCTACCATCATAATAAAATATGTCAAATGTTAGCTGATGTCACAATCAAAATGATGTCAGACTTTGAACTGGTAAAAGCCTGTCACGAAATTGCCTGAAAATGCATATCTTTGGTGAATTTACAATTTAATAAACACTCTGTTGAATATTTTCAAACTAATTTGATTGGCCAACAGCTCCTTGTCAGATCAGTTTCAAAATATTCAAATGATTACCTGAAGCTTAGATTCTGAGAATTCAGGATTCAGAGTTTTAAATTAATTCCAGCAAACATACAAAGTGGATGAAACTAGAAATGGATCCATCTATTTTCTGCGCAGGCTTAACAGGAACTGAACACTAATTAGTCGCTTGTAGATTCAGCCCGCTTTGATCAATTCCAATTCACATAGTAAGTAATTAGGTGTATCGCTACAAGGAACTTTATTATTCACAAACCTGGCATCACAGTACATTACAGTATCTCAATCTAATCCTTTAAGCCTTAAATTTGTTAAATAAAATTCAAATTTTCTCAAAGAAAAATGTCAATTTGCAGTTTGCAGAATATTTTTTTAATTCTGCCAATGGAATGACTGGCTCTGTTATTGAGTCAGTCATTCCAGTGGCAAATTTTCCAAAATATTCTTCTGCAAAATGCAAATGGACATTTCTGACGACCACTGCAGAAGGCATTTTTGGCTGATATGAGTGTTAGAGGGTTAAATGAAGGGACCAGCAAACTATCAAATGCTGCTGAATGATGACTTCATATAATGATAAAACTATAACCACATGTAGAAACAGGCAGCTACAGCGCCCAGTCAAATTAGTTTCAAAATATTCAATAGCATGTTTATTAAATAGTACAGACATAAAATTTGCACAACAATGCTTAGTCCGTCACCAATTAAGCATTCATCATCACATGATGAACCTATCTATGTCCTTCATGACGTCACTGATTATGGCATCACCCTACACGCCATGTAGTTGATTATGACATTATATGATAGATAGATAAACTGGAAAGGTCCATGATTTCAGGTTGCACAAAATGGTTAGCTGCAAGAGAGGCATTAAATGTTTTTTCTCAAATTATCCCGAGTCATTTCCAGTTTTTTGCGGGTGGTAGTTATTAGTATGCTATTATTATATGAACTTACCAGTCAACAGCACTTAAGTTCCCTTTTCCCTTCCTTTAAAAGCAAACATACTGATAAGCTGCTGTATATCCTCAAGTCTAATACATCAGCAGCTTGCATCCAAATTCTTTTCAAAATATCCCACAACTTAACTGCATTAATAGAGATACTGTTATTTAGGGATCATCGGATGAGACTTTCTGTACCTCCACTTTTAAGTAAACTTTAAATGCCACAAAGAATTTTCATTTTTCAAACATCACTATGTTTTTCCTAAACTTGGAGGAGTTAGTTCACTTTTAGCTTTTGTATTTTGATGTTTTTCCAAATTTTCTTTGGTTCCCCCTATTCTAGCTTGTAGAATGAGCACCTGGTATCTTAATCCTTCCAAAACTAGAGTTTCAGGATAATATCAATTTTAAGACATACATACTTGTGTGTAACCTGTTGAATATTTTGAAACTAATATGACTGGGAGCTGATGCTGACATAGGCAGCAACGGGTGACAGGTTAAGGTCAAAACAATTTCAAAATCCCTAACAGAATATTTCTTAAATAAAACAATTCTTTCGTGTTTGCTCATTCTGGACGAAGCTCGGGATAAAGCAGGTTAAGACAGTTGTTTCTTTGCGTGGCTTTCACAAAGAAGCAGGCGACTTTCAGACAGTCTTTGTTGTATATAAATATTGTGATGTACCTAATGAGTGTTTATTTAGCACTGAAACCGAGGCAGCCACCTGACGACGATTCACTCTCCCATTCATCTTGTGTGAAGATCCTTCAGATCTACTTCACAACAGCTGAACAGAATATGTTTTCATGAACTTTGAAGGAAATCTGAAAGTAAATGTACATTTATTTATTATGCTGTTGTGACAAATGCTGGATAAATCTCACATTGAAATGCATGAACAATTGTCACGTGCAGATCTTTATTACTGTAGCAATACCTGACAAGAGAATAAACTATCATGATTCCATGACTAGGCTTGTGCAATTATGGTTTTGTGATCACGATCGATTAATTAAATATAACGGTAATTGTGATTACTCGATTAATCAGCTTTGGTACAAATTACTCAGATATAACAACAAAATCAGATCAATGACGAAAGATGCAATGGTGTTTATAAATGTCCATTTGCAGGCCAAGAGAAGAATATTTTTGAAACTATATCATTGGAATACCTGGCTCAATGCTCGAGCCAGTCATTCAAGTGATAAATTTTCAAAAATAGGACTTCTCTTGGCCTGCAAATGGGCATACATTCGCTGAGCGAAATGGCAATTTTCATGACTGACCACATTATAGAGTAATTACAAGAGGCATCAGAAGATACCGGTTGCCACAGGACCCGGTACGCACTGGACCGAATATTCTGTGAAAGAACAAGAACTATCTTGAAGATAGCAAATAGATTACCTGTATATTAATTATACATCACAGGATATGATGGACCACTGGATACAGTCTTATTTTGAAATCTGACAATGAAAAACTGGCACACTAAGACTGACCGAAAGGCAAAGGTCCAAACATAAGCAAAGTTAATAGCCTGAAAAGATATAAGGAACCTTTTCAAAAGCAAGTACATTAATATGATGCAGGCTCCATTTAAGAAGCCTATATAGCAAATCACAACATTGTATCTACACTAGTTACGTCTTTGCTGATTACATTGTCTTTTGAAACAATATTAACCACAGAATAATACATATAACCTGGATGCAATTCAGCTATAAAATAATCAACGTCTAAACCCAGTAAAAATATGTGAAAATTTTCCAAAACTTATTTCTTTTGATGTGGACTAGTCCTAAACATTGTATAGAACAAATCAGATTACACCTTGTTGCCTAAATTGTCACTTGAAAAAAGCTTAACCACAACAATACATATATCCAAACAGCATAATACATATAACATGGATGCAAATCAACCGGAAAATAATTAAAGTTCAAATGCCAAAAAAATATGGAAAACATTGAGTAAGTTTCATTTATGTGTGGACTAGTTCAAAACATAGCATAGAACAAAGCTGTGAAGTTTTATTTAAATCACATAACCCCTTGTTGGTGTAAATGTCATTTGAAAAAAATTAACACAGCCAAGAACCATAACACATATGTCCAGAATGGCGACATAGAAGGAAAAAGTCCATAATGTAACACAACTCATGTACTTTTTGCATTATCTTCAGTAGAGGTATTTTTCAAACACGTAATGCCACCTTTGACATATAAAACTGGACAAATATCATGAGGAAACCTTGAAGAATTCAGTGTTAGTTTATCATTCAGAATGTCATACCGTATTTAAAACAGTATAGAAGTTTCTAGTTTTTATTTAATTTGTAACAATATTTTTACTTCAAACCTAAGTGCTCTAAATGTCTGTCAGACAAGTAACGGAATAATCATCCAATTGAGCATTATCACCTTCTCACATCCCAGATGTCACATACAAATTCATCAAAGTAGACTAGATATAGCGTTGATGGATTGGTTTAGCTAGACACATTAACAATCAAGAAGCAAAAAAATTTGACAATCGCGTCAAATTATGCAAGAAGAATTAATACAAGAAAGCTACACCAAATCATCTCTACAAAAACAATACAGTTATAAGTGAAAAGTCCCAATTAAATTTGTTATGCTTTACTATGGAAGATAGTACTCAGAGACACAGTACAATAAGGTCAGCTTTTACTAAACGAAATCACGGATTTCTTTTTTCACGAGAGAGTTGATACTTACCTCCCTAATACTCTTTGATATTGCTAAATATTGGCTTTCACTCAATAAACACTCAGAATAAAACCAGTTAGGTGCCCCTACTGGGCAGGGAGTCAGAGTGCAGTCCGGCGGATGCCAGCCCCACCACCGCGCATGCGCAGACTAGCACTTCCTCTGACTAATTTATTGGCTGACACACATGCAACTATTAAGAGCCTGAAGACCGAGCCTCTGTGGGGTGGAGAGGCCGGGTCCGTATTAGGGAGGTAAGTATCAACTCTCTCGTGAAAAAAGAAATCCTTGATTTCGTTTATTTCACTTCAAGAGTATACTTACCTCCCTAATACTCTTTGATATTGCCAGAATTCAACAGGGAATTCGGCGGGAGGGAGGCGAGGTCAAAAGACCAGTTCTCCCCTATACGCTTTTCCGCGTTTAAGGCACTTAAACTTCTGAAAACTGTGTGAAAACACAGTCAGGATTTGACAAAACCCTCGGATGAGAGATGACCGAATGTCATATGCGCTCCCCCCCCCCCCCCTTTCCTGGGAGGAAGACTCGAATGACCTCAATGTCCCATACGCTCTCTACGTACCAGTGCCATGTACTATAGGACAGAGACGAAAAGGCTCCATTTTCGTATACTCTCAATGATGAACCACATAAACACACAAACCATCACCATATTAATAACAAAGGGTCACGTGACAATAAAATCAACAATGAACAAGACTGACCTTGTTGAACTTGGCTGCTGACATCATCTTCCCAGTGGTGAAGGCTGATGCAGTCCCAAAAAGTGGTTGTTCCCATTAATTAATTGTGATATATATAAGCAATGAGGAAACCTCATCAAAAAATGTACACCTAGTTATTTTTTCAAAATCGACAAGGCGAGAGAGAGGATTAGAGGTGTCACGGAGATAATGGTCTGTAAAACTTGACTCACAGTGCCACTGAGCAACCGACATAATGTCATCCACAAGGACCCAATTAAATAGGGCAGTGGATGTCACTATGCCGCAGACACTGTGAGCCTTGGCCATGTCAACCTGCTTCCCGGTGGCTGATTTATGACAAAACCGAATACATTCTACAATCCACCTGGAAATGGTGTCCTTAGACGCCCTGCCATGGGGTTCAATATATGACAACCATAATGCTGACTGGTTGGTCCGCCACTCCGATGTACGTTGTTTGTACCGGAGCAGCGCCCGGACGGGACACCATGCTTTAGAATTAGGATCATATCTAGTTAAAGCCGGCAAAAAAATAAGTTGACCTGGATATTTCAAAGACTGATTCTTAGCCAAGAAATTAATCCTAGGTAGCAGCTTAAGGCCTTCCCCAGTAACCACAAAACGGTCTTCCTTGGCTGATAAGGCATGAATTTCACTCCTACGCCTAGCCGAGGCCGCAGCAATTAAAAATACAGTTTTAAGAGTTAACAGTTTCATAGAAATGGAACTAAGTGGTTCAAAAGGCTTATCTCCTAGTACCTGAAGCACTAGAGATAAACTCCAAGATGGAATCACTGGGGGATTCCTTGGTTTAAGATTGCCCATGCCTTTAATTAATACATTTAATGTACTTACTTCATCACTCCCCCTATTAGCCAAGCAAGGGATAACAGTCATTAAAGCTGATTTATAACCAGCAATAGAGTTAGGCTTGAGGCTATAGGCATCATACAGGTGACAGAGGAAATCAGCTACTACCTGAATAGATGAATCCATTGGATCAATACATCTTTTTGAGCACCACTCTGCAAATCTGTTGATTTTATAATTATATGCTCTGGAGGTTGACCCCCTCCTGGCTTTGGCCATAAACATGGCTGCTTGCTCAGAAAAGCCCTCCTTAATTCTAGATTCCTTGACAACATCCACGCAGTCAATCGGAACATTGACGGATTGTTGTGAAGGGCCTTACCCTGGAAGATAATGTCGTCCATCAGAGGCAGAGGAACCGGATTGCATACCAGAAGGTCCAGCAGATCCGTATACCATGATCGGCTTGGCCAATCTGGGGCGATCAGAAGCACTTGGCACTCCTCCTGTCTGATTTTCTGAACAATTTTTGGAATCGGGATTGCTGGAGTGAATGCGTATGCATACATTCCCACCCAGCTGATAGCTAACGCATCTGTTGCGAAAGCGCTTGGATCTGGAATCGGAGAGACGTACGTCGCCATCTTCGCATTCTTCTTCGTTGCGAACAAATCGATGTTGGGTTTCCCCCAATGGTCGAACAGACGATCCGCCACACATTGATTTAGTTGCCATTCCGTCGGTAAAACACTCATCCTTCGGCTCAATGAGTCTGCTAGCAGATTTAACCTTCCCGGAATATGAACTGCTTTCACGGTAATCCTGTGATCCAGGCACCAACAAAGCAGTCTCCATGTCATCATACAGAGACTGGGCGACTTCGTTCCGCCCTGGCGTTCCGCCCTGGCGGTTTATGTAAGTCACTACTGTTGAGTTGTCTGATCGAATAAGAACAATCTTGCCCTGAACTTTCTGTAAGAAATGTTCCAGGCCCAGGACTACTGCTCTTAACTCCAGTAGATTGATATGTTCCTTTGACTGTTCCAGATTCCAAAGCCCTGATATCATGGATTCTTCCAGGCAAGCTCCCCACCCCTCCATCGAGGCATCTGTATACACAGTTACTTGAGGGTGAGGAGGGCTTAGCATAACCCCCGCCAAGAGATTCTCTGTCTTTAACCACCATTGCAGGTGGTGAATTAGAGGTTCCAACACATTCGAGTCCAGTGAACCTGTACTCTGGGTCCATTGTGTCATGAGAAATAACTGGATCGGCCGCCTGCCTAAGGCCGCCTGAGGAATGCCTGGTTCCAGAGAAACCATCAACCCCAGAATTCTCAAGTAAACCCGTGCCAGGACATGACGACTGTTGCACACTGACTGTATTACTGAGATGAGCATCTGAACCCTCTCTTGAGTAGGATAAACATATCCTGTCTCTAGATCGAAGAACATCCCCAGGTAAATAAACTTCTGGGATGGAGTCAGCTCTGATTTTTGGAAATTGATTATCCAGCCTAAGTCTGTGAGAGTCTTCAAAACTATCTCCAGATTGGCCGATAAACTTTCCTGGGTGTGTGCTTTTAACAGCCAGTCGTCTATGTATGTGTGGACTGCTATGCTTCTCCTGCGGAGGTATGCTGTAATCGCAAGAACCACTCTGGTGAAAACCCGAGGAGCCGTGGAAATTCTGAAGGGTAACACCCTGAATTCCCACTGTCTGCCCTGGAATGCAAATCTCAGGAAACTCCTCGCTATGGGAATGTGGAAATAAGCATCCTTCAAATCTGTTGAAGCTGTCCACATTCCCCTCTCCAACCCTGCCAACACCGACTTCACAGTCTCCATCTTGAAACTAAGTGTCTCTATGAACTTGTTCAAAGGCTTGAGGTTGAGAATTGGCCTCCACCCTCCGGTGTTTTTTGTCACTAAGAACACGGTTGAACACTTCTGTGCCGGCTGAATTGCTCCTTTTTGTATGAGGGAGTTTATTTCCTCCTCTATAGACAACCTTTGATCTGGATCTCTCAGAATTTGAGTCCAGATTGGCACCAGAGACAGTCGCAATGGTGGGCCTGTCATCCAATCGGGATGATACCCGACTGAAAGCCATTGCAAGACTAAACTGTCCTGAGTCAACCGTTCCCACTCTTGCTTGTGGCGGGCCAACCGCCACCCCCCCCCCCCCCACCCCCACCGGACCACCTAGGGAGAGAGGTGGACATAAGGAGTGCAAGAGCGGCACTGTCTCCTTTGCCAGAAACACCGGAGTGGTTCTCACCATGGTAAGGCATGATTACCACGACCAGATCCTCGTGCGCCACGGCCAGCACCACGCGCACCTCAGTGCGCGGGTGGCTGCCTGCGCCTGAGGAGCCTGCGCCCCCCTCACTGCTGGCCGAATCGCACTCGGCCGAGGCAGACGCTGCGCTGGTGGCTGGCCTCTGACATGGCCACCTCCACCTCGAGCCTGCAGGGGATGGTACGCAGGGGGTGCAGCACGAACGCCCTCCCTACGGAGCACCTCAAACTGTTCGCGCAGCGCCCTCTGGTTGTTGACCAGAGTGACTGTCTCCTGGAGGTACCTACATCCCTCACCTCCAAAGAGACCAGGACCTGCCATAGGCGTACGCAGAAGCCTATTGTACAGGTCCTGGGATGGGCACAGGTTTTCTAATGCAAACGTGCGCCTCGCCCGGACACTTCTGGTCACCGCCTGAGTCATACAATCCAGAGCCAGGTTGATACCATCCTGGATGGCTCTCTGGACTGTGATCGGGCTCGGCTGGCGTGATGCGGATGCTGTCACTACCCCCTGCAACAGCTGGGAGACGTGAGAAAGCGCCGCAATAGACACTCTTCCACTCTCCGCATCACGCAACGCGGCATTGGTCGAACGCAGCGCGTTCGAACACAAGGCTCCCATGTAAGCTGGGCTTAGGTACCACACCGTACCTCTGGTAGTCCACGGGTACGATGCGGCAGCGCCTTGCAACCTCGCGAGGGGCCTTCGTGAGACGCCCATTCGCCTTGATGGATGTCTCCGCCGCCGAGAACATATCAACGATATGCTCCGCTAGCAGCAGAGATGGCATGGCGCTAACAGTCGACTTTCCAGCTAACCATGGCCGGTGGTCTCACTGGCTAGCCGACTGCTCCACGGGCAGGTCTGGCCTGACGCTTATCAGCCATTGACAAGCGTCAGACCAATCCTCCTCCGTGGCTAACTGCGAAAGCTCTACTAGACGAGGGCCTTTGTCTTCCTCCTGAGCTAACGCAGTTGAGCTTGAAGTTGGATATGCTGACACTCCTGGCAAGCCAGAGAAAGCATGCGGGCCCGAAAGAGCAGGCATGTTAATCTGACTGGCTTGTTCAGGAGCAGGCGCCGTGGTAGAGCATGGGGCAGTTACCGCCACACCACAGCTCCGGCCAGCACCAGCAACACTCTCGGCAAGCCGAGGTATGCGGAATAACTGTCCGTCAGATCCAACCAGGGCCACCTTCTGAGCCGTGAATTCTACTCCTGCGTGAGTAGAACCGTGGATCATGTCGCCTGTATTCCCCACGAGGGGTGCACAGACGTCAAAATCCATGGCCACGGCATCAGAAGTGGAACCCAGCAGATAATCCTCTTCTTCCTGGCCAGAAAGATTAGACTCCGGGTCAGCAAAGAGAGGTAACCCGGACTGGCCAGGAAAGGTGCCATAGGAGGTACTGGCACCTGCGGCGTGCGGATACCCCTGGGCTGATAAGCAGCCAGCAGGTTCCAGCGACAACCGTCCACGGACCACCAGCGCGGCAAGCCTGCTACCAATGTCGTGGAATGCCCCCTCTAATGGGGCCACCTCTGAATCGTCGAAAACTGGTAACGGCCTAAGGAAATTCGATTCAGAGGTGGGGATTATGTTCTCCGAAGCAGATGACGAGGACAATAAAGGATTTGCTCCAGGAAGCATGCCACGGAGCAACTCTGGCACCAAATCCTTTATTGTCCTGTTCATCTTTCCCAACATCTCACTACGGAAGGCCTCCATGTCCACTGAGGACGAGGCCTTCCTCTTATCCATTTTACCTACAACCTCTCGTTTCATCTTCCTCTCCTCCTCCGCAACCTTGTCCTTCACCTGTAAGCACAAAAACTCTTTCATTAGTTCGCCCCCCACTGCTTACACACATCACAATTAAGTAATGGCCCACAGGGGCTACATTGGAAACACAGGTGGGGAATAAACTTCTCCTTCAAGAAGGGCAACCAGGTCTCTGAAACAGGACAGAAGACGAGGACAATGAGTATTTTAGTTAAGGTTAGAAACTCAAAACCAAAAATAAAAGAGAGGAAAAAAATGATCATAAAGATCACTATCCATATGAGAAACCAGCGTTGGGCAAAACTTTAATTGTTAATAAAGAGCAAGGCTGATTATGACGTCATAATTTCAAGACAGAAATTAAATCGATCCGAAACAAACATCCAGGTGTAAGGACATATTGTATTCATATCCAGAACATCTAACTATGAAGGATAGATATTCAGACTACACAAACATCAGATACACAATGATAATAGTGGCAAATTTTAGTTTACATAATTATTATCACCTCATATCATTAACTAGAATACCTGACTCTTTGTATAGACAAACCATCCAATCTGATGAACTGGAACACTCCACCAAGACTATGACCTCTTAACTCTCTCCACCTTAGGGGGAAGGAATTGGATCAAGAGGGCAAAGTGAGAAGACCTTCTTACGAGGCCTCCGAGTCACTGGACATAGACTTTTTGGTTAGATAACCTAACAGTATTAGTAGGAAATGGAACCTTGGTGGAGAGAAAACAAACCGTCTGTTGATGTGATGTCCCATACATATCCAGACAGATACCTGTGGACATAAACACAAAGAGAGATTAGCATTATATAACGCCATGTTGACATAAAACAACTATACTAGGCGCTTATCACGATAAACGCGAGTCCCGGAAACACATTACACCGGGAAAAAACTCGCTAATTATAATAGAAGTCACCTGATGGATAGATCCTGGGCCCCCCCCCCTCTGGCGAAGTAATCCTGTCTGCCATCTTAATCAGGGGTTATAAACTTCTAATAACACTCAAAAGACTTTGTAAAACACTTGAGAAAAGCTCTAGCACAAAAACATGTGTAGACCCTCTGCCAATAAATTAGCAAAGAGGAAGTGCTAGTCTGCACATGCGCGGTGGTGGGGCTGGCATCCGCCGGACTGCAATCTGACTCCCTGCCCAGTAGGGGCACCTAACTGTTTTTATTCTGAGTGTTTATTGAGTGAAAGCCGATATTTAGCAATATCAAAGAGCATTAGGGAGGTAAGTATACTCTTGAAGTGAAAAAACAGGAAACACAGCTTGAACTGGAAATGATTGAATGGTGGTCACTGATTTCCAATGTGAAACAATTTAAAACAATAATATTCCTTGGCGCAGGGAATGTCACATTTTAAGCAGTGTGTTTTGGAAGTAAATATTTCTATAAATGAGCAATTTACGGTAGGTCTGCTGAAATTTCAGATTTGATAAAAATGGCTCATTTAGATCAGTTTCATGGCCTTACTTGCAGCACAGAAATAGTTTGACACAAATATTTTGACAACACACCGTTTGATTGAAAACTCAAGGTTATTCAAGAAGGCTAGAGGATTTATCAAACTATTTATGAACAATATAACAAAATCCTGATTTCATCATATATATATATATATATATATATATATATATATATATATATATATATATATATATACACCTGTGCAAAAGTTAAGCACCACCCTATTTTTACGCACATGCGAGGGTATATTCATGTGCTATGAAGAAAGCAATAGCATAAACATTTATGTACCCATCCATCTTAGTGCCAGAGGTAATAATGCAACTAGAGGAATGCTGATTATGATGGTGGGGAAACACTGTATGTTTTTGTTTGAACTTGAAAACGAGGCCTGAATATGGTTACGTTGACACAACTGACAACTATTGCCCTACAGTTGACACACGTGGCTAGATTGTCATTAATGCTGTCTGAAAACGAAGTTTAACATCTGTGCACGAGTTTGAGACTGTCATTATTAATACCGGGTATATCCACCTTGTGCCTGGATGACGGCCTGGACACGACGTCTCATGCTGGTCACCAACCGACTGATACGCCATTGTGGTATGCGTTGCCATTCAAGATGGAGTGCGTCTGTTAATTCCTGTAGGTTCTGCACAGGAGGATCCCTCCTTTTCACCATGTTTCCCAGAATGTCCCAGATATGCTCAATAGGGTTCATGTCAGGGCTCCTTGCTGGCCATGGTAGGGTTTCGATGGCATTCTGGCGGAGGTATTCATGCACAGCTCTAGCACGATGTGGTCGGGCGTTGTCATCCATGAATATAGGGTGGGTTCCAGGTGCATGATTTACAAAATGAGGGACCACAACTCTATCTAGTATGGAATCTTGATATCTTTGTCCATTTAGTGTTCCAGGTACAGTCAACAGATCCAGCTTACAATCAAATGAGATGCACCCCCATATCATAACGGAACCTCCACCAAATGGAACTTCTTCCATGATGTTACGTTGGTCGTACGCCATGCGTCTGGACCTCCATACACGAGTTCGACCATCTGTGGCATGAAGCAGGAACCGACTTTCATCGGACCAGTGTACCCGTCTCCAGGATCTCATGTTCCAGTGTCTTCTTTCGTTGCACCACCTCAGACGCTCCTCTTTGTGGTGTGCAGTGAGGAGAGGACGTCTGACAGGTCTCCTAGCTTTCATGCCAGCAGCATAGTCTCCTTTTGACGGTAGACATTGACACTCTATTGCGCGTTTCCCATTGCTGGCTGAGCACTCTGCTGTTGGTGAATGGAGATCTCCTAACAAGGCGTACTAGGGCTCGATCACCACGGGCAGGAGTTTTCTTCGGTCTTCCAGATCTAGGCCTGTCCTTCACCTCGTTAGTTTGCCCATGTTTTGCAATCAAACGACTGATTACAGTATGGTTAATGTTCAGCTGTCTGCCAATCTCTCTGCATGACATACCAGTGGTATGCATGCCTATGATTTGCCATTTCACACGATCACTTAACCTTCGTCTTGCCATAGCGGTTCACAATCAAGAGCTAATTCTCTCTGTACAAATAAACCAGGGTCATGAACACAAAATTCCTAATCTTGTCGCCTAAATCTGTATGTAATGTTCTACACCTCAAACTGGACTTTTACATAACTGAACACGTGTGCTGTTTCCCGCCACGCACGGACATCAAGCGGCGTGAAGTCATGCATGCATGTGCATTTCGTACTTGGAATTATGTCAGCTAACGCGGGGACAAAAAGTATGGCAGCCTAGTTGTACCATCATGTTTCTACGTTCTATTGTTTTTGCTGGTGCTTAACTTTTGCACAGGTGTATCTATGTATATATATATATATCATGACAATATTTAAGAAAAGTAAGCAGAAACATTTGGAGGAAAACAATAAGAATGACTGGAAAATTCTCAAAATCACATGTCAAGATGGCAGGAAATTTTATAGAATTCAAATGTTCAATAAAGAAAGAGTAGCGATAAGTAGAAGTATCTGTATATGTTGATTCCGCAAATTCCAATTGAATTTCCCTTGAAGTGTGTGTGATTGCACGAAGGAGGCGTAGTGCTTGGTGCCGAAAAACGTATATACAATTGTTGTTTAAAAAAAATACACTGTACATGATTTTCACGTCTTATGGGCCCGCCTGCTGCAACATAATTTTGAAGATTTCATTTGAAGGTGCCGCTGCTGCATCCGATGGTAGTTTATTCCACAGAGGTATTGTTTGTGGATTGAAGCTGAATTTGAAGACGTCTACTGTTGAGTGGTATGGTAGAAAATTGAGGCTGTGAGAATGCTGTATCTGTCTGTTAGCTAGAGGCTGATGATACTGCAGCTAGTTGGTATGTTGTTTTGCATAGGAGTATTAGCCGTTGTTGGGATCTTCTTTGTTCTAGGGACTGCAAGTTTAGCTACCTTGTAAGGTCGGCTCTGCTTACATGGTTTGCTGGTTCAAACCGTTTGTATGGTTGTTGTAGGATAAACCGAGCTGCTTTGTGTTGAACCTTTTCCATTTTATTGGTGTTAGTTTTCATGTCCGGGTCCCAAATTGGAGCATGTATTCTAACCCTGGCCATACAGGTGTGTTGTAGGCTTTTTGCTTGATTGACTGGGGACATCTATGCATGTTTCTTTGCAGGAGGTTTTGTGTCCTGGAACCTTTCCTGCTGATGTTGTTTATGCGGTGCTTCCAGTTTAGCTTGCTGTCTAACTCTATTCCAAGTGGTTGTCAACTGATGTCAATTTGTTGCCGATCATATAATATCATTAGCTATATGGTATCCTATGCCTATTTGAGAATTGAAGAATGTGGCATTTGTCAACATTAAATTTCATTTCCCATGTGTCAGCCCAGGTGCAGAGTTTGTTTAGCTCGCATTCGAGCACTTCTTGATTGGTATTGTAGAGCAGGCAATCATCTGCGAAGAGTTGAATTTGTGATTGTACTCCTGATGGCATGTCATTTATGAATATGAGGAACAATATGGGGCCCCAAGTGTGCCTTAAGAAACCCCAGATGTGACAGGTTGGCATTCTGATGTACAGCCATCAATTACTACCCACTGCCAGCTATTGGTAAGGAAGTTTCATATCCAGTTGTTACGGTTAACTCGAATGCCATAGTAGTCTAGTTTGTAGAGGTACCACTCATGTGGAACCTTGTCGAAGGCTTTGGTGAAGTTTAAAACTGCTGAGTTTACCTGTTGTTTAGCATGGAGTGCTGTCTAGGTCAATGGATGCCATAACTTGCTGCGATTCACAGGAGTGTTTGTTTCTGAACCATGTTGATATTCATAGAGGATGTTATTTTCATTTAAGAAGGCCATCGTCTGACTTATTAGATGTGTTCCATGATCTTAGCGGGAATTGATGTCAGAGATACTGAGCAGTAATTTTTGGGATCTGTGCAGATTCCTTTTTTGTAGATGGGTTCCCTTTAGTCCAGTAGAATAGCAACCTATTCCTTTCTCTTTTACTTTCATTAATACTGGCATTGTCCAATTAATCTTGACACCAATGTGGTGCTTTTGCACCACGTATTAGTCTAACACAATATATAATATAATTGAGACATACTTTGGCCTCGGACGCAGCTGTGTGGAGCATGTCCGTTTATTAGGCCATTCAGATATTGTCTGTTCCGTGGACTTGAGAGGCGCATGATGATGTCACTTGGCAATCATCGGTGATATTTTTATGCAAGGCGATGATGCATTATGGCTTGACACCACATTACCATCGAAAATGCACCGGAGTAAAGGGCTTGATAACCAAGCCAAGTTTTGTGGTTTGACAAAACATACTTTCCGCTAGGTTGGATGGATTAAGAGCAGTAGCGAACTTCTTCAAAATCTAAACGAGTAAATTGCTCTAACTCTCTATGACCCATCAGTATTTCCAGATATCTTTCACTGGGGATGGTTGCGTTTGATCAAATTCAAAGTTACTTTATTTCATGATTTTTTAATACATGTAAATAAACTATAAACAGGCAGTCCATCAAAGGCATGGACTATAGAGCGATGGACTTATTTCACATATCACAAAACATTTGTACATTAACATATATGACACATATCACAAGACAATGGCACATTGACAGAATGCTGAAAAGCGACCTTGATATGAATACTTAGATACAGGGACATGACTAGACTTGTGGAATTATTGGCCAGTAAATTGATCTATTTTGGGATTTTAGTAGCCAAACATTGACTCGCTGGGAAAAGGATACGAATCTCGCCTCAGACTTTATATTGTACAATTGTATTTCGTTAAATCATTGTGAATCAAAAACCAGCAAATGTATCTAATAGAAGTCGCATCCCATTTCAGCAGTTTGTGTAAATAAAAAAAATTTGTGAGTTAAATAATGTATAAATGTTAAATAAAACGAGAATTGAAACAAAATTTTGCAATAACTTCGCGGAAATACCATCCAAATTACGTCACTTCCTTGTACGATATAACTATCAACGGAAAAAAGTTATTTTAACGGGTACCAAATATGTGGATCAGATTGAATGTATAATACTCGGTTACCATCACAAAATGATTATATTTATATATAGTACATTCCGAGTTCGCCCGTCCAGTATTTTAGGTCCATAAAATGCAGACGATTCTACCGAGTATTCATTAGGTTCCGCAATAGGACGAGTTTATGCAGTCACTCTCGTAGCTATTCGAAGCTCCCTTCCTATATATGTGGACATTCATATCTCGCGAGATCTCATTCAATTTGAAATAAGTAGCTTGTATGTATTGAGTAGCCATTGGTGTAGTGATTTCCACCAGAATATGGTGGTAGAGAGAATTGAAACTTAAAAGGACACGAGCGCTACGCTCCTCATACAAGACAATATTAATTCACGTAAAACGAGATGCTATAAAGCCTATAGTAGTCTGTATGACAAGTAGTTAACAGAAAAACAGTCCCTCTGAAATAGTCGCAAAATTCAAATCTGTCGTACACAAAATGTGGTCAAGAATTTGTTGACGTTGCATGGATATTGATATTACACGAACCACTGGGTGGATCAAGTCCATTTTAATGTCTGTATTAAGCTAGCGATACAGAGGTTAAGATGATATCAACATCAACACGATCCATAGTGTTCCTTTTAGAGTCCGCTACGGAGATGGACTGGGTCCTGATATGTATGGTCGCCGAAGTGGAGTCTGTGTAACAGTCCGTGATAAGATGGCCGATCAATACATTAGAGGTGTATTCTCGCAGAAGCCACGCCTCTATTTTTAGATTGATATGTGGATTGAGCAAGCCTCTACCCGCGAACTAATATTAGATTTCTATTTTATCTTGCCGACATTTTATGTGAAAATTTGGATTAATTTTGATGAAATAAGCAGTGTTTATTAAAGTATGTGCAGTATTTAGGTGGTCCCAATTAATAATTTCACTCCCGCAATGATAGATATAAATACCTTATATCTATTAAGCATAGTCGGAAGATGGTAAGATTTTCTAGCGTGAAATGTGTTCCATTTTTGTGCTATGCTTTGTATCATTTCCCCCCAATTTTTTCGTGAAACATACCTAACAGAAGTCGCCACTTCCCTTTTACTTGGAGCTTTCAATTTAGAAAATTTGTCTTATTAGAAGCTGATATTACATCATGCATTTTCTCTGCCCCCGGCCCCCTTCCAAAGTGGCATGTCTGGCTGGGAACATTCTGTTTCTGAAGCCCTGATATATAGATATATATGGTCAGGGTACCTGTTTCTAACAGTTTTATTTCTAACAATTGCTCATTTTTGCATTTTCCCGCACTCGTTGTTTTGGTGACATCTTCAAAACATGTTTGTTTCAATAGATACCGTATTGTTACACACAATTTAAAGATTTGATCAAAATGTAGCAGAAATAAGTAATTATTTTACCTATCTATTTATTACTTTTTTGAGGGTCCATAAAAATGTTCATAAGTAAAGAAATGAAACAAACTGGTCCAGTTTTTGCATCAGATGACATATGCCAGTTGCTGTCAAACACGATATGTTGATTTCACCAACATAACAATAGTTCTTTTCTACGGATGCACCGAAGGGGATGGTGTGCTTATACTGTTTTCAAAACTAAATTGATTTTTTTCACACACATGCCCAATCCAAACATGGCCATAGTTTCTATATATGATAAAACCTAAAATAATTTTAACATTTTATGATATGCCTAACAATCCTTATTCTCATTTTAAACACCAGCCGTACTACTTTACAAAGCAAGTATACAGAATTTTGATTTTGAAAATGGGGTTGCTGCTGTCTATGTATACCGGGTATTGCAAAAAAATTGAATTTGACCAGGTCTCGATTTACTACAATAACTTAAATTGTGCTTCCTTTTAAGCAGCGTTTGTATCATTATTTTTGCTGATAAACTCTCCTGTTACCATATCATAGACTGATGTCATATCACCATCTTGTCGCTATAGGATTAATGAATTTACATCTGTGTTAGAATGAAGGAAATGTCAATTTCCCTTTCTCCGAGATCTAACAATACTCACCATTCTGTTACTTCTGATATACAGCTGGCCTTGACAGCGGCTCTAGGATTATAGACTTAGAAAGCTTTACCGACTCCTGGGAACCGGGTACTCGGCTCCCAACTGCCAAGTACCCATTTACCATAGAGCTCATATTGTTTGCATAGCCACCAAACAAGAGAAAACTATGGCTTGCCTCCGCGGGGCTGGGAGGCTGGGTCCGTAACAGAATGATGAGTATTGTTAGATCTCGGAGAAAGGGAAATTGACATTTCCTTCATTCTCCTTCGATCAATACTCACCATTCTGTTACTTCTGATATACACCAGATTTGATCAGTAAGCTGGTGGGAAGGGGCAAGCCATAAATGCTAATTTTGCCCCTTGGAGAAAGATTTTAGACTTAAAACTTGACTAACGGAGACCTAAAAGGACCGTCAAGTTCACGGAACCGAATCACATTCGCATCACTGCCCCCCCCCTTTTTCCTCCTAAGAAAAGGGAGAGAACTCACGAACATGTATCTCGCCTGAAACACAAATATGCCAAGAGGGTTAACTGCTCCCTGCATATTCCATGTATTAGCCTGGGAATGAGCATGAATATATAAGATGAATGAACATGATACACATCCATAATACAAAAAACTCTCACTATTGAATTACCTTATAATAATTGGACTCCAGACGTACCGCCTCCAACCATTCACTGGTTCGGCCATCAGTGACACAATCTGGTTGTCATCCTCTCGCTTGACCATGCCTGCTTTAGGTTCTTTTCTTACCGAAGTGAAAAAAAGGGTGAAGAGCAGTGTGGTCACTAACTATCGTTTCAAAACAGCTAAAGCGAGTGGATTGGCTGAGTCTGACACATCCCTCATATAGTAATCCGTAAATGAGGACTCACAGTGCCATTGTGCAACGGCCATGATGTCCTTTAACGGAACACCAGTGTAAAGGGCGGTCGAGGCGGCTATTCCTCTGACATTGTGTGCCCTTACGCCTTGCACCTGGTGCCCAGTCGCCATCTCGTGAGTAGTCTGAATGCATTCGACCACCCAACGAGAGATAGTATCCATGGATGCGGCGCCATAAGGCTTTTTATGGCAGATCCACAGATGTCTATCGTTCGACCGTAACGAGTCAGTCCGTTTCTTGTACTTAGTCAAAGCACGGACCGGGCACCAGACACTGGCATCACGATCAAACCTAGTTAACTTCGGTATAATGATCGGTTTGCCGGGATATCTCAAAGATTGGTTCTTTGACATAAACTCTGCTCTTGGCAGAAGACACAGACCTTCTCCAGAAACAATAAATCGGTTCCTCTCTGCCGAAAGCGCATGGATCTCACTGCGCCTTCTAGCTGAGGAAGCTGCCAATAGAAAGACCGCCTTTAGAGTCAAATGCTTTAGACTAGCCGAACGCAACGGTTCGAAAGAGTGCATGGCCAGTACATTAAGCACTAAAGATAGACTCCAGGCTGGAATGACTACCGGTTGTCTCGGGCGGAGATTGCTCATTCCCTTCAACATCACATTTAACTGGGCCACCTCTGGACTAGCCCTGTTGGCTAGACAAGGGATAACTGATGCCAAAGCTGACTTGTATCCAGCAACTGTGACGGGAGCTAGTCCTGAAAAGAACAGCTCACAGAGAAAGTCTGCTATTTGCTGAATAGTGGATTGAAAGGTATCAATACCCTTTTCTTCACACCAGTCTGCAAATCTGTTAACCTTGTTGTTATATGACTTGAAGGTTGACCTTCTCGCAGCCGCCATGAAATCAGCAGCCTGTCGAGAAAAGCCTTCCGACGTGGAACATTGTTTGATAACATCCACGCAGTCAATTTGAACATTTCGGAACGCTCGTGTAGGAAGCGTCCCTTGGCCTGGGAGATTATGTTCGGAATCTCGGGCAACTGCACAGGATTTTCCACCAGCAGATCTAGAAGATCCGTGAACCACGCCCTGCTCGGCCAATACGGCGCTATTAGCAGGACCAGACACGGTTCCTCCCTGATCTTCACCAATACCTTCGGTAGAAGAATGGTGGGTGGGTACGCGTAAGCGTGCATCCCTCTCCAGCTTATCGCCAGAGCGTTTGTATCGACAGCATTTGGATCTGGAATCGGCGAGACATATGTCATGATTTGAGCATTTTCCTTTGTGGCGAACAAGTCCACGTTGGGTTTGCCCCAATGCCAGAAGATCCGTCGCAGAACCGGAGGGTTGAGGGACCATTCTGTTGGCAGGATTCTCTGTCTGCGAGACAAAGCATCGGCCAGAATGTTCAATCGGCCAAGAATATGAGCTGCTTTCAAAACAACCGAGTAATTCCTGCACCATTGAATCAAGTGCCACACCCTTGATACACAGAGTGGGCGACCTGGTCCCGCCTTGGCGATTTATATATGATACTACTGTCGAACTGTCCGACCGTATCAATATCACCTTGCCCCTGATCATCGGAAGGAACTCTTCCAACGCCAGTTCCACTGCCATCATTTCCAACAGATTGATATGCAGCTGACTCTCCGGGAGAGTCCATGTGCCCGAGACCTGGTGTTCTCCCAGGCAGGCACCCCACCCTTCCAGCGATGCATCCGTGTAGACGGACAGCTGGGGGCGGGGTAGGTGCAGGTAGATTCTGACGCTGTTTCCACCATAGAAGATGCGATATTATCGGCTCCAAAACTGGCACCAGTTTTGACAGGGGTTCTGTTCTCTGTTTCCACAGAGACATCAGATACAACTGGATAGGCCTTCGCATTAGAGCAGCGTACAGGATAACCTGCTCCATGGAGACCATCATGCCCAGCATCTGAAGGAACCGCCTCGCCTGAATGTGGTTTCCCACTCAAAAACTCTTGAGGATGGCTAACAGAGACACCACTCTGGGCTCTGACGGGTAAACCCTGCCCTCCTCGAGGTCGAATCGCATCCCCAAATAAACGAAATGTTGAGTCAGCGTCAACTCGGATTTCTCCTCGTTGACTATCCAGCCTAGATCTGAAAGTAACTTCAGAGTCTGAGCAGTATCCACGTTCAACCTGGCTGCCGAGTCTGCCTTGAGCAGCCAGTCGTCTATGTAGGTGTGTAGCGCCACGTTCTCTTCCCTGAGAAACGCTGTCACCGCAAGGACCACTCTCGTGAAAACCCTCGGAGCTGTCGACAGGCCAAACGGGAGAACTGTAAACTCCCATACTTGATTCTGAAACGCAAATCTCAGAAACCTGTGCCAACTCCGATTCATAGGAATGTGGAAATATGCATCTTTCAGATCGATCGATACACACCACATTCCTTTCCTCAATCCCGCCATTACCGACCTCGGCGTTTCCATCTGGAACCGAGGCGTATGGATAAACCAATTTAATGCCTGAGATTGAGTATGGGTCTCCATCCCCCTGTGCTCTTGGGGACAAGGAACATGTTTGAATAGAAGCCTGGAGTGTTTCGGTTTGCTGGTTTTATTGCTCCCTTCAGAAGAAAACCCGACACTTCCTTTTGACCGGCTTCTAACTTGTCTGGCTCCCTTGGTACGGGTGTCCAGACAGGTGCCAAAGACAGATTTTGTGGTGGAAAGTCCCACCACTCCGGCATGTAACCCTGGGATAACCATCCCAGGACCAGACTGTCTGACGGTCCGACCGTATCAATATCACCTTGCCCCTGATCATCGGAAGGAACTCTTCCAACGCCAGTTCCACTGCCATCATTTCCAACAGATTGATATGCAGCTGACTCTCCGGGAGAGTCCATGTGCCCGAGACCTGGTGTTCTCCCAGGCAGGCACCCCACCCTTCCAGCGATGCATCCGTGTAGACGGACAGCTGGGGTGGGGTAGGTGCAGCGAAACCCCTAATAGGAGATTCTGACGCTGTTTCCACCATAGAAGATGCGATATTATCGGCTCCAAAACTGGCACCAGTTTTGACAGGGGTTCTGTTCTCTGTTTCCACAGAGACATCACATACAACTGGATAGGCCTTCGCATTAGAGCAGCGTACGGGATAACCTGCTCCATGGAGACCATCATGCCCAGCATCTGAAGGAACCGCCTCGCCTGAATGTGGTTTCCCACTCGAAAACTCTTGAGGATGGCTAACAGAGACACCACTCTGGGCTCTGACAGGTAAACCCTGTCCTCCTCGAGGTCGAATCGCATCCCCAAATAAACGAAATGTTGAGTGGGCGTCAACTCGGATTTCTCCTCGTTGACTATGCAGCGTAGATCTGAAAGTAACTTCAGAGTCAGAGCAGTATCCACGTTCAACCTGGCTGCCGAGTCTGCCTTGAGCAGCCAGTCGTCTATGTAGGTGTGTAGCGCCACGTTCTCTTTTCTGAGAAACGCTGTCACCGCAAAGACCACTCTTGTGAAAAAACCCTCGGAGCTGTCGACAGGCCAAACGGGAGAACTGTAAACTCCCATACTTGATTCTGAAATGCAAATCTCAGAAACCTGTGCCAACTCCGATTCATAGGCATGTGGAAATATGCATTTTTCAGATCGATCGATCCACACCACATTCCTTTCCTCAATCCCGCCATTACCGACCTCGGCGTTTCCATCTGGAACCGAGGCGTATGGATAAACCAATTTAATGGCCTGAGATTGAGTATGGGTCTCCATCCCCCTGTGCTCTTGGGGACAAGGAACATGTTTGAATAGAAGCCTGGAGTGTTTCGGTTTGCTGGTTTTATTGCTCCCTTCAGAAGCAAACCTGACACTTCCTTTTGAACGGCTACTAACTTGTCTGGCTCCCTTGGTACGGGTGTCCAGACAGGTGCCAAAGACAGATTTTGTGGTGGAAAGTCCCACCACTCCGGCATGTAACCCTGGGATAACCATCCCAGGACCAGACTGTCTGACGTCACACCTTGCCAGGCCTCGACGAAACGCATGAGCCTTCCACCCACCATAGATGCCTCGACGTCTAACGGGGTTGTCCGGCTCGCAGTCCGCCCTCCCCCCCCCCTCTTTCTTAACGAGAGAGAGAGAACCATTTCGTTCTAGGCACGACGGGTATAACTGGCACCGCTGTTCCTGTCGCACAGGCGCGGTCCAGGCGGATATGAAGGGAGCTTTCGTACCCTCAGGTACGCTTCGGCCCCTTCTGTCCACCCTTTGAGGCCTTACCCTTACCCTTCCCCTTGCCCTTCCCGCCTCTAGGGTGGTCAGGAGCAACATTGGGGAGGGTAGGCGCCTCTACAACCTTCCTGGGCTTCTTCGCCGGCGGCGGCTCCGAAAACCCAGCTGAAGCAGAAGTCGCAACAGGCCTAGCTTTCGCCTTGCCCTTATGCTTCTTCTGCTTCTTTGAAGGTTGTCCAGTTAGCGGTTTCCCCACAGCCCCTAGTGCGTGCGCTTGCCGCACTAGCTCTAGCTGTAGGTTTACCGCTAACTGATTCTGCGCGATACTGGCGGTATCCTCTAAGATGGCCCACGCTTGGCCACCGAAGATGCTACGCCCTGTCAGGGGCGTCCCAAGAAGACGCTCCTTGACTGCCGTAGCCGGACGCATATGGTCAATGACCATTTGCCTCCTGGATTTCGTCACACGCGCTTGCACCCTTGCCAATGCGTCCATCGACAGCACCAGGCTGTCATTGACACATGAAAGCGCCACAGGTGGCACAGGGTGGCCTGCCCCCGCTTCAGCCCACACCGACTGAAGGAGATGATAAGAGTGGTTGACAGCGCTCATCGCTGCCCTCACACATAGGGACAGGACTTCTTCCTGGTGTACCTGAGACTTGTCCACAAGTGCGGGACCGGGGCGACCCGCCACGGCACTCTGGCTGCCCAGTACCCATCGGTCATCCTCTGTGACCGACGGGACTACACCATACCTGTCGTATTCCCCCCCCGCGGAATACGACATCTTGCCCGCACCTCCCTGGAGGCCGCAGGGAGCTGACCCTTGGTCATCAGTTGTTTGCTATAAATAGTATCCAACAATTCTATGAACCGTGGATCCAGTCCCACTGACTGGATCCGGGCCGCGGGCAAAATCCCCGTCCTGATCGACGCAACCGACGGACGGGGCGCATCTTCATCGGCCGTGGCCGAAACCACAGACGGGTCAACCCTGGCTAGCCACGCCAGAGCATCTGACCAATCTACCTCCGATGAAGACACCCCCGCAAACACGTCACCCGGCAAGGAGCCACGGCTGACACGCCAGGCACTCCGGTACCACACGGTTCCACCGCCACCCCATGAAACACTCCGGTCCATGGGGTAGGTCCACACGGAAAACCGTACGGACCCGTAGCAGTCACGGAACCATAGCCGGACACGGGCGCCAACGGCACCCCACGTCCGACTGCCAGACCAGGCGAGATAAGTGAGTACCACGCCCAGCCCGGCACACCCGTTCCCGTGACGGCTGGTGCCAAACCAAGCCGTACGGAACCGGTGCACGGTAACGGATTTGCCTCAGCCGGAGCCGCTGACCTGGCTTGCGCCAAACCAGACAAATGGAGGCCGGTTCCGTCCAGGACGGAATCAACCTCCATATTCTCCGCCTGCGGCTTCACGGGCCGCAGCAACCTCTCCTCCTCGTCTTCAGACTCCGAAGAGTCGTCACTAGACGAGTCAACCGTGGAACCGTCCTAGCGGACGGCTCCCACACCTGACGGACCGGCCACCGCTACTGGACCACCCGGAGGTGGCCGCAGAGAAACAGAAACCCGTCTGGCCGAAGCCAGACGGGACTGCCAGGGGGCCGTACGAGACGGCCCCCTCGGTAACCAGTCCAGAATCCTGTCCGAGGACAGGATCCGTACCAGGCATGGGGAGAAACTGCCCCCCAAGCTTTGGTAGCAGGGATGACACCAGCGTGGGCAGAACGCTATGCAGAAAACACCTGCATAGCCGGACCAAACCACGCCGGCGGTGCCATCTCCGCCACCTCCAGCTGGGGACGTGGAGCACCCCCACCGGCCGAACCGGGCGCTCCATGATTTACTCTCGGACCGCCTGACCCCGCGTCAGACCCAGCCAAGTCCTTCTGGCAAGGAACTTAACCATCATCTCAACGGACCACACTGCACAAACATTACACCTATGATCAATATTACACAGGGAACACCTAAAACAGACATGGTCCTTGAACACGACACGGACAAACTTATGGCATTCGTCACATGATGGCGGGGCTGGCTTGGCCTATAACATAAGCACAAACCTACAATAAACAAGCGGAACGAGACCCGGATGGAAGGCAGACAATTAATTTTCAAATAATTTGACTCATAAATTAACTGTAACCCTCCCGCACCCCACCACGTTACAACAACGATCGCATTGATTATGACGACAAGAACGAGGCGGGCATTAAACACACCCATAATAGATCCTCCAGGATGTGTAACGGCTCCAGGAATCATATCGCATAGCATTCGGGGTATATTTACTAATCAATATAAATTATACTCCTAACGAAAGCAGCACGATATGTGAAGAAAACAACAAAATGTATAACAAACTGCTGTATCACACCGTAAAACCGCAGACCACGCATCTACTCAAGAATTTTGAAACCACCGAACATTGCAAACCGATCGTGATCGCACGTAAACTTGATCATTCTAAAGTTTCCGGTACCATTTTTAGTACGCAGCACCCAGAACAAGATGCGCGAATTAATGAAAAAATTTTCTTCACATAAACATCCGAGCGACCGGGTGTGACGTCACCCGCTCGGATCCTACGGAGAACGACGTCAGCCAATATTCGTGTTAGAAATACCATAGCATAACACCTATTTTCATATCTGCCGATCGCCTGTTGGGGGTTAAAGAAGGCGATCGTCTGGCATATATCGTTGTTAGCACACATCCCAGATTCTATGGGGTCAGAAATTGGAACATGCGACACAGCGAAATTTAGAGACCTAAGTCTTTTAACTATGGATAATAAAGAACGATACAACCTGGTTATCTTCGGCGGTATTCTCCATAGTATCCTTTAGTTAATCCTTTCACGAACACACAAACTATCACAGATTAAAGACTTAGATCTTCTTTCACAAAAAACACTAAAATCCTCAATGCAGAAAGCATGTATTGCTCTTGTTGCTATGCAAACAAGAATGAGCTCTATGGTAAACGTGTACTCGGCAGTTGGGAGCCGAGTACCCGGTTCCCAGGAGTCGGTAAAGTTTTCTAAGTCTATAATCCTAGAGCCGCTGTCAGGGCCAGCTGTATATCAGAAGTAACAGAATGGTGAGTATTGATCGAAGGAGAAACAGTGCACTGGTGTGTCCATTTGCTGACCAAGACTCCAAGAGATTACATCTGAAAATTTACCACTGGAGAGACTGGTTTTGTAACCCAACCAGTCATTCCAGTGGTAAATTTTCAAAAATAGTCTGTTGATTTGTAAATGGACATTTATCAAGACCACTGCAGAAGCGCTAATGATGGAAAGGTTGACCAGCATCTAGTATATTTATTAATCATGAGGCAATGAGCGCAATACACTAATTAATACATATATTGGGATGCGTAAAATGAGTTATATTTTTAAAAATTGTTCATAATACATTGGTTGTCAATTTGGGGACCCAGATTCCAAGAATATTTTTTTTAATTTACCACCGTAATGACTGGTTCAGTAATCTAGCCAGTCATTCCAGTAGTAAATTAAAAAAAATAATCTCTTGGTCGGCACAAAGACATTCTTCAAGATCACTTCAGATGACGTCTTTGATTGCCTAGACCATTAAAGGGGTTACTTTAACTATTAAATTATTACTAGGCCACCGAGGTGTGGTCAGTCACAACTTATAATTCACACTTGTCAATTTGCCTTGCTAGCTAACATTGGTAACAGGCTAGTGTTAATTTCTGTGAATGACACATGTAGGTAAAACTTTTCTCACTTTGTGACCAAGGATGCGTCACATCCACCTTGCAAATCTTATGCCGTGGCAACCATCCGCCGTCCGTCCATCAACTTTTGTTTTCAAACACTAATCCTCATTAACCTCTTGGCCGATTTCTACCAAATTTGGCTGGAAGGACCCTATGGTTGTAGGCTCCAGAACCACAGTTAAGAATTTTTATTCATTAATTTTTAGGGTGAAAATCTGATTTTATGAAAAATGTACCGGAAATTGTCAAAATGACAAAACATATACTTTTGTAAAAACACAATCTTAGATTTTATAAAAAAAAACCTATAACTGCTTGACATATTTCAACCAACTTTGGCTAGAGTGACCCTATCATGGTAGAATCCAGAACTTCTATTTTGAATTTTGAATGGTAAATTTTTTGGGTGAGTCTTAGATTTTCCAAAAATTATCCATCATGTCTCTTTAAATGCAAATGGTTCAAATGCTAATGGTCCAGGTGAGCACCACAGCTCCTTGGGCCTCTTGTTTTTTTAATTCTGTGTGTGTGTGTGTGTGTGTGTGTGTGTGTGTGTGTGTGTGTGTGTGTGTGTGTGTGCGTGCGCGCGTGTTGAAGGGGGTTGGGTGGGGGCTGTGGCTTGTCGGTTGTTAAGCCTACTCTTCCTGGCAGCAACCAATTTCATTAGGATCAGACATAATCAAACTGATGATCAGTGTAATATTTTATTACTTAACAGAGAGGGCAGTGTTCTCTGAAAAAAGAGAGGAAGTATGACCACTGCACAGGAAATCTGTTGAATATTTTGAAAATAGTTTTACTGGAACCTGTTGCTGCAACAGCTACCAGTCAAACATTTCTCTAAATATTCAATAAGTTTAAATTCTGTTGTAACTAATAGGTCACAATGCATAATTATGCTCCTCCCCTCCCTTAACACCCTCGTTGCATCACACAGCGCTCGTGTCTCTGCTGCAAATGACTCAGACGATTGACCTAAATTACTGGTTTGTACTAGATAGACGAGCTAGACAGCTGTTTATAATTCTTGATGTCGTGATTTGGCTTTACCCAGCCTTATATTTAGACAAAGGGTGCGTAAGTAGTAGTAGGCCAAGTAGTATTTTTTGTTTCTTGCGGTTTTTGTTGGCGAGAAAGTGGGAGGGGGGGCTGTCTACGTGTAGGCCTAATTAGGGTGCACATTTTTTCATAATTAATCCATAAAAGCATTCCAAGTTATAACCAGCCAGTATAGATATTTGTGCTTCTCGAAAGCAATCTGCGCCGAAATGCAGAGAGCAGACGACGGCTGTTGTACTGCGCCATCTTTGGGTTCGCGGAAATCGGCTCTCTTTGTGTGTAATTTACCACTACACCGTAGCCTATAAATTTTATTTGTTCGTGAAAATATGCAGCGAAATTCCATTTGTTTTGTTTGCAGTATTACCGCAGCTATAAGCCACACAACGGTTAGGCATATTTGACAACAGTCCGCGATCGCGCAACAGGGTCACAATGACTTATTCGCACTGTCGAGGCGCCCGATAACGATAGGTCCCTCCGATGATGTCATACGATATAGAGCTTTTCTATTTCGTTTTTTTCGAGGACAACACAGAATTGCAAAATACAACGTAAAACAGAGTAATATTTTTAAATAAAACATTTTATTATATTATTTATTGCACAATCTTGTATATTAAACCTACTGCACGGCGCACTCTAATAAACCATGGATCCACGCACTTAGCGCTTATGATCATGTCGATAGTCACTTACAGGACTGGCGGTATGATCAGCGAACGAAAAGAAGAAGAAAGAAACCTACTTTTGCTACCGTTGTGCTTGGTCTTTAAACAGGTCCTGAATCGCTGCCTATTGCCATTTGAATATCATATTGGTGTTTTCTCTGGTGGCTAGCAGCAGTCCGACGAGAATTAAACTTTAATTCGTGGGTGGGTAGGGCTATCCCTGCTTTGATATTTACATGGCTATATACCACTGGTAATTTTGCTTATGTGCACAAACATAAAACACATGACATTCGGACTCGGACTACAGTAGACATATTCGAAAACCGGTATTTATGATGAAATTTTCTGTGAAGCAATACAAAAACACACCCACAGCAGCTTCAGTTGGTTATAAAGAGTAAATCAGAGCAGTGTCTGATGATATTAAAACCTAGTTATTTGTTCGAGGAAATCTAGCACCTGCAAATCTCTTCGTTTATATTGTTGCTACGTATTCTCGCTCTATTCGGGACCCTTCCAAATCATCGTCCTCGTCTGTTCTGATCTGTACACGGATATCGGATATCCCGATACTCGGACCATATAACATCAGGCCCAACATTTGAACAGGCTGGCGGCTTGGGTACATCTACTATCGATTACTTCATCTATTCGCAATCTATGTCAGACACTATTCACCAAGTGGTGAACCTGAGAGAATTGTACATAAATAGCTCCGACCATCATCCGCTGCAGATACTACTTCTATCCCACATTGTGCATACTAAAGTCTGCAATGATACTCGATGCAGTAGAAGAGTCGACTGGGCTAAAACAGATCAAGTTAAGTATATCCAGCAGCTGACATCTGCATTGGAGGACTATGACCTGACATGTACCAGCCGATACGATACTCACAGGTCATACACAAAATTGTGTGATGCCATAGTATCTGCAGCCAATGCAGTTTCCTCAAGGAAAACGGTGCGTAAAAGCCATCCTCCTAGATTATGGAACCAGGAGATAGCAGAAGCTCTCAGTGAGAAGAAAGCAGCACACCATGATTGGAAAGAAAGTGGATAATCCACAAGATCCTGGTCATGTGACCACTGTCAAGCGCAAGAAGTCTAGCCTTAAACTGCACCAAGTACAGAGGAAGGCGGCAGCCTATGCAAGAGAGAAAGACCTGCATAAACTCATGGGAGCCCACTCATCTGATAGACAACTTTTCTACAAGTTGGTGAAAAAGCAAAGAAAAACGCAATCCACTCTAACTGATATAATCAAAGTCGATGATGTGGCATACAGTAGCAAAGAGATTTTGACAGGATGGCACTCTCACTTCAGTAACCTAAGCTCAGTAAGAGACAAACCAAAGAATCAAAGGCTAGCTGCAGAAGTAGAGTTTGATGAACTAGTAATAACAATTGTTACTGTAAATCTCAACAAAGTTCCCAAACATTACCTATCACAGAAAGAGAAGTCCAATCAGCCATGAGTACGCTCAACACCAATAAATCCCCAGACTCCAATGGCATAACAGCAGAGCATCTCAAGTATGGATGACTAATACTCACTAGCATTTTAACCACGCTCTTGAATACCATACTATTGCAGGAAATGCTACCAGAGCAGATGAAATCAGGAATACTCACACCAGTCTATAAGAAGAAAGGTGATCGTTGTCAATCTAGCAATTATAGAGGAATCACGGTAACGCCAGTAATTACAAAGCTACTAGAAAAAGCCCTCCGTGGCCATATTAAGAACATGATAGATCAGTCACAACATCAGCTATAGTTCGGATTCACAGAGACAGTCTCACCAATCTACAGTGCTCTAGCGCTACAAGAAGCCATTCTGGAATCCAAATCCAAAGGACTATACTCCTATGTTGCTCTGCTTGACACAGTATGCCACAAGAACCTCTTCAGGAAATTGTTCCTAATTGGGATGGACAGTTCCCTCTGGCTCATCACTACTGACATATAGCACAATGCGCAAACCCAACTCAAGTGGAATAATCAGCTATCTCAGCCATTCCAGATAGAGCAAGGTGTACGGCAAGGAGGAGTGCTGTCAACGGATCTCTACAAGATCTTTATCAATGGTCTCCTAACCCAGAGTACAGAGTCCAGACTAGGTGCCACCATCGGAACGCAATCATATGCCTGCCCAACCTGTGCAGATGACGTTGCCATGGTAGTGAACACTGAAGAAAATCTCCAAGGGCTGTTAGACATCGCTGCAGAATGTAGCTCAGACCATCGCTACCAACTCCAACCAGCAAAGAGTGCAGTCCTATCTAATGACAAAAGTGTATCACATGAATTCCAGATCCATGATCGTGTAATTCCCCTAGCTGAGTCAGCGACTCACCTTGGCATACATAGAGACAACTCACTCATAAGCGGTAGATTAACCATTCAATCTAACATCAAGAAAGCCAGAAGAGCCATGTACTCATTACTAGGAGCAGGGCTCCATGGGGTTAACAGACTAAACCCAGTAACCTCCGCACACCTGATGGAAATATACGTAATTCCAATTCTAATCTATGGAATGGAGTCATTAATTTTGACACAAAGTGACATCGAGCTGATGGAAGTCTTCTACAGGAAAGCCTTGAAGCAAATTCTCTCACTTCCGGACAGAGTTGCGCGACCAGCACCATACCTACTTCTAGGAGTCTTACCTATAGGAGCGAGAATACACCTCCAAACACTGACGCTTCTAAGGAATATATGCGCGAATGAACGCAACATCCTTCATGATTTGTGTATCCGGCAAGTAACGATGAAGGGTTTGACAAAAAGAGCTGGTTCAGTGAAGCTAGAAATACCCTAGCACTCTATAGCTTACCATCTATCCATGCACTACTTGATTTCCCACCCGGTAAACACTCCTGGAAGAAGACCACCAAACATGCTGTGTCTCACTACTGGCATGAGAAGCTGCTACGCAGGGCGAAACTCTACCCATCCCTCAGGTACATGAATGTTGAGAACACCAGGCCTGGCTCTATCCACCCAGCAATCATATCAGTTTCCGCAAGTGACACAGACATAAGGGCCTTACCGGTGCAGATGCGCCTGCTTACTGGTACATACATACTCCAGGCTAATAGAGCAGCCTTCAACCAGTATGAGGTGGATCCAGAATGCCAACTCTGTCATGAAGATGCCGAGACATACTCACACTTTCTAGTAGACTGCGTGACCTTAGGTGATGTCAGGATGAAATATCTCTCATTGCTGCAGTCAACAATCTGCAGTAGTTGCCAAGAGCAGACAAAACGCCTAGTCGCAACAAGTGAAAGGATGGCAACGTTGCTTATTGAACCTTCTCATGGCCTGAGCAAATGCTGCCTCGCAATAGCTGAAAACATCATCCGCCGTTACCTGTACATAGTACACCACAGACGACGAGAAATAATTGACTCCGACTACCAACCAACGTCTTAAAACGAGAGCAGAAGCATCCATGGGCACGCAGTCTGATTTGATGTACACACCTCAATTACCATTAACTTACATGCAGTTTCGACAAATTCAGTCTATATATATGTATATACGTTCAAATTCAGACTACAGAACTCACTTTACTCTAATCCGGAGGTGCTCCTTTATACAGGAGGAATTTACGATGATAATAATAATATCCCTCCACTTGGTTGGAGCACCCACACAACAGTGTGGTAACAATTTACTAAATTTTTCTCAACTGTACACGAAACACGCTTCAGGTTACTATTCACACCGCTGATTGACGAAGCGACATATCCTTAATATTGTGCCAACACTTTCTAAAAGTATCAAAACCAATAAAGACATCACAATACAAGATTACTTGACAGGCAGCTATCAATCCTCAATGTTTCTATTCCCCACTGACTCAGAGGAGATTCGTAAAATCTTAATGCAAATCAATCCAAACAAAAGTGCCAGGATTGATAATTTTAAATGGAACATCTTTAAAATCTGCATTCCCCAAATACTAACACCACTTGATCATATCTGCAACCTTTCTTTAGCACAATGCGTATTCCCATCAAAACTGAAGTCGGCACGAGTAACACCTATATACAAAGCCAAGGACTCCTCTGATTTCACTAACTACAGGCCTGTCTCGGTACTACCACCTTTTTCAAAGCTACTTGAAAGACTCTATTATAAACGACTAATGAAATATCTAGACAAAAATTATATTATTTATCAATCACAATATGGATTCCGAGAGAAACATTCAACTATGATGGCCATCATCATGGACATGATAGAAAAAATTTCAAATTCACATGAAAATAAAGAACACATCTTAGGAATATTCTTAGACCTGTCAAAAGCATTCGATACCATAGATCATAAAATTCTAATTGAAAAATTCACCTATTATGGAATACGCGGCGTAGCACTCAATTGGATTAAAAGCTATCTAACCGACAGAATGCAGTGCGTCCAATATAATGGAGTCTTGTCAGAAAATAGAAAATTATTATGTGGTGTTCCTCAAGGATCATTAATACTTGGCCCGCTGCTTTTTCTATTATATATGATCTACCCACCATATGCAACCAACTATCACTAATCCTGTATGCGGATGATACCAATGCTTTTTGTAGCCACAAAGATATAGATACCCTATATAAAAATGTAAATCATGAAATGGAAAATGTAATCCGCTGGTTTAAAGTAAATAAGTTGTCACTAAATGTACGCAAAACTAATTATTTATTATTCACAAAAAAACTGAAATCCAAAAATCTCCCAAAACTCTATCGATAATCAGGAAATACATGAAGCACAAGTTGCAAAATTTTTAGGCATATATTTAGACAAGAATCTTACCTGGGAGAAGCATATAGAAATTGTTACAGCTAAAGTTGCAAAGAATGTGGGTATCATGCGACGACTAAAACTATACTTGCCAAATAATTTATTAAAAACACTGTACAGCACATTAATATTACCGCACATCACCTACTGCAATATGATCTGGATTAAGACCTACTAAAATAAACTAACAAAACTGAAAGCACTACAAAAGAACAGCATTTTAAAGCTATTTTCAAAAATAGCAGCGGGCCAAAGCATTTTCAAAACAGAAAATCTACTTAAGCTAGAAGACATTGGGAAAATCCAATTATATTCAATCCTTAAAGACTACCACAATGGTAACCTACCAACACCACTATCAAATCTCTTAAAAAACAACAGCGACATACATTCATATAACACCCGAACAAAACAGAACCTTTACATGAGCCACTGCCATACACGAACATCCATGCAAAAATCCTCCACACAGGCAATAAAATTATGGAATAATACAGATGCAAACGTTCGCACACACATTTTAACCAAGACCTCATACAAGAAAACTGTAAAGATCCTTTTAATTGGAAACTACTGAAATAAGCCTTGGCACACTGCAAGTCCCCAACATCGACCCAATGGTCACCAAAACAGGGGTACATTTTGATAACAATGCTGCCAAACATAGACAGAGAAGACACCTGCCTTGAGGCCAGCATTGCAGCCAAAATGGACACCTATTCTCATCTATTAATTAGTGACAAAATCCTAACACCCAATCAACAGTGTTTCAAGGGCTATGATGCAAAGATCACCATGGCTGTTACAGGGCAAATGTATTCAGTCAGAACACAAATTAAATTAATGGTGTTCCTGATGTACATAATTATGTCTATGAGGATAATTAGGAACAGTTGACTATAATTAAGATAATGATGTTAACAATAATAATAATAACGACAACAACAACAACAACAACAACAACAACAACAACAGTGTTATTAATTAATCAATTATGTTAATGATTATGTTGATGATCGCAATAATACTAATTTTACTTATAGCATAAGGCCATACCAATTTGTTGTGATACAATTGGTCGGGCCTAAGCATTAATGATGATACATAAATATGGCATGATATGCATTGTAATCAACCATGGCGAGTACATCCACCCCACCCCACCCCAAACATGTTTTACAACAAACAGTACATGTTAATTTCTTCATATGTATTTTCATGTATTGTAAGCTATGTAAATGCTTTTTATTGTTGTCCTCTCTGTGTGCCTCTTGTTTGTAATGTAGTGTGATATATATTTGTAAGGGGTCCAGCATTGCCTTGGATGGACTGCCTGTAGTATCTGATTAAATGTACATAACCCATGAAAAAAATAATATTGAACTTGAACTTGAACTTGAATCCTTCATCGGCGAAATCGTTGAATTAACTTGAAATGACAAATCTTGTGGTTGAAGTTGAGGAAACTAAGAAAATACTAAGTAAACTAAAAGTTGATAAATCACCAGGACTAGATGAACTCCATCCAAGATTCTTGAAAGAAATGGCAGAACCTGTATCTCTACCACTAACGATACTATTTAATCAATCGCTCCGACTGCATAAAATCCCAGATGATTGGCGGAAAGCACAGATTACGGCTATTTATAAGAAAGGCTGACAAATGTCAAGCTGGAAACTATAGGCCAGTTAGTCTTACATCAGTCGTATGTAAAGTGATGGAAAATGGGGTAAGAAACCACATCATTAATTACATGAAAGATAATCAGCTTTTTTCAACATGACAGTATGGATTCATCTCAGGCAGATCGACAACGCTACAGCTATTAGCTGTGTTAAATAAATGGATGGAAGCACTGGACAATGGACACCCCATTGACCGTGTCTACATGTATTACCAGAAAGTATTTGACACCGTGCATCACAAGAGACTTATGAGTAATTTGAAGTCTTATAATATGAATGAAGGCATACCAGAATGGGTCAAAGACTTCCTTGATGGAAGGACACAGCGAGTAGCGGTAAATGGAGAATACTCAAGATGGACAAACGTAACTTCTGGAATACCGCAAGGTTAAATTTTGGGTCAAATCCTTTTTGTACTATTCATAAACGACCTTCCAGACATAGTTGAGTCAGAAATGTACTTATTTGTGGATGATACGAAAATATTCAAGGCTATCACAGGCAAAAATGATCAGGACATCCTTCAAAAGGATCTAGACAAGATGGCAGAATGGAACAATCTATGGCTGTTGAGGTTCCACCCCAAGAAATGCAAACATATGCACATTGGTAAGAAACACAAAGAGGATATTATGTATGAGCTACATAATAAACCACTTGAAACAGCAGGCACTGAGAAGGATATTGGAGTAACAATTGACTCTGATCTCACGTTCGAACAACACATCTGTGAAAAAGTGAAAACGATAACTCCATGTTTGCCTTAATTAGAAGGACCTTTCAATATTTAAATGAACAAACGTTTATCTCCTTATATAAAAGCCTAGTGCGAACACATATGGATTTTGCAAGCCCCATATGGGCACCACAAAAAGTTAAACATGTAGAACAAATCGAAGGAGTTCAACATGGAGCCACAAAGCAACTTCCAGGAATGAAGGATCTAACATACCCTGAGAGGCTAAGACGCCTCAAGCTACCAACGTTATCGTACAGGAGAGCAAGCGGGATGTAATAGAGATGCACACAATTCTTCACGGAGGATATGATAAAGAGGCCAGTGATTTTGTAAAATTGTGGAGCGACGTCACAGAAAGGCAAAGTATTCGAGGAAACTCTTTGAAGATATATCCTCAAAGGTGCACAGCGACGAAAAGACAGCATTACTTCACAGTGCGAGTAGCCAAAATATGGAATGACCTCCCTGAAGCAGTTGTAACCGCACCAACATTAAACTCTTTCAAGAACAGATTGGACAAATCCTGGAAAAATCAGGAGGTCTTATATGATAACTTTAAAGCACCCATCAAAACTGGAGGACGTCTAGAAAGACCGAGCGGAAATGAGGAGTCTGGTGAAGAGGACCTTTAGGACCTGTACCAGAAGCAACGCTAGGTAATGCTAAGTAAGTAACTGATAGATAAATAAAAAAATAAATGAATAAATAAAAAAAATAAAATTGCACATTACCTTATTAATCTGTCTGTCTGTGATAAATAGTAAGAATAATTCAATTATCAAATATTATAGATTGCTTCAATCATTGGTCGGTGATAATTCAAAGTCAGAGTATATTGATATATTAGTATTATATTTTTAAATAGTAAAATAATATTTTTAATTACTTAACTGTGATACAGAGTAAAATATTCCTAATTATTTGAAATTACAGATTGCTTCAATAAATTGTCTGTGATAATTCAAAAGTATAAATCGCTTGAGCAACTCAAATTGTGATAATTCAAATTTGGTAATTGCTCGTAATAAACAAATTGTACATACAATTCTTACTTTTAAGACATATTTTAGTTAAAAATAAGTTATAATGATAATCTAAAATTAAGTGCCTCATCTAATATTAATCTAAAATTAAGTACCTCTTAACAAATAAATTAGTATTTAGGATCTAAAATACATATTATCTAGATCTACACATTAGTAGTCAAACCAGTACCATAACTTAGTTTGCACTTGTCTTCTATCGCCCATTCTTTTTCAAACTAACTCTTTCTACTTGTGCTGTCATTCCTCTGGCTGTCTCCGTGTCTGTTCTATCCCCGAAGTTAACGGTCAGTACACTCTACTAACAAAGAGGTTACTTCTTTTTGTGGTGTCATTGCATGAGAAAAAAATTTGTTTGGCTACACATGTATAGATAAAAAAAATATACAGACAATAAGAGCTAATAGATTTTAGAAGATGGGTTTCTGCGAGGACTGTCGGCAATCAAAACCGGACGTTTCCAATGCTCCCAGTGATTTGATGTTGTGCAAGAAATGTTACCAGATACGACACGGCACAGGTAGCACTGTATCTAACTCAGAAAAATGCACCAATATCTGTAATCTCAAGTCCAATACCTGTTACATCATTCAACACAGAAAATTCAGATACAAATACAGTCATAGCCAAAACATCGAGCACGTCACAAATCCCTAATAAGTCACCTGCTGACTCATTGAGCAGCATGCCCAGCACTCCCAGCACGTCCAAACCTGATGAGACAAACGCCCAAATTGCAAGCCAAAATATTCCTGGCATAAACTGTGGATGCGGTGCTACAGATAATTTATATATGATCTGCTGCAACAGCTGTAAACATTGGGTACACTTTACATGTGCCAAGCTTCCGCCATACATGTTGTCCGCTCTAACAAACTCCAAACGAAAGTTTACCTGTAAAGATTGCACTCAGATATCAGGCAAGATTGCTGAATTTTTGACCTGACATATTTCCACTTATGAGTCCAAATATGACTGGTCGGAAGATGATTCGATTGTAGCACTGACAAAGAAATTGATAACCAAGCTAACAGTGGTGCTGTTGTTCCCACAATACCAACCTCCTCAGCTACTGCCACCACAAGTGCTACAATAACAACATCTCTTTCAGCTATAATCACTGCTACTACTAACACTGCAACTACAACTATGGCACACTCTAGCATCGCCAAACACGCTAACTCTGACCGCATCTGTGAGCCAATTAACCTTGACTCTACTGGTGGCGCACAAGATATCTCTACCCATGATAAGTTACGTCTTTTGGAGACTAACAGTGATGCAATAAATCTAGTATTACAGGAACTAAATGACACGAGGACTGACTTTGCAGCATTGCAAAGTCAGGTCGAGGAATTATGCAATAATGTGCCTGTTAAATCCACCACTCAAATTAGTAATCACCAAGCCCACTCAAACAACCAACATATATTTGCTTCTAGGTCTGCATCACACAGTAATAACACAGGCCTTTCGGGGCAAAATTCTATCAGCTATGCTCAAATGGTGTCACACCCACGCAAATCAGCCACAACCAGTACTGGTGATAAAAACTCTGATCGTCAGCCACAGGGGCCACAACCAATCAATACTAATATTCAAAGGTCAGAGAATACCAAGATCAACACATTAATTGGAGGTAGCTCTACTCTAAAAAAAATTAAGTAGTCGCTACATGAGTACTGATAACCTCAATGTCACAGTTAAATCATTTGGAGGCACACGTATATGTGAGCTAACTGACCAACTAAAGGTTATTCTCAGTTCAAATAGATACGATGTACTAGTGGTCCATGTGGGAACAAATGATATAGCAAAACGGACATTGGAAGGAATGATCCAAGAGTATGATGCCTGAATACAAACTGCCAAGTCACTTACACCAGACATACCTATTCTTATATCTTCTCTTCTTCCTAGACCGTTCAATGAGTAGGAAAACAATCTAACTCAACAGTTTAATGCAATGTTGTGTTCACTTGCAAATTGGCTGAATTTACCTTCATTGATAACTCTGCACTTTTCATTAGAAATAGTGAACCATTGCCACAAATATATTGGGATGAAGTTCATCCAAATATCAATGGTATGCACTTGTTATCTGACAATATTATGAGTTATATAAGAACAGTAATGAACATTCATCACGATTCTATTAAATTAACAGAGCCAAATCAGTACCATTACAATAGGAGCTACACCAAATATGACACTAGCCATAAACGTAACAACAACTACATACAAAGAAACAATGGTTATGTCACTGATATGTATGACTCCGAACCTGAGCAGGATTTTCATTTTGGGAGGAATATAGAGAGGAGCACAATGAATCATCTCAGGCGGAGTCACAATGCTGGAAACCAGTCATACGACAAAAATCAAAGCCTCTTCCAAATGTATTTCAACCGAAACAGACTGTTTTATCAAAGCCAATTTCTTGACCTCATAGATGAATGTACAAGCGAAATAACAGACACATGTAAAAACTACCAAACAACTGAACAAGGATTACAGCACACTATAAATATGGAAATAATCTTAGAAATCTGACCAACAATGGTGAAGGTGCCTCTAATGAAACATCCCATCAATCTCTTTTCAACGTTCCCATAAAATGTTTATACACAAATGCAGACTGTCTCTGAAACAAAATGACTGTACATTATTAAGATCAATAAACTGGTAATTGTTATTATAACTGAAGTGAAGCCCAAACATTATAGAGAACTAACCATAGAGGACTACAATGTTGATGGATATGCCATACACCAAACAATTAAATGTTGCTAAGACAATGGGCAGAGGAATAATCATCTACACACATTCTTCTGTATGTGCTAGTGGTTCTGACTTACATTCGAATATGAAGAATCAGTCTGGATTGAGATAAAATTATATTCACGGGACTAGTTATTAGTTGGGGGTATATATAGGTCTGACAGTGGAACAAGGGAAACCAATGAAAAACTGGTACAATTATTAAAACATGTTGCCACACTACATTATAGCCATCTTTTAATAGTGGGTGACTTTAACTATCCTAATATCTGCTGGAACACAGGGTCAACCACAAAAAATGAAATAAGTCAAGAGTACTCGTTTATTGAATGTATTCGTGACACCTACTTATACCAGCATATAAATGGGCCCACTAGATTTAGGAATAATGCTACACCTAATATACTTGATCTGCTTTTAACCAATGAAGAAGAAATGATATCAGATTTAGATTACCTGAGCCCACTCGGTAAAAGTGACCACTCTATTATCACATTCCATTTACATTCTTATCTTGCAGGAAAACATGTGAAGACAAAGAAAACTACAAAGAAACGAATAACAACCTCATAAATATAAACTGGACAAATAAATTCTATGATTGCCCAAATGATGCTAATCAGCAATGGTCAATTTTTAGATAGATACTAAATAACATGATAAATCGACATGTCCCGTCAAATACCTTTGAAGATAAACCTAACTGGACTAAGAAAGGTGACATCCCATTAGACTACAATACTTAGGAAAAAACCCATAGATGGTGGGAAAGATTTCTTACAAACCGATCAAACGAAAATAAAATAAAGTATAACAGGCAATGGAACAAAGTCAAATGTCTGACTAACAAAATGCATAAAAACTATGAAAAAAATATAGCAAAAGCAGCCAAACCAAACCCTAAGCAATTTTGGATGTAGGCCAAATCTAAAGTTAAAACGAAACCTGGTACTTCTCCACTGCTGATAGACCCAGATAAACCACAATGCACAGAAACAGACATAGAAAAAGCTGATGTTCTGTCATGTCACCTTTCAACCGTTTTCACTGATGAACCAGTCAACAACCAGAAAAAGCTGATGTTCTGTCATGTCACCTTTCAACCGTTTTCACTGATGAACCAGTCAACAACCTGCCAATCATTCCAATTAGACCATTTAACATCCCATTTAAAACACTGAGGCACAAGTAACTGAGACACAAGTTTTAGCTCATCTCACCAACTTGAACACCTCTAAGTCTGCAGGACCTGATGGGATACATCCCCCAGTTCTTAAAGAACTATCCATCTCTGTTGCCAAACCTTTCTCAATCATATACTCAACTTCACTAAGAATAAAATATGTACCAGGAGGCTGGAAGGAGGCCAATGTAACAGTAATTTTTAAAAAGAAAGGCAGCCCCAAACTTGCAAGTAATTATAGACCCATAAGTCTCACCTGTGTAGCTTGCAAGGTTATGGAATCCATTATTAGATATCCATTATTAGAAATCAAATAAGCCTTTTAGCAAGAAACACTATGGATTTCTTACTGGACGATCAACCATGCTCCAGTTAATAAATGTCTTAGATGAATGGATTAATATGCTAGAGAAGGCAGGCACTGTGGATATTATCTATATGGATTTTGCTAAAGCATTTGATACCGTCCCTCACATCCGTTTGATTAACAAACTAGCAAGTTATGGCAGCACAGAACCAGCCCTGGGGTGGATTACATCCTTCTTAATGGGTAGGCATCGACAAGTATGTATAAATGACTCATACCCTCAATGGGCAGCCGTGACTAGTGGCATACCACAGGGCAGTGTGCCCGACCCCCTTCTGTTTGTGATCTACATAAATGACATGCCTGAACTAATACAAACATTCAGTCTATATCTTTATGCAGATGACACACAGATTTTCAAGAATATTACAAAACAATCTGAATATGATGACCTGCAATCAACTCTGACAAGCCTGGAAATGTGGTCAAAAACATGGATGTTAAAATTCCACCCTGATAAATGTAATGTATTATCCATTGGTAGAGGTATAAAACAGAATTTCCAATGCAAAATTGAATGTGATAATGCTTGCCATACCCTATCCAGTGTGGACAATGAACACGATCTCAAAGTCATCTTTGACTCAGTTCTTTCCTTTGATCACCACATTCAAAATAAAATCAATAAAGCCAACAGTATCATGGGCCTCATTAGATGGCAGGAACAAAGTGGGGTGCCAATGAAAGGATCCTCAAGACCATTTACCTAGGTGCCGTACGACCACACCTTGAGTATTGATCCAGCTCATGGATGGCAGCAGCTAAATCTCATCAACAGAACCTCGACAGAGTACAAAACCAGGCACTGCGCATCATCACTGGTGGAATGAGATCAACACCAATAAAAAAAATGGAGCAGACAGCAGGCATCCCCCACTTAGCAAAGGAAGGGAATGCAAAATCACTGATCCAAGCTGCAAAGTTCAAATCGTTCAACAACCACCCGATGAAGATCATGCAAGCACAGCTGTCATCAGGAAGACTTAAAAGATCAAGTTTTGTGAAAGAAACAAAAGCACTTCATAGGAATCACCAAGAAATGTTGCCGGTACAAATAGAAGACCCAAACCACACCCTTGATCCTCCACCCATGGAAAACAAACTAGAGAGCATATCTATTCGCACCACAGTACCTCATCTCACAACCAAAGATGAACACAGTGATGTGAGCAAGAAGGCCGTGACCCTAGCCATGCTGGAAGAAATGTACCCTCAGGAGACATGGATAAGGATCTACACAGATGGATCAGCCAAAGATGCAATTATGAGCGGAAGTACTGGACTGCACATACAGTATCCAAATGGACAACATGAGTCAGCTGCAATACCGACAGGCAAACACTGCACAAACTACAGAGCTGAAGTCGAAGCACTGGTTCATGTAGCTAATACCATCAGTAGAACAGCACACCCTATTGCACAGATTGTCTCTTTATCTGATGCCCGCTCCGTCCTTGAGGCTATCACTTCTTCTTTTCTTTCTTCTTTTCGTTCGCTGATCATACCCCCAGTCCTGTAAGTGACTATCGGCATGATCATAAGCGTTAAGTGCATGGATCCATGGTTTATTAGAGTGCGCCGTGCGGCCTGGAACCTCCGTCTTCAGCACTCGAGGTTTCTGTCAGGGTTACCTCACCCTTACCTCCTTTAGTCGCCTCTTACGACACGCAGAGGATACGGAAGGTGTATTCTAAGCCCCACCTCACACTGCGGAGTCCAAGGAAATGAGGAAGCAGACAAGATGGCAAAGGTGGGTGCAGAAGAGAATCAGACAGAAAACATGATTACCCATACAGAGATGAAGACTATCATCAAGTCACTCTATAGAACATCTCAATCAGAAGATGGCTACCATCATCTCTCGAGGCCAGAGCAAGTGACCATTTTTCGTCTCAGAACTGGATACAACAGACTAAACCAACACATGTACAGGCGGTTCCACCTTACGACATCGCCCGCTTGTCCTTGTGGAGAAGCAGAACAAACCACAGAGAACATACTTCAATGTTGCAGTACGTATCAGCTGCTGAGAGAAGAGATCTGGCATTTGTCAACCTCTTTTCTTGAAAAGATGTATGGGCTTGTGGAAGAACTGCAGAAAACCACAGATTTCGTCTTGAGAACGGCTCTCCAAGTGTGATACCAGCGATCGAAAAGAAGAAGAAGAAGAAGAAGAAGAAGAAGAAGGACCTACAAATATTTCGATAAAGAAAACCTTTTGCTATTATATAAAGCTTTTGTGCTTTTTTGAATTTGCACATGCAGTATGTAATCCACACCTTAAAACATACATACTCTGTGGAAAATGAGCAGAGGCGTGCAACAAAGATTGTCCCTGGATTTCACAATCTCAGTTATGAGCATGGGTTACGTTCTCTAAACCTCCCCACACTCACATACAGACGTCTGAGAGGGACCATTGTTGAAACATATAAGGCTTTGAATACCTATGATCCAGACACAGTACCAATATTAAAATCTGCTTAAAAATGGTAACAGGGGTCATAGTAAAAAATTATTTATCCAGCGAGCTAAATACAATATATCCAAGTTTTCATTTTATTACAGAATAGCAAACATATGGAATAATAAGAAGAAGAAGAAGAAGAAGAAGAAGAAGAATCTTCTCGCGATTGATTCTATTTCGTTACATAGTTCTGGGTCATTTGGAATAACGTTTGAATCAATTAGCACAGAACAATCTATGACGAGCTGGGTTAATGTGTTACTGTCTCTAATGATAGTAATCCAGTTCTGATAGTTAAGCTTAGCTCTAATTAATGTTTTGAGTTCTAGGAGATGACTCCGTCTGTGCGAGAGCAAGGCACTGCATTTTACCAGCATATGGGCATAGTCCTCAGGTTCGAGCTGACAAAGTGGACATGTAGGGTTGATGCCACTTTGGTTGAATTTGGCAAGATTTGCCTGAAATAGGTACATTCCAGTGATATATCTGGGGTTTTTGCTACATCTACGCATGCCCTTTACTTCATTACGAACAGTGAGCACAGACTAGTGCATTTTGCCAATAAGCAGTGCAGAGGTGTGACAGAATGACAGCTTCTTCTTTGTACTGCATTCCTGACTCAGGTGCCGTGTCCAGTATGAATCTACGGTTGTCTTGACTAGTTTTTTCCAGCGAAGATTGGTAGGAGTTTTAATCATTAGGATATTTAGAGCTGGAAGACCATACTGAAGTAGAATAGTTTGGACATAGGTAAACCAGCTGTGAGAGTTACTGGAACCAGAATGAAGAGTGGTTTGTCTCACCATTTTATTCCTTAGTACCTGGTTTTCATTTCTGATGATAGTTCCTAGTAGCGAAGGTTGTTGAATATGTAGTTCGGCGATGATAGGCCTCGCTCCAACTAAGAGTAATACAATGCACTTGGCAGTACGAATTGGTAGAGGCAGTATTATCCTCAGCATGTTAATGTGGAACGATTCAAGACTATCCATCTGTTTTTTTGGCGAGAGAGAAGATCTCCATTCCATATAAAAGGCGAGGTAGGACATACATTATATAAATATGATAGCACGCTTTTGGTATAATCCGTTTGTGCCATGTAGGCCAGAGTTTGTCATGGCATAGAAACTGTATTGGGTGCTGGAGGTCGTAGATGGTATGTTGGCTTGGTTAGCAAAACCGTTGCACTGCGCCTTCTTCAATCCAAAGAGCCGGGTTCAATCCCATGTTAAGGCATGTGATCAAATTGTAAAAACCTGCGCCATTCCATAGTTCAGTTCAGTTCAGTTCAATTCAGTTACGTAGATCCCTCCTTTGTATAGGAGCACCTCCTTCAGGAGTAACATAGGAGCCAGCACGCATACGAATCCGGTCAATCTCATTAAGTTTAGCTATGCTTGTGTGGTTCAGGACATAGTAGTATTGTCTGATCAGGCCTTCTAATCTGGCCATGCAGAGGCAAGACGCCTTCCTCAAGTATGTAGATGGGTTCACAAGGAATGTGGTTAGAGTTTCACTGTGTGACCAGACGTGGATGGAATTTATGGTACACATATCACAGAGACATGAACGGATTAATGGCATATATTTCCTCCGGACATCCTTAAGAGCACAGCAAGCAGTTAGGAAGTGTGAGCTGTTTTCTGGTCCCTCGTGGTATAGAAGACAGGTTGGATCAACCTCGTGCTTATTGAACTTTGGCCTGTTTGATTGCAGGATGTAGCAGCCGCTTAGGATTTGAACCCAGATGGAGAGTCTACAGATATTACGTGGGCATGTGGTTAATGTAGCAATTGCTGGATGTGGTATATGGCAGCTAGCTGGATAACAGTGGAGAATCTGCAGTGACGAGTATAGTTGTTTTTGTTGATTTAGTTGCATGGGCCATATTCTGTTAACATTACTTTTAGCTGTGCGCTTCCATGGCTCTCTGTCAGGAGGGTTTTCAATAAAGTCGTGTATGGAGGGTAAATAATATTTCGCGAGAATTTTTCTTATCTCGGCAAACCAGCTGTTTTGGAAGAATCCTTTGACAATCATCTGTCACAGGGCAATAGGGAAGAGCATACTTCACGAATCTGCAATGATATTCCTGAAGAGAGTGAGCTTCTGCAGGCCAATGTGAGCCTCGATAGGCAGTGTCCCGAGAAGAAGATATGGAGATGGGTATACAACGTGTTCTGGCAAGCCAAGGATCTGTATGAGAGTTCTGTGAAAGAATCGATCTGTTTAGAAGTAGAAGGCCCATGCCATGTAGAAGGATCGGAAGTCCATAAATCTCAAGTAGATGCAGAGAGGCAAGTGGCGTTATGCCATTGATGCCATGTAGACCACCTCCTATGAGTGAGTAATGTAGCTCGTGGGGGTACGCGTTGGTCCGCTAAGTCGCTCAACTCAGTTGCACCGCAAGTGCATAATGCGCGGGAGTGCTGGTTAGCTGTGGTTCTCAGGGTTGCGGATCCCATATCACATCTCTCCGAGAAGTACAAAGACAGGCCTCTAGAGCCGGTGGAACACTGATGTTCCAGTGGGGTCATGTGAGCATTGCCGCTGAGATTGAACCATATGGTGTCGTCCCAACTGTTTGACTCACCGGTATGACAGTCTATTAAAATTTAGATTAACAGACAAGATATTAATAATTAAACAGTCACAAATTCAATATATACCATGCAAACTATTTCACTCGTTTGACAGTAATGAGCACAATAATACACAACATAGAGTCATCCGGTGTTCTTTCTACATGGCTTCGCCAAAGGTGCCACACAGATCCTTGAATCCGCAGAGGTATCCCTGTAAGGGAGCATCGCTACGAGGTCACTGGTTAGTTTAAAATAAACTAGTATAACCCTAACACACATACAAAGAAAATATTGTTGTTGCGAGAGGAAGGTGCCTCGCGCGGGCCTCCGTCACAGGAAAATGCCTTCAATGCCGAAGTGGAGGAAAAGAATTGGCCAAAAGGGCCACTCTTTTGTTCAAACAGAAAATGCTAAGTGCTGGAAATCCTAGTGAAGCCATAATTAATGTGATGCACACTGGTTTACGTGACGGTGGGATCATCGATTTCCGAAGAATTCCCAGGTCACCTTCTTATGTAGTTCCAAAGTTACTGCATTGGTAGTTGCCGCTTTATTTATGCAGGCCTTCTGCTCCATTCTAACATACCTATTAGTTAATAGTAACGAAAACAAGCGTTGGCCGCAAGTGGCAGGGATTCCTAACCTTTAGATACATTTATCCATTGGGCGAAGATGCTCAGCTTCCCATAGGCTGCCCCGCATAGCTTCTACCTCCAAGGGATAGCGTGCGTAGATGTTAAAGAGCAAGGTTCCCGAATCAAATAACGATCCAGTTACCCTGCCACGCAACCACATATAACATCACCAGGACAAGTTTCACAGTTCACATAACCAATTTTTAGAAAGCAGCATGTCATTTATGGTGGGGATGGAGAGACGGATATTCACCGCTAGCGTCCTTCCCGTGAGAGCGTGGTGGGTTCCAAGACCTCACCCAGACACTACAATGAATTGGATGGAGATCCGCAACTCGTCCGTCACCGTGTACTATGGAGTTAACGTTTGACCTGTTGTTAGGATTACTTTCCAGAATGCCCAGAGATGCACTGCAGGCTGGTGTCACAACATAATTAAATAATATTATTTCGCAGTGCTTCCTACTTTGGCGGGGGTCCTAACCTACTAGTATCCGAGGATACAGTGGGGGGGGGATGGGGGTTGGTCGTGCATGTAAATCAGCACATTAACAATCACCACTCGAAAACCTCTGATAGTTTCCCAGGGTCGGATCCTGCTAATGTGTCGATGGGAATCCAAACAATTAATAATTGCGACTGGTGGATCGTTGAAAGAGACAATAACTCAATATAAATAAGAGGCCCTAAGGTCACTGGCCAATTTTACACAACCTCGCTGGTGCGTGGGGCTACACTACCATACAGCCAGAAAAGAAGCATACACTACATGTGTCTCTTGAGGAGAAATGGTCCCTAACTAATTAAAACCTATCCTATTGCGCTGAATAGCCAGGTTTAGTCGGTAACATGTCAGGCTCAAACAATTAGAGCATGAACAGCGACCTCAGTGTAAAATCGATGCTGGGGGGATGGTGATGCGGATATATAATGTTGCTGTATAGTATTACCTAGTGTACTGCATTCTAGAGGTTTTTTTTATTATAAATAAACAAAACATTAACTAGATTGGTTACTTGCCATGTACACAACTTACTAATATGGTGAGAACAGTGTGTATCACAGGTCACTAGACCTTACGGTGCTTGTTAGTTGAAGCACCCACAGTAAATAAAGATAATATCTACAGTAAGAAACAGAAAATATAATAATGCGGTTCTAGGACCGGTATTGTACCTATTTGTCATCAGTGCCAAGTAGGGAAATAATTAAATGTTTAAAAGTATAGTTACTTGAGTACCTATTGGTCATCGGTATCGTAAAGGTTCAAGAGTCACTGAAATTGATGTGCTAACATGTAACTAGCATACGATGCAGGGAAGATTTCCGCATGCAGGTCTCCGCAAGCTGGTCGCCGCAGGCTGATTTCCGCAAACAGGTTTCCGCAGGAAAGTCATCGATGCGGCACATTCTCAGGACAGTGAAACAGAATGAAACATAAGATGTCCATTAGATAGTCATACAACTGATACAAGATTAAAACAGTGGTTGTAAAGTTTCGGCCAGGCGATGGTAGCTTGAAAGTTGAAAGTTGCCCATTAACAGAAGACTACTATTATAAGTTACTATGCATGTACAATAAATGGCCCACGGTGCAGGATATGTCGTATATCTATTTTCTGTGCACCGAGCAAAGTCCCACCAGATTGTGGTCGAAAGGTTAATTAATCACACGTGACATGCAGCGCGGAGGTTTGAGTCCACTTTTCAGCATGGTCGGCAGATCCGGTGAGTCATCCACCAAGAATCACCACCAGCTCTACATTTCGTAGAATCACATTTGGGCCCGTCAGGCCCCTCCACAGAAAACTTCTTTAGGAAAGTTCCGTAAGAGAGTTATTCTATTATTTTAATTATTGCCCCCAGATGGCCGTCCGGGAGCTTCCAAAATTGTTGCATCGCGGATGTCCTGGTAAGACTGCCCACCGGCGCAGGAGATGTAAATTCCGAATGGCACCGCTGCTATGTTGGCACCGCAGTCAGTTAGCAGTTCTCCCGAGTCTAGCACTATGCTGGTCCAGCAGTCTTGCTGACGGGTCGGCTTCTACACCGCTGATGCTCTCGATCTTCGATTTTTCGTCCCGTTTATACTAATCGTGACGTTAGAGGCAGCTGCTTCAGCCAATCAGTGGGCGAGCAGTATCCAATCAGCGTGCAGCCAGAAGTGGTGACGTGACTATCACGTGGACAGCACATTCCCCATTCAGTAAATACATACACACGATTACGACGTCAAGAGAAATATTTTGAAAATAATTTAACGGGAGTTTTAACGATAACTCGGCCATCTCTGGTCCGATTTTAAAATGGTAACAAGTTCTGTAATCCCCGTTTTATTCCGGTCCTGATCGATACAGAGAATACGCGAATGGTATGAGTTAAAAAATCACAAGTACTAACTCTGTACACTATAGGCATACACTCTCTGCCAATTCCGACACATGTTGTCATGGAAGCTCTGACACACACGCATGCACGCTACACGTTCTAACGGGCTTCACAGATCGAACGCAAGGGAGCACGCTAGGCGGGAATTATAGGCTTCCCAACTAGACACATAGCCGAGAGGAGAGTGATGCGAGAGACGCATATTATGAGAGAAGAGCACATAGCAGTGTTTGAGAGGGAGGCATACTTTTGGTTTTCATTTTTGACCTGGAATTATTATTTTTTTGCTTTGTTTTATTTTGTGGTGCGTGTTGTACTTTTATTCAATACCATGATCTGGCTAAATAATAGTTCGCATGGGCGTTCTCTTGGGCGCGGATAATTATTTTTCTGCATAGAAGACCCAAGCTCCAACGTACCTTAATCATATGTTATAATATATAATAAAAGAAAAGTATGTGTAAAAAGATATGCATATATGTTAAAACAATAGTGATATCCTAGTGACAAGTAAATTACATATACATCCCAGATATATGAGGGGATGCATACAGTCCACACGGATAGCTCTCGCTATCCACAATCCGTCCCAACGTACTAACACGGGAAGAAAAATAATAAGAAAAATAGCATATAATAATAAGTGAAAAAGGCTAGTTTATCAGGCAGCCCAGCGTAGCTGAGTCTGCATGACGGTAATGTGACATATTCACTGGTGTGTTGTGGACTTACGTCACACACGATGTGTTTATAACACAGAGGTTCGCAGCGATAGTAGTATAAGGTGGGGCTGTGCGTCATTGTTCTTTTCGTTGGAATGTGGTTTTAACCAATCAAAACGCTCCATTTCAGTCGCTATTGTTTGGAGAACAATGGCGACCGTATACACACACATTCTAGAGAACAATGACGCACAGAACGCCACGTTTTCTCGATAACAATGACACACATCCGCACACGTATTTGAGATTCTGCATCATTCTGGAATGTTCTATTATTTTGAATTAGTTAACCCTTAAAAATTTAAAAGTTGTGTATTTACGTTTCAACGTAGTGGCGGCGCTCCCCCCTCCGTGGTTATCTACCATGGTAGATAATGTAAAAATAATAGAGTTTGATGAGTGATAATAGTAGAGAGTAATGTAAAATAATAGAGTTTAAGAGGTGGTCTGATAATGGAGGTCGTAGGAGGATGAGGATGAGGAGGAGTTTGAGGATGAATGCAATGCCGGCTGGTCTCTGCCCGGCGCTGTTCTCCGCACGTATTTAAGCATGCCTGTCTAGTTCACTGTCGCTATTTGTGCTTTTGTGAAACGTATAGAGATTTTAAGAGAATAATTTTTTAAAACATTTTATATTAACGAGGAGTAAATTGCATTAAAGACATAACAAAATGGCAGATAATTTAAGCGCTGATACTAAAGAATGTGAAGATGCTGTTAATGTGATTTTGCAGCAGATGCGTGATGCTGATGCGACAAGATTAAACGTGGATCGATCCAATTCACCTGATGAAGATGTGGATCACCTTTTAGATCTGGGTTCTATGTTGTATGAACCCAACTTTTCAATTCCACACATATCTGATGAACATAACGACGTAGCATTACACGAAGTCATTCCTGAGCTGTCTGATACCGATGCTGATTTTTTCAATCATTTGGACGATTTATACGATTATGATGTAATCACACCTGAGCAACCTGCTTCTATCGATGATCAAACCATACATACTTTAACTGAACAATCTATTCCTGATCTGAGTACCGTATCATCATCATTTGTTAATTATCCTCATAACATATGTGACGTAATTGATTCTAATTATTCGACCGATGTACGTGATGGACACGATCTAAATTTAATTGACGTTGTGCCTTTTGCTAATGACCTATCTCAGGATTTAGTATGCCTTCTTAATGATTACGATGTAAATTTATTCGATGATGCACTGCACTCCCTGAAATTTAAATTTCCATAAAACTATACAGGCAAGCAATTGAATATTTGGAAATTAATTTTCACTGAGTGCTGTTGCTGCCATAGCGCCAAGTCAAATTAGTTTCAAAATATTCAACAACATGTTGATTAAATAGCAAAGGCATACAATTCGTACAACTCGACGGACTATTACGCGTTTATGACGGACTTAATTATACCATTCATGACGTAATTGATTATGAAGTCAGCCTATATGTGAAGTTGTGGATTATGATGGCATGTGCTTTATAGATAAACTGGGGTTTTCTATTATGCCTCATGACAAATGACTTGCCTCAACAGCCTATCATCTCTAACCATAAAAAGTTTACTACACCCCCTTCAGCTTGAAAGTATAACCCATTGCCACAGAATCTTCAATGAATCCAGCGGGTCATAGAATTTTTACACCAAAAGCAAATCTCAACTTATTTTATCCTAACAATTCAGGTGATAGAATTTGCCACCTACAATCCATCGCTGACATTTTAGCCGTATATCGTGCCGGCAACGAAAGATATTCATATCAGGCTTTAGTAGATAAATGTTGATATATCTCTACCGCCAACTACAACCTACTTTTTAATCAGAAAAAACTTGTGTCTGCCTAGGTATATATATGCTCAGTGATCAAGGTGCCATCTAGTGTTTGCCAATGTAGTGTAAAAGCAACCATAGAGGTAAGCTGTCGAATATTTTAAACTAAATTGACTGGAAGTTGTTGCTGCTTATAGCAGCAACAACTTCCAGTCAGTTTAGTTTCAAAATATTCAACGAGATGAGTATACATAATAAAGAATATAATGCATTGACAATTATATGACGCCATACACTATTGCTTGAGGAGACAAAATGGTGACGATTATTGTCCAACGTTTGCGCCATATTACAAAACAGATAATTTTGATCCATTTAACGGGATATGCATGATATGGAATCTACAAACCATAATCTGTCCATGGAATACTACAATGCGTGCGTGCATGCGTGTGTGCGTGTGTGCAAGTGTGCATGCGCGCGTGTGCGTGTGTGTGTCTGTGCGTGCGTGTGCGTGTGTTGTTGAAGCAAGACCTTTTATACAGAGCATGTCCAATGTAAAACGTCCTATAGCATGAGTGTGTAATGCTTAATCGCAAACAGATAAATTAAACTTCTAAACGAAATTATCTTGACAGTGGTGGACAGATATATTATTCTTATTCGCTTTTAAGTGTGTTACGTAATCGAAGCCAGGATGTGGTGTTGCGTAACTACTTAAAAAAGCTTGAATTAATAGCATACAATACTTTTACAATCGACTCTTTAACGGAGTTAGTCGGCCCTTTAATTGTCTGACTGTCCGAAAGCAACCAGACAATAATTGCAATGTGCAGTAACGGTGGACTGGCTGAATATTTAAAAACAATTTGCCTAAACAATTTTCAGTCAAATCGTTTTCAAAATATGCAGCATATCCAGAGCTAAATCCCATGCAAATGCAGTATGTAGAAATTCAACAGGCGCACAAGTAAGGCAGCACCTCTCTCTCTCTCTCTCTCTCTCTCTCTCTCTCTCTCTCGATATTTAGAGGATCAAAGATTGTGTGAATATATACTGACGACAACCAATAACCAAAGACGTGTATAAAAATCACCATTGATCCCACTTGGGCAGAATTTTGTACACAGGTTTTAATTTAAGGAGCATTCTTACATCATGTGTGAAATCTGATAAGGTGCCATTGTAGCGGAAAACAAAATATATTCCTTGTCACTCAACAGCTGAGATGCACAGGTGTCAGCGAAAAAAGAAACAAGTTTATCACTGAGGATATTATAGAGCACACGCTTTGAGGTTGGGATTCGCCCTGTGATGACATGCGATTATAATTCCAAACCATCATTTTCTTCATCACTAGTTACCAGATGGTTGATTTTGCAGCAAATTTGACCTCGACACCCTGCACATGCGATTACGCATTTCAATCCGTTTTTGTTTCATAAGCATTGCTTGGTGCCACACGGATTCTTTGTTGTTACTTTGCATTTACAACGAATGAAACTGAGTCGCTTTGATGGAGCAGCTTGAAGATCTGTCATTATCAGGCATAAAGAGCCATTTTCCTCTTTCCATCCCTATTCATTGTGGTCCAGTTCATGGTTACTAAGAGTTATCTATCTGATAACCTAGAGGTGAACACGGAGGCTGTGGAAGTAAGCTGCATGCTCAGTTGGTGGCAGTCGTTGTTGCTCTATCTTACTTCCCTTCACAACCATCTGCATATATCGGACATATCTCTTAGAAGTAAGCATGTCCCTCTCAGTGCCACCATACAGGCAACAGAATAGGCTAATTCGTGCACTGCCAACTTGGTCCTGTGATGTGTCACAACTCCCGATTATATCAGACAAATCCTGTACTACTTTGAAGTTAGACATTACCTTCAGAAGATTCGTCTCATCATGGCCAAAGGTGGCAGAAGTTGTATCGCACCAACTCCAGGCATGAAGTATAAGAATACGCTTTCGTCTCTTTGCTGGGACGACATCATCAGCTTCCTTGAGAATGTACAATTATCGACGTTTTGAGCATTTGACTTCCTTCTTCAAAAAAATGTCTGCCAATCTATCGTCCCAGTGATACAGCGACATTGTGAAGATGTCAGTGTTCTCAGCAACAACTATGACTGGCTGACCTTTTCTAGCATAGTCAAGTGGCGTTGACACTATCAGTGTATGTCTACATCTCCCGTTCTTATATTCGTGGCATGGCCCAGCGATTGAAGATCACTTGACAGAAGGTTAATTAACTGGTCCTTGTTTCGCATGTTCGAGAGGAATGCCTCCTGCTCAGCTTGAGCCTTCGCTGTGACCTGAGCATATGTTGTATTTTTGGCCATCTTATATAATGTAGAAGCCAGCCCTCATCTATTACAGGCATGGTATGCTTCAGTAATGGGGACTTAGTTTCGTTGACGTTTGTCAGATCAATCTATATTTTTCTTGCCAGTTCTGATTTATCTACCTTCCTCATGGAAAAAAATCTTTGAGTAATGAGGTAGGGACTGCAGTCATTTCATGTCTAAAGTAAGGAGGACTATCTTCATCTTCTTTGTGCTAGTGCAGTACATCGCATGAACAAAACCGATTGATCAATTCGCACAGTTTGTTTATCAATCTTGATTCCTGGTTTAATGTCATCTAATGTACGTACTATCTGAGACCTCTTCATGGATGCTTAATTTACAAATTTACCATCCATGCTCTCTTGTAACACTTTACCAACTTTCTCGATCTCATCACAGTTGATGCCATCCTCTTCCTGTGCATAGTGTAGACCCACCAATGCCTCATGCTTTCCGCCATGCTCCTTCATCGAGTCAGTCCACCATAACCTTTCAGTGACCTCATCAGAACCTGTTCTATAACGAGATCAGTTCACAGTCCAGACCATAGAAAATCACTTCTCGTACTGTATGGCAGCCTTCCTCTACAAATTTCCTATACATCCAATGGGTGAGAAGTAGGTAGTTTCTGCATTTCCTGAACATACAGACGAGCACTCTTCGCATAGTGCATATTCCCAGTTGCTGCAATGAGGTTGAGAAACTGGCTCACAGCAACAAGATGATTTTCCCACATACCAAGCCTCTCAAAGCTGATAATGTCCTTTATGTCTTTGATGTATTCTTGAAACTTTATCCAGCATTTGGCAGTCTTGGATTGAGCACTCAATGATGTCTTTACATTTTCCAGTTCTTCATCCAGTGTGACGAGTTCTTTGAAGTAAGCAAGCCTGTCTGGATTAATGCTAAGGTCAAGAACACCATTCAGTAGCTTCTCAAGATCTTTGACTTGTCTGCTATTATACCAGTTGGCCTATCCATATCCATGCGTTCATAAGTACAGCTGGAACTTGGCTCAACAAAGAAAGACTCATTTGATTCAAAATCTGTGTCTTTCTCTCCACATTCTATTTCAATGTCGCTGGAATTATGAGGGGGTAGAGAAGCTAGCAATTTTCTAATTAATGATGCATCTATTAGGTAGAGACGACATAGAGCTCGAGCAATAACTTTGCCACTCATCATAATTGGTCACTGCATTCTGAACATACACTTCCGCTAATGCTTCTTCTATTCCATATCCTTTCATCATATGAAAGATACTACTACATGCCCTCATTGGCAGATGGAACTCTCCGAGACGCAAGACTATTTTGTTTCAAGAAGAAGAATGATATAATTATCCACACTCTGTATGATTATGACTTCGCAGAAATGAGATATGATTTATTTGATAATGGGTTTTCTAATTTTACCCTTGAACAAATATTATTAAAATTATAAACAACCAGATGTTCAAATTCAAAATCAAATTAAATCTTTCATGATATGCCTTAATAATGTATTAGTAAGGGTAATGCGACAAATGACATGTTAGAAATGATTTTAAAGACGATCGTGAACAAAGATTTAAGATATCTATAAAAGCGGTTTGAGAAGAAAATGAAAACATTCTCAAATTCAAACCCTCGCCAAAAATTCCTCCCAAAGGGGATCGATTGGGATTTTTAGTATGTGATTTTGGATGACCTTACAAATCGAATGACACAAAAAAGCCTTGGGTGGGAATTTTGTCTCGGTTGACCCACCAAAACTGGCTCCTACTACTAGGCTATATATGAAATAAGAGCAATCAGAGATTGCATATCATTCATTTCAGACTTTTTCAGATTTTCTGAAATTTTCGAACCTTTTCGGATCAGGTCCAAAGTTATGGATTACGAATGAATCCGCATCGCTTTATATTAGCGTGTGATTCCAACGTAAATAGATACACCATTACGTTGACGTATGCGCCAGATACGCTGCTAAATATGTTGAAACAATTTGACTGTAGCTGTCGATGCATATGGCTGCAACAGCTCCCATTAAAATTAGTTTCAAAATATTCAACAGAATGGTTATTAAATTATAAATTCATCAGAGACATATATGTCTTACTCTACGTCTCTAGTGACAGGGATTTTATTTTCGTGATGGAGCGACGTCACTTTGCTTGTGACGTCAGATAACTGTGAAGGTTTAGTCAGCTAACTGAAATGGTTTAGTCTGCTAACTCTGACTGTTTATTCCGAGTTCTCTTACTCCACCCTGTGCCGATTCTGATATGCCGGGTCTCAGAATCGGCATAGGGTGGAGTCAGAGAACTCGGTCTAGTGACGTTTATGACGTGAGATAGTTGAGTAACAGATTGACTCATTCTATGTTTCTATCGATTATTCATTAAGTATTCACCAGACCAAAACATTTTCCCGATATTCAGCAGATGCACATTTTATTGCGGTATATATAATCCATGCCGTGATGTAATGTTCTACATCATAGGCTTAGGCCCGCGTTAATATGTCTCATTCAGTATTCTATTGTAGGCATTCAATATCAGACAATGATAAAAGAATTTAGAACAAACGATTGAGAGGTCCAGATAACCGAGACACTAGATCAGATTGAATGATTTAATGACACGAGGCCAAGTGGTTTGGGGAAGTTTTCTAAATCAGAATTTTATGCTCATTCTAAATATCCGTTTCTTAATTGCCACCTCTCTGTATGTACGGTAAGAATGCAGTTTTATGTGTGTATTGTTTTGGCTAAAATTCTACGAAAGCGTACAAAATATTGTTTTTATATTGTTTTTGTTTGAAAGAATCGGTTAACAAACACCTAGCCAATCATGGATCATGAATGTATGAAAGCGTGAGTGGTTGATGCATGCATTAATTATTAGCTTAATAAATTATTGCGTGGTTCCGGGTCCGGGTCCGGGTCCGGGTCCGGCTCTGTCTTATAGTGTGTAATCCAGAGTCCGGGTCCGTCTTTTAGTATGCATGCATTATTAGATTGTACTAATCTTACCCCAACATCTAAAGGAATTGTGAAAAAATCACTTTCCATTAAAAATGCAAATATTACTCAGCGTCGAATGATCCCGCTATTTGCACGCACAATTGTTGGCATGTATTACACATATTAGGCTGTGCTTTAGTTAGGCAATATTAAATGCGGTAGTTGTGTTAGTAAAATGATGTGTTTATGTTCCAGCATTACCGTTTCATCTTCAACGGACAATATCCATTCGTGTTCACTTCTATGCAAATGTGACAGTATACATCTTCAAGCACTCGTGGACATTCAAACCACTTAAGGTATAATCTACATTCTCCAGGATCCATCCATTCTCCGCGGGTTCCGAAGTGTACTTATCGGAAAAGCCAGTGGGTGATGTGTTTGTGGGTGGATGGGATAGGCTGAGGAAGATGTGATAATTTTCCACATCGGGGCGCATAGATCTGTGCATGCTTTACATTTCGTAAGGTTTTCAACAGGGACCTACATAGCTAAAGGTTGTTGGGGTCAGTTGCCTTGATCGTATTCAATGTCTGAGACTGGTTCTTTGATACATCATGTTGCTGAAAAGCATATATCACACTCACCAATCGTACTGTTGGTTTACCATTCATGATACACACAATTGCTTCCAATCTTGTTGACATATCTGAATAGAGGTCAGGTGAATCTCATATTTGCGTATTTTGGAAAAATACCTTCCAACAATACATCGCGCATGCAACTTCTAGCTGCTAACGACGATAGCCGACGCACAAACAGCATTACTTTACTACTGGAACCTGGTACAACGCACTTTAAGCAGTTTATATGAATAGCTAATTTCATAATATTATTGAAGTCATACATCACTGGAAAGCTGAGCCAAATTTCTATACATTTCCGTATTCGTTTTCATAGTTTGGCGAAGTTTAATACAGTTGATTACGATTTTAAAATAGTTATTGTTCACTTGATTTAACGACTCTATGTATAATGCTGTATTTTATCATTTATATACGCATAAAACCCAGCGAAAATTTGGTAAAAATATGAAAGATAATACATTACTGTTTAGACAATTGAATGCGCTTACCAATGATGTATGGGTTTAAATTGCGGTGTATTTTGGTGCAATAGTAACTCAATGCGTGTCAGCTGTTTGTTGGCGGCTTAACCAGCCATCAGTTTGGCTCTGAGCATTGATTTAGGCCCCCCCCCCCCCGTAATGACCTCAATGTGGGAAAGGTATATTGGCAAATGCTGCTTAGCAAGTCTTGTCTTTCTCCATAAGATCCAAATGGCAAACATTGCTCTTGCAGAAAAAGGCTGACTTTTTAATCAAGCCGTGAAACCCTGCAATGACACTGCACAATTCCTGTTCTGAGCAAATGTATCTTCTTCTAGTGTTATTAGCTCGCCTCGCCTGAAAAGCCAAGTGAGCCTATGTCACAGTCCATCTTGTGTCCGTCCGTCGTCCATCAACGTTTCCTTTAAACGATTTCTTCTCAAGCCGCCGCCGGCCATTTTGGACATTGGCTGATAATTACGAGAAATATCTTTTAAAATCTTCATCTCCGAAACCGCTTGAGAATCGATTCAAATCTCTTGGAATATCATTTAGGGCCAAAGTTGAACCAAATTTGTTCAAGGGAACTTGATTGGCCAAATAGTTCGGCGGCCATTTTGGAAGACCTAGTTTTCACGAAAACGAAATTTGGAGGATATGGTTAGGGACTAATATAGGTTTTTAAGTGTTCTGATTTTAACTTTGCCATTTTCAAATCCGTCGGATAAACGGTTTCGCGGCCATCTTGGATCTTTTTCCTGTCAAATTCTCTGATATTAAAGCAATGGGAAATTTAAAATGTCTTCTCGAGAATCACTGGGCCAATTTCAAGTATAGCTAGCAGAAAACATCCTTAGGGCATAGGGATCCAAGTTTGTTCAAAGGAAGCTGATCGGATAATTTGGCCGGCAGCCATCTTGGATTTTGACCAATTTCTTGAAACGTCTTTAAAAATCATCTCCGAAACCGCATAGGGATTGATTCAAAAGTCATGAAGCATCATATTGTAGAAACAGCTGAACCAAGTTTGTTCGAGGGAACTTGATTGGCCAAATGCTTCAGCGGCCATCTTGTATGACATAATTTTCACGAAAATGTCATCTCCGGAGCGGCTGGACGGACCGGGCCGAAATTTGGGAGACATGATTAGCGCCTACACGCCATTAAAGTTTGTCCATGGAAAGTTTATACGTCAAAAAACATGTGCGCCATGAATCAATCAAAATTTAGCTTCTTTGGCGGGCATCTTGTATTTTCTGGACCTACCGGAGAAAATAGTAAAAAGATTACTTATTAACCACTGAGCCAATTTTAATAAAACTTGGCTAAACCTTCTTCACAGTGATTAGATTAGAAAATTTTTCCAGTGGTTATCTCGCTCTGTTCGGGTGAGCCAGTGGCCAATAATTCCAGGTGAGCTATACAGGCCCCTTGGGCCTCTTGGTAGTACTAGCACCAAAATCAAGTGAATTTGCGCTTAATTGCAGGATATGTTCAGGCATGGGTAATTGATGAGTACAGCAGATGGCTTAATGATAATGTCACCATTCTTGCTCGATCTACGCATGTGCTTGATATACCAGACTAAACACATGTCGAATTTATTATATACGACACTGGGTAAATCTGACACTTGAGGTTTGCCATCGATAGTTACATACTGGTAGGGCGTATCCGAGAGAGAGAGAGAGAGAGAGAGAGAGAGAGAGAGGGAGGGCGGGAGGGAGGAAGAGAGGGATGGACGGAGGGAGGGAGGGAGGGAGAGAGAGAGAGCGAGAGAGAGGGAGAGGGAGAGGGAGAGGGAGAGGGAGGGAGGGGGAGAGAGAGGGAGGGAGGGCGGGAGAGGGAGATTGGGAAGGGGGAGGGAGGGAGAGAGGGAGGGAGAGAGAGAGGGGGAGAGGGAGTGGGGGAGCGGGAAGGGGGAGAGAGCGAGAGGGAGAGAGAGGGCGAGGGAGGGGAGGGGGGGGAGAGGGAGGGGGGGGAGGGAGGGAGAGAGAGAGAGGGATAGGGAGAGGGAGAAGGAGGAGGGAGAGAGAGGGAGGGAGGGAGGGGAGGGAGGGGAAGGAGGGATGGAGGGAGGGAGTGGGGAGAGAGAGAGAGAGAGAGAGAGAGAGAGAGAGAGAGAGGGAGTGGGAGAGAGAGAGAGAGAGAGAAGGAGAAAGATAGAGAGAGAGAGAGAGAGAGAGAGAGAGAGAGAGAGAGAGATAGATCTACCTGATCTGGTTGGTGAACCGTGCTCGTTGCCACGCTTTCCATAGGAACTTCTACATAGCTGCTTTAGTAATAAGTGAACTACGTGCAGCATTGAAATTTTTCGGCATCTTTGGTCAGGACCAGATATCATGATTATTTTGTATGAATCACATACATAGTCTACTATCTCCTCTACTATTGAATGGATATATTATAGGGTACCCGCTGACATTCTCTGATGTGTAGATCACTCTGGGTCATATACCCAGGTGGAAGGGCATCCCTTTGTCTTCAAAGTTACCAGTTTTCGTTTTTGGCAGAAATGAAACTCCCTTTCATCATAGAAGTTCAATCAACATATTAGATGATACCGTGTGGCATACTTTGATGTTTCCATGTTTCCATGTCCCATGGGGTGAGGGAGGGAGGGGGGGGGGAGAGATAGAGGGAGAGACAGATAGAGCGAGAGACAGAGAGATAGAGAGAAAGAGAGAGAGAGAGAGGGGGGGGGAGGAGTGATAGGGAGGGAGGGAGGGAGGGAGGGAGGTGTGTGCCTGAGACGTGTTGATACATACCCTGCAAAAACTAGTGCTTTCTGACCAGCCATATTTTCAGGCATTCCAAGAACATGTCGGAGCATAGACATCAGGATTCCACTGTCCTCTCACATATATCAGCTCTGTGTTACACAGTGTATAGAGGGCTGTATTTGATAGTAGACTGTGTGGCCATATATTTGTAATGACTCGCAGATGTTTGCAGTGCCATACAGCATGTTTGTTCAAGATGGCTTTTGGAGCTGCTCAGCTATTGCAATAGATCTTTCCAGTTTCAGCTATGGCCCGGCATCTCTGGCTAAGCTCCACTCACACCTCGCTCGTGGTTAGATCGATCGAACACTGAACTCTCTGACTATCAATTTCCAGAGCACTATACAGGTAAGCTATGGAATATTTTGAAACTAATTTGACTGGGTGTTGGTGCTGCCTATGGCAGCAACAACCCTCAATCAAATTAGTTAAAAAATATTCGACAGAATGTTTATTAAATAGTGAAGACATACAGTTAAAAGATACAGAATACAAAGCCAGGAGAGGACGGCATTGTATAAACCTTCTAAGTGTGCTACGAGGTGACCTCATGGATGCAGGAATCGGTACGCCCAAGTCAAGAATGGACCTGAGGAAGCTAAGAATTACGGCTGAGGACAAGATACAGTGGGCAAAAATGAAAAAGGACTGATTGCAGCTGTAGGATGTTTCTACTACTACAGCCGCAGAATACAGTAATCATACATACAATTCATGCAAGGTGTCGGATTATTACGCATTTACACGGATTAAATCGAGTCATTCAGGCTGTAATTGTTGATGAAGTCATCCTACACGTCACGTAGTTGATTCTGACGTCATGTGAAAGGTCCACTATACAGCATTATGGAAACATATCATATGGCTGTATCCTCGCATTCATGGAGATTTTAAAGCCACGAATACACAACTTCCAAAAGGACTGGAAGCCGTTATTTTATGTTACACATTCCAATGTTGCTGGAGCTGCAGAGACGGGAACCCAAGATTCCTCCTCCCCTTCTCGGTGCCCCTATGGTGATGCCATCATCATTCTTTTCTTTGGTGTCGGAGCAGTATACACTACAGTCACTGTCCAGTCAACAGCGGGACGAAGCTTACTGTCCAAACATTTTCTAACCCTTCCTACCTTACATGGAACCTCTCAAATCTCTCAAGAAAAGCATCCATATCTTCCTGTCTGTCAGCAAACATAGGCAGCTTTGGCCTCATTCTTTAATCCCAGTAGTAACACATGCGTCTGGTCTAGTGCATCTTATCTGTGCTAGTGCTGTTTTCATTCTAAGTATTTCTTTTTCTCGCCTTGCTTGTTATTTTGACCTTGGCGTTTCTACTTCAGTACATACTCTTTCATTTTCCTCATATCGTCTTTTTCTTCCTCACACCCCAGTTCTCTTTCGCCCTCCTCACTCATCCATTCTCTATCTTCCTCTCGTTTTGCTTCTACTTTACTCAATTTCCATTTTCCCATTACAGTTGGTTCACCTCACTTTTCAGTTTCACCTACATTCACTTATGCTATTCTTGTCTTCGTTCTTATTGCTATTTTGTCGCTGGCTCCTCTCTTTCGAAAAGCTGCCGCTATTTCTCTGTTCTGAAATGTCACAGCTCCTGATCTTATAATGCACGCATTTGACCTGCTTTCACCGGCACTCAATATAAAATATTATATAACTTGTGGAAAGAAATGTTATAAATGTATATTACTTATTACCATATCATACAATTTCAGATTTTGGTCGCTTTCCCAGTTTTGAAAGTATGAGCCCTCAAATATGTCAGGACCTAGCGCCACTAATCGTTTAAATGAATAACACCCCCTACTGACGGGGGGGGGGAGGGGGGGGGAATGTGCACTATCAAATATGACGTTAATTACTTCGATCACTGATAATGAAGTGACTGATTCATGCGCAAAGCTACATTTATGATTTATTAAAAAAGATTATTGATGAAGCAATGCAGTGAATAAATACAGTAAATAACACCCTTATTTGATAGGCTAATAATATCAATAAGTACAATTATATAGAAATGTTTCACAGTACAATAAATGATAAATTACCACGTCATCCAACAATATACAAGAATAATCCTAAATAAATCAATTTGCTAATTGGTCTTTACACCACTACCACACCCCACCCTCCTTCACACACAAACACACCCCTAACAACCCGCCTCCCCACCCCACCCCACCCAACCCCACCCCCACCCACGCACCCCACCCCACACAAACGCGTGCGCGCACTTCCTCTCTCCTCTCTTAAACTCCATTTTGATTCCTCGCATTATAGTTATTTCCAATTCAATAACACTTTCCAACGTCCAAGTTCAGCTTTAAGGTCCCGTCATATTTGTGTCGGCAAATTTGTCACTTCCGTGGTTAGAAGTGAGGCCACATCCACAATATGACTAGTACATCCAGCGAAAACGTGACTAATAAGCCCACGTGTGATTTCGTGCGTTACGGGATAGCATACACAATAGTAACAGACAATGGTCCTCCGCTTTTCTCATCTGTATACCAAGCGTTTCAGAACCAATATAGTATTGCACATAGATATCACATGTCCGTACGTTCGACAAGCAAGGGGCGGGCGGGGTCGGGCGAGTGGGTGGGTGGTGGCAGAATGCACGGTTGGAGCAGCTAAGAAATTTTTTTAACAACCTGATCCATTTTTAGCACTTATTATTTGCAAATTAGCACCTAGCAAGACAACACCTGGTAGTACAAGCTCAATTATTAAGATATTTGCCAATATTGCCACACAATCTTAATCGCAAGTGGCCACCATTTGGTAAGGGGGCAAGGTGGGCCAGTAAATTGAAACGGTCTTCATAATGCGACTACAATCGTCATCGTGGTGTTTTTGTTAAACATTCCATTCTAAAAACCTGTGACCGTGTGCGGGTTCAAATTGACAATCAGAAGGATTGGTCCTCTTCTGGCATTATTACAGCCAAACGCGCCGAGATCATTTATCATAAGAACTGATAACAGATCATACGGACGAAGTCTATGTTTCACAATTATATTGTTCTCCAGATTCAAACATTTTTGTCCATTCTTCAAGCAGAAGTGGTAGCTGAGTGGTGCAACATCTTCTCTTCCTGATCTCCTGTTGTTTTCCGCAGAAGTGGTAGCTGAGTGGTGCAACATCTTCTCTTCCTGATCCCCTGTTGTTGTCCGCAGAAGTGGTAGCTGAGTGGTGCAACATCTTCTCTTCCTGATCCCCTGTTGTTGTCCGCAGAAGTGGTAGCTGAGTGGTGCTACATCTTCTCTTCCTGATCCCCTGTTGCTGTCCGCAGAAGTGGTAGCTGAGTGGTGCAACATCTTCTCTTCCTGATCCCCGAGTGATGGCCGCAGAATAAATCATTGTCATCCGTCTGGTTCACAATCTTATCTTGTTTCCATTATCTTACATATTAATACTATCAAACTAAGTCGCTTGCGGATTCGTACACATCCCGACTTTCATGATAGAGTGACGGATGATTGTAACGTCAGTCAACTAGTGAGGTAATTTGATTATGGCGTCAACTACAAGAATGACAGATCGGATCCTTTCATTGTAATCGTCATTGATGTCAGAGAACACACACAGGTGCATATTCATACCAGAATACCTGAAAATAAAATCGTTAAAGTTGTACGTTTAGAGGCTTAAATTGTGTACCTCATATGTTAATAAACGAAATAAATCTTAACATATGATAATTTCATTCCGTATAAATCAATATAACTTTTTCAGCTGTGAAGCTGAATTAGAGACTTTTGTCTCTAATTCAATTTCACAGCTTAAAAAATTATATTAAATTGTATGTAATGAAATCATCATATGCTAAGATTTATTTCGTTTCAGTACATCTATGCATACAATTTAAATCTCTAAAAGTATAAAATGTTAACAATTTTATTTTCTAGTATGTTAGTGTGAATATGCACCTTTAACAGTCTTCGTACATAGATTCGATCTCTCTCTCTCTCTCACGCACGCACACGCACTTCATGTATCCATGAACGCGCACATTAATGGTTATACTTATATCTGAGAATAGTACACTTGCTTAGATCCTGTGTTTGAGACTATATCTGAAAATAGTACACTTGTTTAGATGCTGTGTAGATGGCTAATGTATGCCTATATCTATTGGGTAATTCTCAACAAAAGAAATCGATCAAAAGAGAACTTATATATCTTATATGAGGAGCCAATAAAGGTGAATGCAATATCTGCAATAATTGTGTTTGGTAGTATGATAAGAACAACTAATCAACGATAAAGTAAGTTTACGAAGAGGCGAACCTTAATATTACAACATAGTACACAGCGACAATGATGTGTTGAGGCTAAGGCTGTATATAACGAATTAAGTCGGTTCCCATCAAGATTGAGGAGAACAAGTAAAGCATAATTTAATTAATTTTGTATTTTTCCTTATCTAGTGAACACTAAAGTGTAGTGTTAACCCTTTCTTGGCGAAGCTGGCCAGAACTGGCCTCTGTAGTGGTCTTCAGGAATGACCATTTGCAGGTCAATAGAAGACTGTTTTCAATAATAATATTCTATTGGCCTGCAAATGGGAATTCATTGAATTAGAAATATTTGATATTCTTTGAAGTATTTATATCCAAACAGCAACATCGTTATTTAATAGATATTCTGATGAGAATTTTGAAACTAATTTGACTGGCAGATGTTCAAATGACTGGGTTCTGTCTAATTACTTTCAAAATATTCCTTAAACTGAACTTACCTGTAGTGTTACCTTGCAATTGGGTTTCGGGGAAGTCTGGCTTCAAAGGGCTAATAATATTAAAATAAGTGTATGGGGTGGGGGCTAGGGTGGAGGTCTATCGTAGCTTTCTCTTGGAACCTGTGTTTTAACATACTCCTAGATTATTTACCTATTTCCTATCAAATTTATCATACTATATGAGTAAGCCGTTAGTTGGAACGAGCCTTAGCGAGTCCACAATGAGGTTGTACTAAAAAGGTGATACGAAAGAGCAAAGAGTTTGAGATTCTATTTATCACATGTGCTATCTTTGTGAAATTTCCCGTTGATTTTTAAAAAATCTTCATGCCATTTTAAATTAGATGTTTATATCGCTCTATTTTTTCGCTACAGGGAGTTCTGAGAAAGTGTGAGAAATCAGATTTTAGTGAATAAAACCAACATCTGACTTATTATCTAAAATTAAAATTATTCTAATCGATCTTTAAGAATTCCTGTTTGTTTCATTGCAATTTCTCAACATAAATAATTTACGTCATTCAACTCGCCTAGTTCACGATAAAATGGTATGTATACGCTAATGGTCTTAAAAATGCTGCTCAATGGAATATAACATGGGTGCTAAAATAAGAAATGGGAGTGGGCTTTGTTCAGTCCTACCGTGAGTGCTGTACTCGAGTTAGTATGTGTTAATCATTGATAGTTTTTAGTTAGTGGATGCAGATCATCTGAGGTATACAGCATAAACATGAACAATATTGAGAGAGTATCCTTAAATGGCATCAATGTACTTAGTGACAACGTCACTGATGGATATAATGGAAGCGAGTTCTCCTTGACAACCAATGATGTCATAAACAAAAGTACAACCCTGTTGTCAAATGACGATACCGTGAATACAGAACTGACTAATTACCTGATTATAATTGGTATGGGAATTCTCAGTGTACTGACAGTTGGAGGTAATGCACTAATTATTAGGTGCGTTACAAAATCTCGTGATTTGAACAGAACAACATACAGCGTATACATTATATCATTGGCGTGTTCTGACATATGTGTGGGCTTAATAATTGTGCCACTAATGTCCGTCTATACTTTCTTCGGTTACTGGCCGTTTGGAAACATTGCATGCACGGTGTTTATAATATTTCAGTTTTGTGTTAGTGTTGTTTCTACACTACATCTGAACGCAATTGCGTTCGACAGACTGCGTTCAGTTACACATCCGTTACAATATCGCTCAGTCTTCACGAAGAGTCGAGCAAGAAAAATATGCATCTGTCTCTGGTCTGGCAACTGCATATTCTGGGGACCACCTATTTTAGTTACCCGTATTATGGAAGCAGCTAATGGTACTTTGGTTACAGATCAGTGCTATTATCTACCCAATAAATATTATGTTGTCATCTCGGCTGTGTTGTTCTTTCACGGTCTTATGGTGTTTATGCTTGTTGTGTCACTCAAGTTAATGTTGGCGCTGAGATCGAGGGTAAGATGGCAAAGAAACAACGAAAATAGTCAAGTTCTTTCAATGGAGAAGGCAAAAACCACTTCCCATGCGGCAAATAATTCACCAACACAAAAGATTGTGACAACATGTCATGAAGGAGAGGTGTCCGCATATACTGAATCGTCGATAAAACACATGCCCCAAAATAGTCGGGAGGAGAGCAAATCTACTAGACTCTATAACACAGTTACTGATCAGAATAAACGAGTTGTTCAGACATTGGGCATTCTTATTCTTGCATATTTCATCTGTCTCGCACCATGGAATTTCATGTGGCCAATAAGAGCTGTTTGCATCGAATGTATCCCAGATAAACCTTACGACATAGCCTCGTACATGGCGTATGCGAATTCGTGTATAAATCCATATCTATATTTCGTGTTCAATGCAAACTTTCGCGAAGCGCTTCATCAAACATTTTGTCATAATAAATTCAGAGTTTAGATACCATTAGATCAGAAAGCATTCCGTTATTTATCAGCAGTGAGAGTCAGACATCTGACAATGCTCTAGCCAGCATGTAGATACCGTACTGACTGGGAGCAATTAGATGTGGATTGAGGTAGATTGTCCGAAATGCGACTCTGCCTCCCACCAGCGAGTGTTCTTCTTAGTGAAACCTGTGACAATCAGACTCTCTGATAGGAAATCAAGGGCGTAGACAGGTGGCGGTGGTGTGGGTTGAAGGGGGTGGAGTGGGTGGGGTGGGGGGAGAGCTTCACCAAACCACCCCAAATTTTGAACAAACATATTTCAAATTTGCACCACATTATTTTCATATAGGAAGATGGAATTATGTGTTATCTACCTGTAGCACAGTTATCACAAATGTAGAAGCCCTTGACTACAGTACGTCTTTTCAAAGTAATGGTTCAGATCATGATGCTGTTCATGCAAAGCTGCCATTGAGTAGTTCAACTGAATATAACCTGAAGTCACACGTGGGAAAGAGAACAATATGAATCTAACAAAAGGCACACTTACCTAAATTCAACCAAGTGTTAAGCCACTATATAGCCAACTCTGTCGATACATAGTTGGATTTATTGGACAAGACTGAGTAAGCCATTAGTCGCTTCACATATATTCCTTAAGCGAGCTGCAAGATAACCTTCACCAAGAGGAAACTCAAATAAATTCCTGAAACTGTCCTGCCCATACACAAAGAATCCAAAGCAGCATTTTGGAAGTAGAAAGAAGCTGGTAGGCCAAGAGGCGCTACTTTTCGATGGTGTCAGACGTTTCAAGAACGAAGTCCACAAAGGCACAATGACAGGCAAATATGGTGGGGACGAAAAGTTACAAGAAACAAGATGCAAGATTCTAATTATGAAAAGCAGCAACTTTTCTTCAAGCTACTAAATCGCCAGAGAAATAGACACGTGGATGTCACCAGTGAGCTGACCATTGATGAGCGAAGCTTCATGTCCACTGAGCGTAGTAGAGAAGCATGGATGCGCTACTTTGAGAAACTAGTTACACCAAATGATAATCCAGATTTCAGCAATTCATATAAAGCCCAGATCCAGAACGATGTTGTCAACATATGAAACATAGCTCAAAACAATCAAGTCACCTTGAGGCCTCTATCCCCAGAGGAGATGCAGGGCGCTTCCAAGAAACTACATACATGGAAAGCATGAGACAGATATGGAATTGTGTCAGAACATTTGATTCTTGCAATTCATCCACTTCTCACTGATCCTAAGTAATGTTTTCAGTGACCTACTTGATCTTCAGAGAATCCCTCAAATCTTCAAGGAGTGGTTGATATTCATCTCAGAACAGAAATTCCTTTGATATGCATTTTCTTTTGAAAATGGATTTTCAATTCTACTAAGTTAATACTCATTAAATAATCTTGAATGGTAGAAAGATTTTACTTTTTGAAATTGGAGGACAGTTAAAAAATTCAATCTCATTTATACCTGCTGCTCTACGAGACCTTTCAGAAATGTCCGAAATTTCAAAGTTAAAGGGGTACTCCCCCTACCTGGCAAACGGTCGAACTTATCAGGCAAATTAGTAACCCCTCCACACCAACCCCATCCCCACCCCAGAGCAATACGGTTTTGAGAATATGAGTAAACAGGGGAAATTCTTTTCGATCAATGGTATGTTACTGTGAAAAACTCTGAGTTTGACTTTCAGCATCAATACTCATTATATACTGTAGGGTTGGTTGTGAGCTTTTAAGACGGGGGTTGTACTATATATATATTTTAATGAAAAATTGGGTATATGCCCGTTTATGAATGCTATCTCACTCCCGTCTTTATGTAATAAAATTTTCAGGCGTTTTAAAACGACTATAAAATATCTATATTACCTGCTCAAGGACTCACACCAGAGCGCCAACATTCTATTCTAGCTTGTCAATGATTTGAATGTCAATCAAAAGAGAGAGAGAGAGAGAGAGAGAGAGAGAGAGAGAGAGGTGTTGAAAATCAACTCACTTTAAATTAGCGGTGAGGTAGAAATTTTAAGCCAGCCCCAGTTCTTTTCTTGTTTCCTGGACATTAGCAATTAATATTTGTAGCAATATGTGGATGGCCGTGGCGATAATGGTGGTAGGTGCGTGTTCGTTGCTGCTGCTGCTGCTGTTGTTGTTGTTGATGTTGTTGTTGTTGTTCTTGTTGTAGTGTTGTTATTGTGTTGTTGTTGTTTTTGTTGTTGTTGTTGTTGTTGTTGGTGGTGGTGGTGGTGGTCGTAGTGGTGGTGGTGGTGGTGATGGTTTGTGATGGTTGTTGTGGTTGTTGTTGTTGTTGTCGTTGTCGTTGGTGGTGGTGGTGGTGGTGGTGGTGGTGGTGGTGGTGGTGGTGGTGGTGGTGCTGCTGCTGCTGTCTCATGCATGCATGCTTTGAGGATGCTTTGAACCAGCAGCACATAGCAAAATCTGAAAATCCTCTAACATGTTAAGTTCCTTGGTTGTGTTAAAGTTTGATTCAAATCGGAGCAGTAGTTTTTCGAGATACAGCTCCGGACATACACACGCATGCATGCACACATGCACGCACGCACGGACACCCACACCCACATATGTACACACGCGGTGAGAGTGCACTATCCCTACAGAAGCTGATTTTTAGCCGACTTCTCATTAAAGGGTTGCTGTATAGATTTACTATGACTCATAATTTCAGAAAAGTCAGTAATATTGCCAGTTGATTTATTGCATGGTGACAACAGACAGAAGTGTGGCATGAGAATTATACATGCAATTTCAGACCCGGAGCAATAGATCTATGAGATACATCTCTGGACGTAAGCCTGCCTGCCCACATGTACACGCGCATGTATGACTGTATGCATGTGTACACACAGTGAGAGTGCACTGTCGTTGACACTGTCAGCCATCTGCAAACCAAGAGATACCTGTATTTATAAACATAAACACAAAATAAACACTTTCTTGCAGAAGCCGATTTTTGGCAGACTTGTATCTTTAAAAGCATTATTATATACATTTATGTAGCGCGGGTCAGCCGGTCGGGTATGAACTGTCCCAGCCCAGTGGTCTATGGGACAACTGGGCTAGGTGCGTTATGAGTACGCCCCCTTAGTAGGATAGTACACGTGTATAAAGCCTAAAAAATGACTAAGTCCATGCGATTGCTTAGCGCGCATATTAAGATGTACCGAGTTGGTGCATATAATTTCCTTGCATTATAGGTTCTTCGTCGTTCCTGGTACATATCAGGACCAGGATAAAACGGAGAATCCAAAACAGTTTACCATTTTAAAATCAGCCTAGAAATGACCGAGTTATCCCTATTTTTCTCCTTAAATTATGCTCAAAATATTGAAAATGTCATAAACACGTGCATGTACTAAGTGAATGGGGGGATGTTCATCACGTGATGATGTCCTTGCCCTTGGACCTCGGACGCTGATTGCCTGGGCGTTCTAGCTATGACGTCACGAGTAGTATAAAAGATGTGCAGAGCCGAGAATCGAGACCACACTTCGACGAGAGAAAAAGGTGGTAGGTTGTGTGGCAAGAGTAGTGCAAAACGTGGCCAACTGCTTACTGACTGCTGGTCTCCTTATAACCACAGCAGTGCCTCTCGGATTTGAGATCTTAAATCTCTGGCCCACAACCGCTGCATCCGCATCCCAACTTTTGAAACGCTCTCGGGATGATATCACCCGAGGGCAAATAAATAAATAAAGAAGAGACCCGCATATTCACAACTCCAGAGAAGCCTTCCTGCAGATGGCCATTGCGGCCCAGATCTAACAACATCGTAGTATGTAGAACGAGTGGTGATTCTTGGTGGATGACTCATCAGATTTGCCAGACCACGCCGAAAAGTGGTAACCAAATTCTGCGCAAATGTGTCATGTGTTATATTAAATTTTTTGAGCACAGTCTAGTGGGACATTGCCTGGTGCATGGCACGGCCTATGCGGCATGCACCCGATCTTCATGTAATACAGTGTACATCACAATAACTTATAACTTCACTAGTTTGACTCACACTATACACTTTTTGCCATCTCCCCCCCCCCCCCCTCTCCCCCCCCCCCCCCTCCCGCTTCAGCGTTCAAGGCATTTTCCTGTGACAGAGGCCAGCATGAGGCACTTTCCTCTCTCAAATAATAATATTTTGTTAGGGGTGAGGAGGCAATAGGAATATATATTAAACTTCATAAGTGGCCACGTTAGGACTCTCCCTTGCAGGGATACATCGCGGATTTAAAGATTAGTGAGGTACCTTTTATGATCACCATGATAGGCAAGACAACAACTTGGTTCTATGTACTATATTCTCTCTCACACTAGCAAACGTATGTTTGTATGTATTTACATATTATTCATTATGCCTAGACTCCTAAATTGAGTAATGGACCGCCATACGGCTGACACAAACAGTCAGGACGAGACAGTGTTGTTCAACCTCGCCAGCCATGGTCGCATGGCCCCACTGGAACGTAAACGTTCCACCGGCTCTAGAAGTCGGTCTTTGTATTTTCTGGAGAGATTTTCTAAACAAGATCCGTAACTCAGAGAACCGAAGATAACCAGCCAGCCCGTGCATCATGTATTTGCGTTGCTATGGGATGGAATAGACGGACGGACCAGCGCGTAACCATGGAGGCTACAATTTACTATGACCCATAGTCTCGGAACAACCAGTAATAGCAGTAGTTGATTTATTACATGGTGGCAACAGATGGCTGCATCAGACCACCCGGTCTCCCGCCCAACCCCCTCACAACAACACTTGTTTGGATCGACCTTCCCATTACCTCTTCAGCCAGGAGCAATAGATCTACATACTAAAGATATGGATGAATGTTAAGACTTTTAGCGCTTAGATACGATCTTGATTCAGTAACAATATAACTACATACTGAACTTCCCATTGTCTCTTCATCCAGGAACATACATATCCAGACATGTTATAAGTTGTCTACATTCAACACCACCTGACGTCCACTAACCCAACTAAGCCCCTGTGTTTGGATTGACATTCCCATTGCGACTTCAGCCAGTAACAATAGATTTATATACTGAGGAAACAATTAACTGCATATGAATTGGTTGTTAAGGTTTTTAGCACTTAGGTGTGGTAGTCATCCAGGAATAATAGATCTACATACTGAGCTCCTCACCTCATTGTCTCTTCATTCAGAAACAATATATATATGTACTGAAGAAACAATTAACTACATGTGGATGTTAAGGCCTTTAGCGCTTAGGCGTGAAACTCATCCAGATATACATACCCCACCTTCCAGTTGTCTCTGCATCGAGGAACAATAGATCTACATACCCAGCCGCTACCTCTGACATCTATTTCACTCCTCGTTACGACTGACAATCATCAGAACACATCAATAGATCTACATACCAAACACAGGCTAGTGTGCTGGATAGGAAATACGACTGATTGAGAGCTTTATGATCTAATCTGATTTAAATATTAGGCCATGCTACCTCCATTTTCCTTCCAAAATGTGATATTCTAATAAATGAGATTTGGATCTCATGTGCGCAATGAATCACGGGATTGCACCAGGATAAACAAACACGTTTATAGCAGGATACACAGGCCTATGTAGCTGGTTATATACATACCACACATATACCACTGATATTGTATACTCACAATATAATGCACACATGTTCCATTGCATCTAGGATATGTTCTTGATGAGAAGTTGATTTACAGATTAAGTGCCAGTTTTGTCGAATCAAGCAAGCTAATATAGGTTCATTGACACCATCGTCAGGTTTCTCATATCTCGTAAATGCACATAGGCCCTACAAATCATTCCTCATATCAATTTGTATGAAGATATTTTATATCGTCATAAATTTTACTAATTGATATTTAGAGAATTATCACTAGGATTGCAGTAAATGCCTTCTTAGAGCATCTAATTTTCCATGGGGCCATGACTTCCACACCCTCCAGCACCACTCTTGCCCATCTCACATGTGACAAGCCTGCGAGTCTTTGCAGCACCGGCCCATCCACCCAGCCCGAAACTATGCTACTGAGTGGATCGACTCACTGGAGGGAATATACAGGGAAATCTAGATGCTCTCTGAGTCCATCTCCTGCATTTCTTAGTATAATTTATATAGATATAGACTTTCAGTTTGACGTAAAGGGTGACTTATAGCTTTGTTCTTTTCATATCTTCCTCAAGTTTCGTAGTACCTAACTGTCATAGGCCCTCCCCTAAATTCAATATGCCCAGAGGAACAATGCCTAGTGTGCCTAATGAATAATCTGGCCCTGATACCTGGTATCACTAGCTATGAAGATTAATACTAACGAAAATTAGCATTGTTCATAATTACTTCATTGAACTGGACTTTTGACTCAACAAAGTTGCTATATAGTGATAGTAAATAAAGCATATATATATTCGAATTAGGTGGACAATTTAATTTTCTTTGAACATGACAGTTTGCAGATATTTGTGCCAACATAGCGTCAGGGGAGGCAGAATATGGAAATGGAGAGGTTGGGTATAGGGGGAAATTTTCAGAGGTTGATGCACATTTAAAATAGTTTTGTGTCATTTCAAATCCATTCAATAAAAATAATGTAACTGCACGATTCAGAATTGTTTCTATTGCTAGAAATCATATAAAGTGCATCCCCATGACCAGGTTACTGAAAAAATTGACATGATGTTGGTACATTGCTGAGCCCCACAGCTTAGATATTGTCGAGAAAAGGTTTCCCCCAGCCTTTTGATAGGAGAAAACATCTAAAAATCATATAATCTTACAGCCAACTGAAATTCAGGACATCTGGTTTTAAAATCTCCTCGAGAGAAACCCACCGACAACCCTGCATGTTGTTATGAATTTCTCATTTTGGACCATCGATCTCAACCTCCCGGTATTAGATTGTTTCCGCTGCTCCTGTTGTATTCTGCTATGATTTCATTCTAATCATCATTATCATTGTCTACTTCGAATAAACACCATCTCTGATATTATACCATTATTGAAGCAATCTATACAGATTCTAATATTATCATGCCTTGTTGCATGATCTAATTATTAAAACTCCTGATATTTCAATGCGAAATAGCATAGAAACTTGCTAACATTAGGTTTAAAGATATAGCTGCATCTATAGGCCCAGATTACTATTATTCTTCTTTGGTCTTTTGAACCAGGAAAAGCTTAACAGCTTTACCCTTTAATCATTTCAATTTTCTTCTGCATTAATTTTCTCATGCTCATTCTAGCGCTAAACTTAATATGTGTAGGCGAGTCATTTTCATGAACATTGCTGTCAGGTGTAGGTCATCGTTGTTGTCTCATAATATTCCTATAGAAAATGTCCATGTGCAGTGAAAGAGATACGTTTTTTAAAGACTTACCACTGGAATGACTGGCTCGTTCATTGACCCAAGCGTTCCCGCAGTAAATTTTCAAAAGTAGTATTTTTTTCTCCTGTAAAATACTGTTTTAGTCTGCTGGCCGGTCCTTTAAAGGGTTAATTCATCAATGGCCATATAGGCCATGTAGGCCTACTAAAGCTTCTGAAAATTTTGAAACCAATTTGACTGGACTATGTCGCTGACATAGGCAGCAACAAATTCCAGTCAAATTAGTTCCATACTATCTCTAATTGCATACATTAAAGTTAGTCAATTATCAGCTGGCATGCAGTAAACTAATTTGTGTAGACTATCTATATACACAGCGGCAACAAAAGTGTGTTTTGTTTATCACGCCACTGTAGATAGAGTCCTACTTTAGGTCATGCACACTGGTAACTGTGATCTCGCTTATTAGTCGAGACCTGATCACGTGACCTGTGACATCATCTCATTTACATATTAGGCCATGCCCATATATAGGCATAATGATGTGATAGGGGCGTGGCCTAATATGCACATACTATGACACCACATGTCACCTGACCAGCTCTCGACCAATCAGAATGTCAGATTTTGGCGGGAAAATGACAGGAGCGTGGCCTAATAGGCAAATGAGATGAGGTCACAAAGCTCTCAACCAATCAGAATTGCGCCCAGCACGCCGCACTTCTACTCATGTTCTATCTAATTAATATTTTATTGTTGTAATAGGGGGAACATATTTATAGGTCAGCCATTTTATGGAAAAGTAAGCCCGAACCCATCACTAATTCCAACAGAAGGTATTTCAGCGGTTTTAGACCTGCACATTTATGATACGTAACACATAAAGGGTCTCAGGCAATTGAGTTTAGAAGGGGGGGGGGCATCCTCAACATGACATGGCAAGATGGTCGCCACTGACACAAGAAATCCTGATAAAATGAAGAAATGTCTATGAAATAATTTGTCATTTAATGTAAGTTTTGCTAAATAAACCAGCCACAAAATATATCCCTTTGGAATAGTCCTTCGTGGTTCTTTCGTAAATATCAAGGTCATCAATACAAGGTCCCCCACCCCCCGCCCCCGTCTCTCCAAGAAGTAATTCTAGCTTTTCCCATAACACAAAAAGAATAACGGTTTCAGGGTTATTGATACTATTTGACACAACCATTGACATACAAACAAAGATGTCATCATAGATTTGCAGAAGGCTTCAATTCATAATAACGTTAACATCAAACGAAGAGAAAAATGCCAGCACTAACTGAGCTCCAAATTCTAGTTGGTGAAGTATTCCATGCATGTTTAGGTTATTCTATGAGGCAGCATATTTCTATTATAGGTATACATAAGATTGTATGTGCAATAACCCTTTCACGGTTGTCACTATGATTGCCCATGGCCCAACACACAATACAGACGCCTGGTCTGGTATGATACAGTTTGTTCACCATGGTGACCACCTGAGCAAATCGTAGATGGTCTTTATGTCAATGATTGACATGAGCTCGGCGGTGACACGTTCATATTTTCACCATTAACTTTCTTTGTGCACATGCATGACGCCACATGTTACACCAGTCATAACCTTTGATCAGCCGCTGTGATTTAAAGCTCTTATGATAATTCAAGCTCAATCTGTTGGATCGTAGCTACATGGAATTGTTCTACAACTGGGTGCATTTAATAAACTGATGAGATTCCATGGATATATGCAGCTAAAGCCGTTGAATAAATATCAACCGGTAAGACCTTCTCACGGCTGTGTGAGCACATTTCCTGGTTGATGCAGCACTCAATGCGGTCATGTTATCAGGCATGTTTGGACGGCATACGTCAAATATGTACTATGGTATAAATGAGAATGAAGCTCTAGAATCAAGTAGACCTATTGAAGTCGAATCAGGGAGATCACCGCCACGACGTCGTCAAAAGAATATCACGAATCTAAAAAAATTGCTGCACAAGGAATTGGATATTTGGATATGAATCTAGCTGAGGATAAGGCTCTTTATGAGGAGTTGATGGCAGATCACGTGCTGGCTGCAGCTATTATTGCATCTATTGTTCCTATGAAGATCAATGACAATTTACAAAGTACAAAATGATTATATGAAGATTTCTAGGACGGTTAAACTCTGGTTGCAGTACATAGATATGATAGTCATCTTGAGTAAGTGTACTAGCAACTGGCCTCTCCATCTTCTGGCCATAAGGAAAATGCTTCCTGACATGGCTACTTCTGGCCATAATGTATAGCTTTTGCCCGTTCATATATTCAAAATATGGCAAATCTTAAAGATTGAACATCCAGATGTGTGTGATAAATTTGAAACTGGATTACACGTTCTAAGGAGAGACAGCCATGTATGGCTAGGTTGCCATCCGATCTCTTCATAGAATAAGTATTAAAGGGAAATTCCAGTGAAAATCGGGAATAAGTCAACTAAAAATATTCTATAATCCGAAATAGTTGCCGCAAAAAATATATAATACACCGTTCCATTGCCGAGAAATAATAAAATGAATATGCCGAAAACGTGACTCCTGGGCGCATCCATTTTCTCGCAACGAGAGCGAGAAACCGCGAGATTATGACGTCGACGATACACCAGCAAAATATCGCCAGCGCTTTTAGATTTACCTGTTTACTTCGCGTTATGACGGCCGAATATTACTTAACCCTTTAATGACCAAATTCTCTGGCAATATTCACGTGAGCAAAATTATAATTGATCAGGCAAATAGCCATTTCCTCCAGCTTTAAGCACACTCCAATTTAATGACAATACGCAAAGATAGCGTCTGCGAGACAAAAATTATCTCACGCTGAATTTTACCAAAAAAAGGATAACATATTCTCAGATCGTATCTTAGATGAATAATTTATTTATGTATTCCAGTCTTTCGAACCTCTTGTCCGATATTAACATCCATTATATCATATTAATCCCGAGGCCGGCACCTATTTAGAGATCCTAGATTCATTGGAATCGTTTCAGCTGTTCCTTTGCTATTATCATTTACGTATACTTCCTTAAAATATATACCCGCGTCTATTGGCCTCGCTCCTCCAGTCATAGCAATAGCGGTGGCTGGGACTTTCGATGTGTTATATAGGACATGCAAGTGGGTATAAATACCTTCTGTTGAAATTTGTGTGAGATCAAAACTTAAAATGACTAAAAACTTATATTTCTGCATAGTCTTCAGGTGTCAGCATGAAAAGATTCTTAGATTTCTGTTTTACAAGTTCTAATCCAACAAACAATACAGTATCTCTGTTTATATAGGCTTTTAAACCCCTCGTGTGTCAACCTGTGGTTTATAATGCTAATACCGGCCAATGTTTCCTCTGCGGTTGTCTCGAGGACTGTCTATTTGCAGGCTATGAGAAGACTATTTTTGACAATTTACCACTGGAATGACTGGCTCGGTAACCGAGCCAGTCATTCCAGTGATACATTTTCAAAAATAGTCTTCTCTTAGCCTGCAAATGGAAACTGTATAAACAAAATTTTAGATTTTCTTGATCATTAACCCATTAATCGCCAAACCGGTAAAAAAAAAAATCACATCTTAAAAAATGATTTTCCTAGATTCCAGTTATAAACTTAAAAAGCCCCAGCCTGCTCATGGCCAGCAAATGGTGATTCACTGAGCAAAAATTTCAATTTGCTTGAAACTAAATTTAAAGGCTTAATTAATAGTCGCCTTTTGAGCGGTTCGAGGCGCAGCTGACACACGAGGGGTTAACTGATTTTGTTTATGGATGGAGCCATTCTTTCCTAGTATACAAATATCGGTTTGCTTAAATAGTGATGTTAGTAAAAAAAATTCAGTCTGAAATTTCATGTCAGAAAAGATCCACACTAGGGGTAGGATATAAATATCAATATACGATTTGCGAAGCGCAGCTTATGGACATTCTGTTCCTGCATAAAGCAATGATCTATTCCTAAAGATAGAGTTTCTAGAGGAATTCGAAAAAAGAAACACGCTATTATAATTTGCGAATTGTTGTAGCTGTTATAAAACAGTCAGTGTGGCCTTTCAAGCTGCCACCAATTAGATATAGAATCCATTGCCCATGCTAGCCCAATTCACCTTTCCATAGTATCCATCCATCATCTAACCTCGTATGACGTCATAATCAGCTCAGCACGTGTGTATGATGACGTCACAATCATTACGCGACAAAGGGTTCCATATAGACCGTCATCAGATCTCAAATAGCGCGACACGTTGTATGAATTGTATGCCTTTGTAATTCTTTGCTATTTAATAAACATGCTGTTGAATATTTTGAAACTAATTTGACTTAGACAGCAACAGCACCCAGTCAAATTAGTTTCAAAATATTCAACAGCTTACCAGCTTAGTCCTTTGGACATTGATAGTCAGGGTGTTCACTGATCGATCGATCCCAACACGAGCAAGGTGTGGGTGGAGCTTAGCTAGAGATGGGCGGGGCATAGCTAAACCCTGAAAGGCTTCTAAGTGATATTTTCTGATGAAATGACAGACTGATAAAGTTACAGTGTCAAACAATTCAGACAGAGGGTACAGCTTAACTTTGCTAGATATTAAAGGTTACGATTGATATAGGGGTATATCTTTTGAATTCAGCGGCGAAATAGAGATATGCCACTATGTTATAGAACCAAAACTCCTCTTTCAAATGATATATGATATGACCTGTTAGCCCCAAAAGATGTATGCTAGTTATGCATTTAAATACAGAAAGTAATAATTGTTACCCTCACATGCTATTGTAGTAGCTTGCGAGAAATAAAGTGAACCTGAACCTGATCTTGTTATTGGTACCAACCATACTACCGTCAATTTCGTACTTGGTCTGTCTGGTTGAAAGTTACTGGTAGAAACAATGTCTAAAAGCGCCCGTGTGATGTTGATTCGCCCGCTTGATTGTTTAAACGGTAATCTATAGTCACAACAGCTGAATAAATAAATTACAAATACAACGTTTACGTGTATAATAAAGCACGCGGCATATGAGTAGGCCTACTGAATCGTTGAAGAATTCAAGTGAATAGATCTAGGCCTATAATTGCTTGCTGAAGAATATGTCTGTTAACGAGTGCCGTATTTTGATTATGACGTCAGATATTTGAGTGACGGTTCAAATCCCTCCATTGTGCTAATTTACTACTTCCAAATTACGTAGGTTTGTCTGATACGAAAGTGACACAGTAAGCGGGAGTAAGCGTTTAAATTACAGATCTTTGGTGGTGAGTACGAGCGGTTCCAAGTCACATAAGTTTCAAAATATTTAAAATCTTACCTGTACAGTTATCTTGAATTGTAATTCTGCGTATTCATGTTCTGCAGTGATAAAACCGATTCCAAAGGTTAGCTAGAATGGAGGAATCCAGTTTCAGTCATGCCCCGCCCATCGTTAGCTAAGCTCCACCCACACTTCGCGCGTGTTAGGATCGATCCCTGAACTCATTCATCAATTTCTAGAAAACTACAGATAAACTATTGTATGAAACTAATTTGACCAGCGGCAACAACGCCCAATCAAATTAGTTTCACAATATGCAACGGAATGTTTGTCAAATAGTAAAGAATTGCAATTCGTACAGCATCGCTTAGTTCGTCATCAATAAACCGTTTATGACGAATTTACCTACGTCATTCATGATGCAATTGATTATGACCAGCCTACATGTCATATAGTTGATTATGACGTCATATTATTGATCGCTGATCTAGCCTCCTCCATTGGCTCCATCTACTCATCTTCTCACTGAGAGCAGTTATCATTGCATGTTGTATGTTAGGCCATGCATGTTGCATGGTAGGACATGCATGCTGCATGGTAGGGTATGCATGTTGCGTGGTATGGTATGCATGTTGCATGTTAGGGCATGCATGCTGCATGTTAGGTCATGCATGTTGCTTGGTACGGCATTGCATGTTGCATGGCAGGCCATGCGTGTTGCATGGTAGGTCATGCATGTTGCATGGTAGGTCATGCATGTTGCATGTTAGGTCATGTGTGTTGCATGGTAGGTCATGCGTGTTGCATGGTAGGCCATGCGTGTTGCATGGTAGGTCATGCGTGTTGGATGGTAGGTCATGCGTGTTGCATGGTAGGTCATGCATGTTGCATGGTAGGTCATGCATGTTGCATGGTAGGTCATGCGTGTTGCATGGTAGGTCATGTGTGTTGCATGGTAGGTCATGCATGTTGCATGGTAGGTCATGCGTGTTGCATGGTAGGTCATGCATGTTGCACGGTAGGTCATGCATGTTGCACGGTAGGTCATGCATGTTGCATTTAGGTCACAGTGTGTTTGATGGCAATGACGATGTGTAGGTTTACATCTTGCATCATATTTTAAGGTAAACTGTGGTTCATTGCCTGATAAAATATCTACTGTCACATTGAGTCTTGAGAAATACGCATCGCTGCTTCCCGTTCACTTCAAGGTAAGACACTGGAAACAGCTCTTTGATTACGAATTTATATACTTGAATGAATTTTTGTCTGTTTCTTGATCTTCTGCTCAATGAAACACCAACATGCGTAGAGGTAATCCCCGTCAAATTTGCAAAAGTATAAATTTATATCGATGACACGATAATACACCTATATAAAAAAATCTTGCCCTGTAGGTGGGGCTTAGAATACCCCTTCCATATCCTCTGCGTGTTGTAAGAGGCGACTAAAGGAGGTAGGGGTGAGGTAACCCTGACAGAAACCTTGACTGCTGAAGACGGAGGTTCCAGGCCGCACGGCACACTCTAATAAACCATGGTTCCACGCACTTAACGCTTATGATCATGTCGATAGTCACTTACAGGACTGGCGGTATGATCAGCGAACGAAAAGAAGAAGAACAAACAATCTAGCCAAGTCCAACATTTGGAAATTTGTAATTTTAACGTAGGGATAAACTCTATCGTGTTGTATGTAGGCCTAATGCTAATTTAACGACTGTCTGCTTTGCCCATCAGTGGCACCGGATCCAGATCCAAATTTAAGGGGCGGGAGCAGGTTCTAAAAAATGTGTCCACTGGATGGCATTGTCTGGAGGAAGATCTGAAATGGGTCTTCCCCTTCTCATATACGGGCGATCGGGGATACCAACCTACCCATCCAACCACCACTGGAAAACTTTGAAAGGTGCGGGCCACTGAGGAGTATCGATTTCCAGCATTCTGAGTTTCCTATAATCCACGTATAAATGTTAGAGCAATCTTGAGTGAAGAACTTATTGAAGATTTTGGATCTCCGGGTATGACTTGGTGAATGGTTTCTTAGATGATGATTCCACTTCGCCAACGGCAAGATTATGATGTTAGCGTTTGCTGCGACTACCTCTTACCGATGGTGAAGCAGGATACTGACAGTCGGCTCGCCTCGTCGAGAAGATGAATTATGACGATATTTATTAGAGACTGTCGCGCCTATCTGACTCTGAAGATCTACTGGTTCGGATTGGATGTTTCTTCCAACTCTGGAGTCTAAAGCTAATGACGACCAAACTAGTGTCTTACTTTTGTAAGAGGATACATTTTATTAAAGCTAAAATTAACTGTACAAAACTGATAACGTAATTTGGAGCATAAATCGCTCAAAGACAATTAGTACCTTGCTGGTACAAATCAAGTATCTATTCTACTCTATACTAGCCACGAACGTAGCACCAGCGATGTGCTACGTGAACCCTGATGTTGGATTGATTCCCTTTCTCTAACTGAAAGTGCTTCTTTTATAGCCCTCAGAACCTCTGAGGATCTATACATATCGAGATATTAAGATCTATACATATTGAGATATTTAGATCTTGTTCTGATGATTCTTCTAGGTATGTTATAAGCACAGCTTGATTGGCCCGGACAATCAGTCCACCAATCAACTTCTGCTTATTCCCTCCTAGAAGCTTCTACCTAATAAATGTTGGTCGTTCTGACCAATCAACGATCCCTATATTTCGATTCCAACTTTAAAACCTATTCTGTTTAATTCTCTGCTACAGAGTTTGATCGACGCTCATTGATCGTGACGTCATTCTGACCAATCAAACTCTGTGCTGTTCTTCTATGGAGATGATGCCTCACATAGACAAAGTGGTGGTAGCTGGTTCTGATTTGATGCGATCTGTCAGCTAACTAACAACCTTACGGAATGTGTTGTTGTTGCATGCCATTGTATGAGTGACATATGGTTGATATACACATTTCGATTATGTTATTCATTCCTACAGGACGTTACAATGTCCATATCCTGTCCATTGCCTATTGATGAATAAGCCTGTAGGATGCTAGAGTTAATAGGCCGTGAGCTATATGATCTCATTGCCAGCTGATGTTGTTCTATTCGGAATGCCTAACGTCATCAACTACGTCCCTTTGTCATGTCCGATTCCAGTGATTCTTATATATCGATTATTTTTTAAACTATCGATCCAAACGACTGCTGAATATTATAAAAGTGTGTGCCGACTGAACAGCAACAACTTTCATCTAAACTATTTCCAGATACACATCAACTCAGAACCGTGGGACTTATTCTAATCAATTCGACTGTTTCAACTTTTGATGATAAAACTTTATCCAACAATCCGATCGTGCTATATTCGCACACAATCCATTTCGCAGAAACTGTATATCACCAGCACTGCTGATGTAAATAATAATAAGTTAAATATTAAGTACAACGTCAACCGGTCCATTAGCTCACCTGGTATTTTCAAATCATAAATTTCACTTAGGACTTACTCGCAAATATAAGATATCCAGCGGGGTCATGACTTCCCACAAGACAATCCCATATCTACATTATGTATTATTTTGTCAATGGAGGAATCCAGTTTTAGTTATGCCCCGCCCATCTCTAACTAAGCCACACCCACGCTTTGCCGGCGTTGAGATCGATCGATCCATGCACTCTCTGAATCTCAGTTTCCAGAAAACTATACAGGTAAGCTGTTGAATATTTTGAAACTAATTTTACTGGGTGCTGTTGCTGCTCAGCCAAATTAGTTTCAAAATATTCAACAGCATGTTTATTAAATAGAGACATGCAATTCGTACAACCTGACGGACTAGTAAGCATACTGCGACGGACTAAATCGATTCATTCATGACGTAATTGATTATGACGTCAGACTACACGTCGCGTAGTTGATTATGACGTCATATGATTGATGGATAAACTGGAGTTCTGCATTGAACCTATTCCCAGTTCACATTATAGTGGGCAGTATTATTCTCTGATTCCCGCTTCTAACCTTTTTTGAAACTGTGACTAAACGATGATTAGCCATCTCAGCCTGAGGCCACATCAGCATCAAATCAAATTAGTAACAAGCTATTTAAAGGTGCATATTCACAGCAAAATGCCTGAAAATAAAATTGTAAAATGTGTGCCTATTCTTAATGAAATGAAATAAATCTTAACACATGATGAGTGTCCCGATCCAAACTCTAGGTGTTGTCGCAGTTCAAAGATCCATGCTGAAATTCCAATTACTTCCTTATGGGGCCAATTTCCATGCATTGTGGTGGGGTGGGGGTGGTGGGGGGTACAAAAGTTTGGCGGCCATTTTGAAAATAAAAAGTTCAGTGACTAGGTATGGTAGCGATCCGACCTACTATACCATTCTAGGTGGGTAACAAAACGTCCGTATGCCATATTAACAGTCAGAATGGTAAGATGCGTTAGTATAATATAACGTTGTCAAGAATATGGTGCACATTTCAAAATGGCATTTCTGCAAAGCTATTACCAAACTTACACCATGATTACCATCTATCACACTGATGTTTTATGCTCAAAGGAATTCAGTCTGTCAGTCATGTATATGACGTCATAATCAAATATGTCACATGTAGACTGGCCTATTAATTAAAATACGTTATGACTGTCATATCTAAGTCCGTCATGAATTCTTAATAGTCCGTCATATGTACGCATTATATGTCTTTACTACTTGATAACTATTCTGTTGAATTGTTGAAACAAATTTGATTGGGGGCCATCGGCAGCAATAACACCTTGTCAAATTTGTTTCAATGTATTCAATTTCTTACCTGTGTCGTTTTTTTAGAAATCGAGAATCAGGGAGTGCAGGGTTCGATATATCCAAACACGAGCCAAGCGTGGACGGAGCTTAACTAGAGGCAGGCGGGACGTAGCTAAAATGGATTCATCCATTGTGACTTGAACAAAATAAGATTGGTTGTGCGCTTTGAAAACAGTGTTGCTGAAATCCACTGCTGTCTAAAAGAGTAAAACCTTACAGTTATTTTGTTTTCAAAATGATCACCAATTATTAAATGTAAATGAATTTAAATATATGACCTCATTTCGTTGGGCCACTATGAATCATCAAGGGAAGTAATTTTGACATCCTTTAGCTTAATGATCAACGAGTTCTCTCCCTAGCAATAGCTTAGAGGTAGTTATATTGAAGTATACATAACTCTATGAGCAATACCAAGTACCGCTACGCACAGAGTTATTTAGAATAGCCGTAGAGAGCGTTTGCGCATAACTTCTCTATGGGACTAGTTTTTTCGGGTGTTCTGGCTGACGCAGGCGATCAACAGCATATATAGCCTCCAAAAGAGACTCAATTCTCTTTTGGTAATTGGAAGAGAAATTGAACAGACGCAAATTTATATACTTTTTATCAGAAATAAAATGGTATTCTTCTTCTTCTTCTTCTTCTTAATAATGTTATTGTTGTTATTACTGTTGTGACAGTTGGCAATATTATTATTCGCCTCTTAATTTATTTAATGTAGTATATTTGTATGTAAGTGGGAGACACGCTCATAAGACATGTCTTATTGTGCTCCCACATAGACTAAAAAATAAACCTTGTTTAGATCAAAATGGTATTGGCTATAACAAAAACATATTATTTTGGAGACTATAGATCGGGAGAGAAAATACTGAATTCTGAAATTCCGCCTTTGGCTTAAACAGAATGTATTTATTTTTGTCTGAAAGGAGGCGCGATAAGACAACTCCCTTAGAACTGTTTTATAAAGGAATTCACGAATACATTCCCTCACTCAATCATATGACTTCATAATCAACTACCTGACGTGTGTAATGACGTCATAATCATGACGTCATGAGTGATTCGATATACTCCGTCTTTAACACTTATCAGACCGACACGGTGTGTGAATTGTATGTCTTTACCATTTAATAAACATTCTGTTGAATATTTTGAAACTAATTTGACTGGGCGCTGTTGCTGCCTTAGGCATCAACAACACCCAGTAAAATTAGTTTCAAAATATTCAACAGGTTTCCCTGTATAGTTTTCTGGAAATTGATAGTAAAGAAGTTAATGGATCGATCGATCGATCCCAACACGAGCGGGGTGTGGGTGGAGCTTAGCTAATGATGGGCGGGACATAGCTAAAACTGGAAAAGTCCATTAGATCATGGAGTTGAAAGGAATTAATACTTAGACCTAAATGTTACTATAATATGTTTAAATGCCTGGTGACATTATTTTATATAGCTATGTTTATGAATACATAATAGTAAACCTGTTAAATCTTGTGATAGCTCAATCACCATGGCGCGTATAGGAACGTAGGTGCTCATAGTGATCAGTAGCTAGGGTCATTTCAAAATAGACTTATCAATCTGTCACTGAACTATTGACTTCATAATCAAGTACGTCAGGTATAGGCTGACGTCACAATAATAATTGAGACAAATGCCCAGTTATAAACCTGGCCGTGACGCAGTGATGGAGGTCAGAGGGGGACAGATGACCCGGCGCCAAGTTCAGTGTGGTGTTGGTGCATGGGGATGGGCGTCAAAATCCCATTTGGGCTTATTTTGCACCCCCACCCACCTGGCGCTAACATTTGAGTACAAAAGGCCGGTCAGCCCCGGGCGCCAGATATCCTCAATATGCCACTGAAACTTGGACTAGTCCGTCAAGCAGTACGAATTGTATGTCTTCACTATTTAATACACATTTTGTTGCATATTTTGAAACTAACTTGATTAGGCGCTGTCGTTGCCATAGACAGCAACAGCACCCAGTCAATTTAGTCCCAACAGGTTAGCTGTATATACACCATGAACGAGATCCTGGCAATTCAGGGTTCACAGCATGCTAATAGATCCCAACACACACAAAGCATGAGCAGAGCCTAGTTATACACAAGCCAATCGTGTATTCCTCCAGTACAAGTCATAATGGCAACCCCGTGGTTCTTATTCATTGGTTGTTGATAAAATATGATCACAAAAATCTGTTACTAGTCGAGGAGTCGACAGGAAATGTCATTACTATTAGCCATTTAATGGCCAAATCTGGTCATGGAAATCTCAGTGCTCTCACCGAAAACGTCCACCACCAGTCTTAGAAAAGACCATTTCTAAAAGTATTTACCACTGGAGTAGACAACACGGTCAGTGAGCCAGTCAGTCCAGCTGCAAATCTCCAAATAATAGTCGCCTCCCAATCCGCAAGTGCATTCTTACCGAACCCACTTCAGACTCCGTTTTCAGCCGCCATGACCATTAATCCGTAAACACACAAACTGACCAATATACTGAAAAGAAACAGATGGAGAAGCGAGAAGGTGGAGGAGTTTGGAAAAGCGGCCCAGTTCGTATCAGTGCATAGTAATCAGGCTGTTTCAGATTACAGCTGAGGGGTCATTTAAAGCGACTAGTTGAGTCAATGAACTGACAGAGAAGCTCTGATACATTAATATTGGTTTCTTTGCTTGCGTTGGTGTTACCGAATGTGAAATGTTTGAATGTTTGAGGCATAGGAGAGATGATGTAAGATGAGATTATTGAAGAAAGCGTCTCTTTAATCTGCGCAGATCGGGCAGTGATAGTAGTAGTAGTAGTAGTAGTAGTAGTAGTAGTAGTAGTAGTAGCAGCAGCAGCAGCAGCAGCAGCGGCAGCAGCAGCATCAGCAGCAGCATCAGCAGCAACAGCAGCAGCAGTAGCAGTAGTAGTAGTAGTAGTAGTAGTAGTAGCAGTAGTAGTAGTAGTAGTAGTAGTAGTAGCAGTAGTAGTGGTGGTAGTAGTAGTAGTAGTAGTACTAGTAGTAGTAATAGTAGTAGTAGTAGTAGTAGTAGTAGTAGTAGTAGTAGTAGTAGTAGTAGTAGTAGTAGTAGTAGTAGTAGTAGTAGTAGTAGTAGTAGTAGTTTTCAAAGCGAACATACGTGTTTTTTTAGCTCTACGCTATCTACTCGTAGTACTAGGTTCTAGTAAGCTTATGTATATATATATGTTTTGTTCAGTTGGTTTTCTAATTGCATATAGTTTTCCTATTTCTTGTCAGTTTGTATATTTTTGATTGTAGGAAGTCGCAATGGTGACTTGAGTTTTCATATTGGAATCTGAAATCGCCTCTGTGGTTAGCCATTTTTGCTGATCCCTGAGCCTACTCGTTTCTCTTTTTATCTTGGCCAGATTCGGGCCGTCTCAGTTGTTAATTTTGACTGTTCCTATTAGTAACTGCTTTATCATGGGGAATTTTATAGTTGGCATTTCGGCAGTCAGATCATTTGTTAATTAATCAATTTGTTAGTTCATAGGGTTGGCGATTTTAAGCTACACCAGTTAGCTGAAGATCGTTGACTAGAGTAGTCTGACGAATATACGGCTGTTAATATCGCCGGATATTTGTCAGTGGATCACACGTTCTAAAGGAGACACTAATTTATTGGTGTTTATTGTTTATCTCTTTGCGTGTGGTCCTATAAGGGGGTAGTGAACCACGTGTTCTAAAGGGGACACTAATTTATTAGTGTTTAGCTCTTTGCGTGTTGGTAATTCTGGTTAAAACTTTTATTAACGTTTCTCCTGGTAGGCTATTTGTTTTAGTTATTTCCATTGCGCCGGAATATCAAAATGGCAACTAATTACAAACGTACCCTAAGCCTTAAAATAACAACAAAGGGATGGGGTGCTACTGCTATTGACGTATACTATGGGTTAAAGGGCGTGGTTGGTGCGGGACCTACTGTTTTACAGGGACTTATTAATGTCACAAAAACGGTATGGAATGTAACTGTGTCAAATGAGGGGATCAAGGACAAGCTTCTAGAAGATGTTCTTATTGTAAAAGGCGAAGTTTGTAACATAGTGGAAATCGAGTCAGATAGGTTGCTAGTGAAGATGAAAGTTCAACTAGAAATTCCAGATGACAGAATCATGAATGAGCTAAAAGAGTATGGTAAAGTGCAAAAGATTGAACGGGAACCGTATCCCTTTGACAGAACGCTAGAAAACGGTGTAAGACGCATCTGGTTTAATAAGGTGGATAGCCCTTTACCAAGCAGATTGACGCTTGATGGCAGCTTTGTCCTGCCCTTATGGTATAGAGGGCAAATTAAAGAATTCCGGATCTGCCTAAGTACTGACCATCTGGCAAGCGATTGTCCCAATCGAAACAAATGTTTGCTCTGTGGTTCAGTTGACAATTTTAAACTGCGCTGTCCAAAAACAAGCCCTCAGAATCAGGAGATAATCGGCCATTAAAGGATGCAAATGAGTCAAATGCTTCTGAAGCACTCGCTACGGAAGCTGTTGTCGAGGTTCATGCCACTGAAAATGACACAAACAAATCATCAAATCCTGTTAAAGTAACTGCAGTTGATGAAATTCAAGTATTAGAGGAGGGTATAACCTTAAGCTAAGAAAATAATCAAAATGCAGTGGAGCCAAACGTGGATGTAAAAGACACGCAGAAAAATGATGATCTTACAGAAGAGCCAGATTACAATTCCTTAGAAGATTAATTAAAATTAGGACAGGATAAATTCAGGACTCAGAAGACGGAAAGGTCAGTCAATTTTCCGCTAAGCCCACTTGATTTAAGTCAGCTTGAAGATATGGTCATTTTACAAATTATGATTATCTGCACCATCAATTGCAGAGGATTAAACACCGAATTAAAGCAGCGTCACTTGCTGGAAGAAATAGAAAATGAGAGGGTTGATATTGCTTTTCTACATGAGACCAAAATTCAAATCCTGAAGGGTATGAATCTCTCAAAGATATTTCAAAAGTGCAGTTTTTTATTCTTTATCACAAGATAATAGTGCGTGAATCGCCATTCATATCCTGCCTCGCTGTCTCAACTATGTTGACGTTATATCGTCGTCATCAGATACAAATTGACGAAGTTTAAATTTGATGTGCCTTTATGCGCCAACCGCCCATCATTTGCGCCGTGAATTTCTAAATGATGTTTCCACAATAATTCAAGACAGAACGCCTGAAAACCTAATTATGGGCGGTGACTTTAATTGCATATTAGATGAGGCTAAAGACAGAAACTCTAGGTGTAATTTTAATGACATATCGCGTATTATTTTGAAACACATTTGTGAAAATAAAAGCTTGGTAGACACTTATCAGAATGAAAATCCAGAAGGCCGAGATGGTAGGTTAGCTTCAAGGTTAGACAAGATCTATGTAGAACGTTTATTGAAAGGTTACATGTGTAAAACTAACATAAAACCAGTAACTTTCTCTGATCACAATATGTTTTCCATCACATTAGACAATGCTGACTGGGTCAAACGAGGGGATGGATTTTGGAAACTTAATGTAACTTTGCTACGAGATAGTTGCTATCGCAAATGTGTGGAAAGTTGTTGGAGGCATGGGGATGAGAAGAGGTTCATATGAATGTATAACAGACTGGTGGGAAGATGCTAAATCAGGCCTGAAATATATTTCAAGGCAGTATTCCATCAGGAAAGCACGAGAAATGTGAAAGCGTTAAAAGGCGCTTCAGAGGTCGTTGTGTAAAAGTAATAAGAAAATTAAAGATGGGGAATATAATTATTACGAACTATTAGTTAAATTAGAAGGTAGACTAAATGAAATAGAGCAATATCAGTTTGATGGCGCCAAAATAATGCCAAGAGCACAAATGCACACCGAGGGCGAAAAGCCTACACATTACTTTTGTAACTTGGAAAAAGCAAGAGGTATAGAGAAATTAATGCGCTCACTGAGGACTAATGATGGTGTATCAGTGTGCTCAAATTCAGAAATGATGGAAACAGTATCCGAATTTTACAAATCATTGCATACATCTGAGGGAAGCGATGAAACTGCAACTAGAGATGTTTTAGCTAATATAACGCAAAGACTTCCAGATTCATGTCGCGAAAGCTGTGACCAATCAATAACAACTGATGATTTGATAAAATACCTCAAAGGCATGAAGTTAGAAAAGTCTCCTGGCTGCGACGGACTTCCAGTTGAATTTTATCAAACATTCTGGCACATATTTGGGCCAGTATTAGAAGAAATAGCAACCAACATTTTTAAGCAAGGGAATCTCCATCCATCGATGGCCGAAGCATATGTTCGACTTATGTACAAGATGGGTGACAGAAATAAAATACAGAATTATAGACAAATCTCTCTACTCTGTGTAGACTCTAAGATTATTACCCTGGCACTAACACTAAAACTTGGCACAGTCCTAGACGAAGTCATTGATGATGATCACACCTGTTCTGTGCCAGGAAGATCAATATTAAATAACACTTTGCCTATACGGGACCGTATTCAATTAGTTGAAAAGGATTGTATCCCAGCAGCAATAATAGCACTTGATAACGAGAATGCGTTTAACAGACTTGAATGGGATTTCTTGTTTAAGTCTTTAGACCATATTGGCTTTGGTTCACGATTTATTAAATGGGTAAATATTTTGTATACTGATATAACAAGTTGCTATTTAGTAAACAGTCAGCTATCCGAACCTGTAGTGTTGGAACGAGGTGTCAGACAGGGTTGCTTATTGTCCCCGCTTCTATTCGTAATAGCTATGGAATCGGTGGGGCCACATTGAGGCAACGCAATGACATTCAGGGAATATGTATACGAAGAAAGGCCACTAAAGGTTTCACAGTATGCAGATGATACGACTGTGTTTGCGGTTAAAAATACGGATTTTAGAATTTTAAATGGAGTATTAGCAGATTTTCAAAAGGCATCAGGATTTAAAGTCAATAAAGACAAATCTAAGGGGTTATTTTTGGGCGATTGGAAGGACAGAACTGACAATGTGATGGATATTAACTGGTCAAATGATGTCATAAAGATTTTGGGTATTTACTTTAGCAGAGAACAAGATGTATTACTAAACTGGGTAGAAAGGCTATCCAAGCTAAAGTTTGCATTAGTAAATTGGAAACGATGTCGCCTAACTGTCTTTGGCAGGACATTTGTCCTTAACAATTTCATTTTATCTTGGCTGTGGTATACCGCTTCTGTGGTTCATATGCCCAAATCAGTAGAGTCAAAGATCAACACGTTGTTGTTGTCTTTCTTATGGGAGGACAAAGCCCATTTAGTATCGCAGTCAATCATCACCAATGAAAAGCATGATGGAGGCTTGGATTTGGTTAATGTTTAAGCAAAGTGTGCTTCTTTAAAATTGATATTCTTGAATAAGCTACTCACTTCAAACTCATCTTGGTCAAGTGTTTCAAGGGCGCTTCTACAAAGGTACGTAGACCCATTTCCAGTAGAATGTTTATTTATGTGCAATAAACTGCCACCTAACCATCAAAAGATACCAAATGTATATAAAGAACAGCTTGATGTCTTAAAAATATTTACACGTTAAATACCACAACCGAATTGTTGGGAAGATGCCTTAGAGCAACGTCTTTGGGGCAACGAGTTGATTCGTGATAATGATGCTGTATTATAGTTGCCCTCTATGGCCAAAAATGGCATTCAATATTTACGTGACTTGGTAAATTCGAAATCTCGTAAATGGGTTGTGATGCAGGAAGTAGCAAGAACAACATCAATGAGACATATTGATGCTGAACGCTTATTTGTTAGAATAAAGAATGAAATACCTGGTGTATGGTTCAAGTTGCCGAAACCACGTGGCAACAGAGATATGTTGCAACCAACATTAGTATTTAAGTCAGAACATATAAAATACAACATAGCATCTAGAGACTGGTATAGAATTCTAATACAATGTCTGAGACAGACTCCTATTGCGGTTAGGCATTGGAACACACCAAAGAACTGGAAAAATGCCTGGAAAACAATACATCTACCTTGTCTACCAGGAAACGCACGGAACCTGGCATGGCGATTACTCCATCGAAGGCTATGAGTCGGCCATCTAACTTATATGTGTAAAACAACAAGTACAGACTGGTGCTTATTATGTAATACTGGGGAGGAAACGATAGACCATCTATTTACTCAGTGCCGCATAACTACAGGCTTTTGGGTATATATCAATATAATCCTTGCTAAATTTGGAATCAAATATGTGAAATTAATGGTTGAAACAATTAAGTTCAAAGATTGCTCAACTATCGGACGAATCATTAATAGCAAGGAGAAAGAATTGTTAGTAACCCTGTTATCTGTAGGAGTGTGGGCCATTTGGAAGCATCTATGTTCAGAGGCCAGAGATAAAACCAGCAACAACCATCAAAGAGCCATACAAGCTATATTTCGATCATTGTTGATAAACTGCATTCATTGTGAATTTTACAGGCTAGTGGAACATGGGAGAGAAAGTCGATTTAAAGACGTGTGTTGCAAAACTGGCCTAGTATCAATTGAATACGGATATCTAAAAATATCAAAAGCAGACGTCAATATTCTGGAGGTGATCCGATTTTCGAGTTCATTAGGTTAACAGAGTATGATATCTTACAATTAGCAGCCTGTTGTAAATGTTTACTGTAGGTGTATTTGTTCCAGGGTAATTTGCAAAAACTTACAATGAAGTAAATTTAGAATGTGAACCCAAAGCGGCATCTATGCAGTCATAGTTTGTATACTTTCGCTTTGTGCGTTATACTACATAAAGGCTACTACGTCCGCCGGGAATTTAAGAATCGGCTAACTGGTGTCAATGAGTGACATTTTGTTACTTATTGATGAGTCACCTCGCCACTTATTGACGAGCTGCACTCGCCATTTGGCCCTCCTACTTTACGAGGTTCTACGTTAAACTACATATGATCTACTTAGCCTGCCGGTCATGAATCGGCTCAGTGGCGTCAATGAGTAGCAGTAACTTACTGCTAATTATTGATGAGTTGCTTTACCACTTGTTGGTTAACTATGCTCGCCATTTGCGGCCTACTACTACTACTACTACTACTACTACTACTACTACTACTACTACTACTACTACTACTACTACTACTACTACTACACGGGGTGCAAATAGTAATGGCTTTGTTGAATTATGTTATGTTATCAGTTCTTTATTAAGTGTGTTTTCTATGTGGTTATGCCATGGCTGTGGTATATGATAATAGTGTAGTTTAGCTTGCACTGTTTTGATATGTTATGTTTGTATTGTTATTCTATTAATGAAGCCTGCTATTTCATACGATTTTTTATGGGGGTTTGCTCCGTGAAGTGCACCCAACGGCGTCAGCGTCGGATTTTCAAAAAAAAGAAGTAGTAGTAGTAGTAGAAGTAGTATCCCCAACACACCACCACCACCACCACCAACCATCACCACCACCACCACTACAACCACCATCACCATTATTATTATTATTATTATTATTATTATTATTATTATTATTATTATTATTATTATTATTATTATTATTATTATTATTATTATTATAGGATAACCAGGAGATGAATAATCTGACAAGCAATTCGACTGAGGAGCCTCATTATAAATTTGATTCAACATCAACATTAAGGATGTTTACTGGGAGCAATACCTGACTACCAAAGGTTACATCCCTGGTTGTTTATAGAATCTAGCAAACTGGCACCTCTCATGCTGTATGTTATTCCAGGCATTACTATTATCAGCATACTTGGTAATAGTTATTCATTTACTGTTATTTTAGTGTGATGTTTGTACAAGAAAGCACCGATTTTCCTAATATTTGCTATGATCAGTATCTTAGCTACTGTTACTGGAGTGAGCACTGGACTGTATGATATGCTATTCATGTACGTACCAGGAACACACAACTTTCTCACATCTCATGTAACCTGCCGTTTGCAATTGTATCTTTCATTTGCTTCAAATACTGCATCCGTTCTCATTCTAATTCTTGCTCGCGTTCATAGATGTATTGCTATAGCATTTCGTTTCACAGCCCGTAAGACAAATAGCGTATATATGACGATATGCACAGCCACAATAGCCCTCGTGTTGCTTGCATACATACCACTGCTTACAGCATTGTCGTGGTGGTAGATGACAAATTTATGATGTGGTGTTATTTGAATGTGATTAGGTATCCTACATTTAACATGGTTTTTAGCTGGCTAATGTTATATAACGTGCTGCTTGGGATTAGTATGATTGCTATAAACATTGCAGGTGGAATTTTCCTTAGCATATGTTACAGAGAATATAAGCGGCTGCGATCTGACAGTGGTCTTCGACATACTGTACCAGTCAGTAATGCATACAAAGAAGCGACGACTTCTCTGCAGCTAATAGTACCGATGGCCCCTATGCATGCCATTTTCACCCTTCCTCAAACAATATCTTCAATGTTTATGCTATGCAAGACAGATAGCCAGTCTTTAAAGGTTTACTATGTATGTGACTCCTTAATAAGAGTCAACCATTCATTAACTATCTATGTGCAGGTAATCGTGTCCAGCTTATATCGCGGACAAATACTTGCACTGTTTATATACATGCGTTCACTTTGCCGAACTTATGCACCACTATAGACATTCATATGACTCTAATCGCTGTCGCTTTACAGATTCGACCTGTTAAATACATCTATCATTCATTTTCATCAGATCTGTTTGAGATTTGTGAGTTGAGAATGACGAAACATTATTAGATATAGCATGCAAATACTTAACCCCTCTTGTGTCAACAGCGCCTCAAAGCACTCAATAGGCTACCTACATCAATTAATCCTTTAAATCTCTAGATATCTAAAAGAAAATTGTAATTCTCACTCAGTAAATGTCCATTTAGAGAAGACAATGTGTGTAAATTTGCCTCACAAATTTACAAAAATACCTGACTGTTGCCACATGTTGTGTTCAGCTTGAACATTAAATGGTTAATATTCAAGAAAATCCAGCTTTTTGCTTTGACAGTGTACATGTGCAGGTCAAGAAAACAATTTTTGAAATTTTACCAGTGATAAATTTTCAAAAAATTGTCTTCTCTTGGCCTTCAAATGTACATCACTCAAGAGCACTGCATGACCCATTGTGCAGGTTTAACAAATATAAGGTTAAGCTGAGGCACGAGAGCTTAATAGAGGCTCTCTGGCTGTAGCAACACATCTAAGTGGGAGGGATATGAATAGTGTGTAATTCTGACGAATAATCTCGTTGGAAAATAACGCATTTTTTGAATAGAGAGCCAGGATATATCAACGGATTATTAGCATGTTTATAGATCAACTATCAGAAAGTACATTACCTAAAGCCAATATTGATTAGGGACACGTCTGCTTATATTGCAACTATATTGATGCCATCTATCTGCCGCTAATTACTCATACCTGAAGGTCCTGCTAAATCTAACAGAACGGAGCAAACCTGTAGCCGAGCTAGGATTTAGCAAGACTGATGCTTAGTTAACCCTTACCACTCTGATGCCAATGTTTTATCTTTTATTGTGTCAATATCAAAGAAACTGGTGTACATTTGTCAACAGTTTTGGTGGAAGATGTTGCTGTCTACGACAGCACCATCTTCCACCAGATTTGTTGAGAAATAAACACCAGTTCATGTTTTAATTTAATTAGAAAATTTAAGATTGTTGACACTAGAGTGCTAAGGGTTAATAGATGATGTAGTAATGGACCGTTCCAGGGTTAGCTATGCCCCGCCCATCCCCAGCTAAGCTCCACCCACACCTCGCTCGTGTTGGGATAGATCAAGCCCTAAACTTCCTGACGATCAATTTCCAGAAAACTATACAGGGAAATCAGTTGAATGTTTTGAAACTAATTTGACTGGGTGATGTTGATGTCTATAGCAGCAACAACGCCCAGTCAAATTAGTTTCAAAATATTCAACAGAATATTTAGTAAATGGTAAAGACATAAAATTTGCACGAAGTGTCCGACCATTACGTGTTAAGGACTGACTATATGGAGTCATTCACAACGTCATGATTATGACGTCAGCTTAAAGGTCACATAGTTGAATATTACGTCATATGATTGAGCGAGGAAATGATTCGTGAATTCGTTCTCTTTATGAATAGTACATGGTATTGAACTATGTATTATGAACATCATATTTATTCACCAGAAATGCTGTACAAAAGGCATCCAGAGAATCAGAGTAATGCGAAATGGAGGGTATGAACGAAGTGTATATTTTGAAGGTGATGAAATAGTAGTGACATAAATTTTTAACAAGGAGTTATATATCGTATTTAAGCATCAGCTAGTAAGTAAAGATCCAATGGCATTATTTTATTCTCTTCAATCAAAGCAATGTACCTTCATATGACGTCATAATTGTTTAATAGTCCGACACATTGTATGAATTGTATGTCTTTACTATTTAATAAACATGCTGTTGAATATTCTGAAACTAATTTGAATGGACGCTGATGCTGCCATAGAGAGCGGCAGCAGCACTCAGTCAAATTAATTTCAAAATATTCAACAGCATGTTCAACAGCCTACTTGTATAGTTTTCTGGAATTTGGTAGTCAGTGAGTTCAGGGAATGATCGATCCCAATACGAGCTAGGTGTGGATGGAGCTTAGCTAGAGATTGCTGGAAGTGGAAAGGTCTATTCTAATAATATATTTACCACGATTCATCATAAGGAGACATTTACAGATTGCCGTATATGAATAAATGACAGACCGAGTCCACGTGAACACGTGTTCTACTAACTACAATGCCATTTTGGTGCCACCATCTTTCTGATTGTATCCTTGAGCACATGATAACCCGGAGCCCTGGTCCAAACCTCTTTCTCGATTCACCTATATCTGAAATAGCATCAGAGAATGGAGACATCCAGTTTAGCTATGCCCCGTCCATCTCTAGCTAAGCTCCACCCACACCTCGCTCATGTTGGGATCGTTCGATCCATGCATTCTGAATCTCAATTTCCAGAAAACTATACAGGTAACCTGTTGAATATTTTGCAACTAATTTGACTGGCTACTGTTGCTGCCTATGCCTATGGCAGCAACAGCGCCCAGTAAAATTAGTTTCAAAATATTCAACAGAAAGTTTATTATAAATTATGGACATACAATTCATACAACTTGACGGAATATTAAGCATTTATCATGGACTAAATCTCGTCATTCATGATGTAATTGATTATGATGTCAGCCTACCTATGATGTAGTTGATCATGGCATCATATTATTGTTTGACAAACTGGATTTTTCTATTGAGTTAGACAACAACATTAACATTTAAAATTTGACTGTGATACCCTTTAAAGTAATGATATATTATACATGTATTTAAATTAAGAATCAATATAAAGGATATTTTAAAACAAGAATCAAATGTAATCATCATTATTATTATTTGTAAGCATATAAGCATGTAGAGTAGCTATACTGGGGTCATCATGGATTCTGATTTTCAATGGAGTTTCTGTAATCCACAAACCACAAATGCTAGAGAGTGCTAGAGAGCAGAAGGATTGTTCAAGTATTAAGTGTGATTATAACAAGTATAGACTAGTATAGATAGTATAGATAGTATGAACTCTGTGGATTGTACATCCTTATATCAGCGCATACAAAAATCTTGAAAAGTAATAGAGACAAAGCTTTTAGTGAATGCACAGTGTAAATTAGTTTGTCGTGTCCTATATTCCGTGAAAGAACTGTGAGTACTGTTGAAAAATCTTGAGTAGTCATCATAGAGGCCAAGTGTTCGTAGCGATTAAGAACCTATACACAGGCACTCGTGACTTATTTATTGGTGCTACACATTTACTATATCTCCTTGTTGCATGCTGGGAAACCTAATTCCATTAAAGACACTATATCTTGGTTTGCCGTGTTTGCAGCATTAAATTGCCTTACGATTCCGCATATATTCTTAAAGCGTTTGCCAAGGCTAATGAGGCTTGTTGTAATTAAATCAAATGTATTATTTAAATAGTAAATAGAAGATTCCGGTGATATATACACTATCCATAATAAGATGTCCAAGGTGTCCGTTTGGAAATGAATCCATAGGACGAAGTCATTCTCAATACCTGGATCTTATATTATTTTCGTATTGTTACCCAGCGTTTCCCGACTAGACATGCAATCCCACCAGAACCCGTCATTTCTTTCCTGTTTTAATTAAAATAAGGTACTTTGGCGCAGTACCTGTATCGTATTTAGTAGTTTTTGTTTCATTTGTGGAATTCTGGTATTTTCAGTATCGGCTTAATTCCACATATATTTTTGGAAGCAATATTGAATGGACTTGACCCCTTGATGGTCACGTCAACGTTGCTATTTGTTGTTGTTGATGTTGTCGTTGTTGTCGTCGTCGTCGCCGCCGCCGCCGCCGCCGCCGCCGCCGCCGTCGTCGTCGTCGTCGTAGTAGTAGTCAGTCATAAGGCATGCTGTCTTTTGGCTCTGCTAATTACGTCGATTTTAGACAGTTTCTACTAATCACCCATGCTTAATTTTTACCCTGTTGTGTATATACGTTGGTTTAGTTATATTTAATTTTGCAACTTTTGTTGTGGGAGGTCGATTTTTGCGACGAAAGTTTTCAAGCTGCAGTAACTTATTCATCACTGCTGTGGCTATTTCAGCCAGCCTCCTTTGTGTATTGCTTTTTCTGTCATATTGTTGTCGGGATTTATCCCATTTCTCGGTCCATTATACTAGCGCTTTTAGTGTTGGCTGATTTTATATTCTGGCTGTCCGTGCTGGATTTTCAGTCGTAGAGAGAGTCGCTACATTATAGGATTACTATTGAGCGAGAGCGCCGCTGTATTATCGCCCTATGCGTTAAAGCATGTCTAACAAATATAAACAGGAATTGAGCCTTAGGGTGACGACTGGCGGGTGGAGTGTTGGGCCATTGACCTTTATCATGGCCTGAAAGAGGATGTTGGTTCGGGTCCCAATGTGTTAAAGGGCCTGATTAATATAAGCAGGTCATTGTGGCATGTTGCGGTAA
>CM067369.1:29830170-29902670 GCA_034401795.1 Chaetoderma sp. LZ-2023a
GGTGAAAAGCCTACACGTTACTTTTGTAACTTGGAAAAAGCAAGAGGTATAGAGAAATTAATGCGCTCACTGAAGACTAATGATGGTGTATCAGTGCCCTCAAATGCGGAGATGATGGAAACAGTATCCACATTTTACAAATCATTGTATAAATCTGAGGGAAGTGATGAAGCTGCAACTAGGGATATTTTAGCTAATATAATGCAAATACTTCCAGATGCATGTCGCGAAGGTTGTGACCAATCACTAGCAATTGATGATTTGACAAAATCCCTCAAAGGTATGAAGTTAGAAAAGTCTCCTGGCTGCGACGGATGGGCTTCCAGTCGAATTTTATCAAACATTCTGGCACATATTTGGTCCAGTGTTAGATGAAATAGCAGCTAGCATTTTTAAGCAAGGGCATCTCCCCCCATCGGTGGCCCAAGCATATATTCGGCTTATATACAAGAGGGGTGACAGAAATAAAATACAGAATTATAGACCATTCTCTCTACTCTGTGTAGACTATAAGATTATTACTCGGGCATTAACATTAAAACTTGGCGCAGTCCTAGGCGAAGTAATTGATGATGATCAAACGTGCTCTGTAGCAGGAAGAACGATATTAAACAACACATTGCTTATACGAGACCTTATTCAACCTTAGTTGAACAGGATTGCACCCCAGCAGCAATAATAGCACTTGATAGCGAGAAGGCGTTTGACAGACCTGAATGGGATTTCTTGTTTACGTCTTTAGACCATATTGGCTTTGGTTCCAGATTTATTAAATGGGTCAATATTTTATATCCTGATATAACAAGTTGCTATTTAGTAAATAATCATCTATCTGAACCTGTAGTGTTGGAACGAGGTGTCAGACAGGGTTGCTCATTGTCTCCTCTTCTACTCGTCATGGCTATGGAATCGTTGGGGCCACATTGAGGCAACGTAATGATTTTCAAGGGATATGTATACGTGGCGTAGAAAGGCCACTAAAGGTGTCTCAATATGCAGATGATACGACTGTGTTTGCAGGTAAAAGTTCAGATTTTGGAATTTTAAATGGAGTATTATCAGATTTTCAAAAGGCATCAGGGCTTATGGTCAATAGAGACAAATCTAAGGGATTATTTTTGGGCGTTTTGAAGGACAGAACTGACAATGTTATAGATATTAAGATTTTGGGTATTTACTTTAGTAGGGAACAGGGTGTAATAATAAACTGGGAAGAAAGGCTATCCAAGCTAAAGTTTGCATTAGTAAATTGGAAACGACGTCGCCTAACTGTATTTTGCAGGACATTTGTCCTTAATAACTTAATTGTATCTGGACTGTGGTACACCGCTTCTGTAGTTCATATGCCCAAATCAGTAGAGTCAAAGATCAACACGTTACTTTTGTCCTTCTTATGGGAGGACAAAGCCCATTTAGTATCGCAGTCAACCATCACCAATGAAATCATAATGGAGGCCTGGATTTGGTTAACGTTTTGGCAAAGCATGCTTCTCTAAAACTGAAATTCTTGAATAAGTTACTCACTTCAAACTCATCTTGGTCAAGTGTTGCAAGGACACTTCTACAAAGGTACGTAGATCCATTTCCCGTAGAATGTTTATTTTTGCGCAATAAACTGCCACCTAACCATCAGAAGATACCAAACGTATATAAAGAACAGCTCGAAGATATTTACACGATCAATGCCACAACCCAGTTGTTGGGAAGATGCCTTTGAGCAACGTCTTTGGGGCAACGAGTTGATTCGTGATAATGATGCTGTATTATATTTGCCCTCTATGGCCAAAAATGACATTCAATATTTACGTGACTGGGTAAATTCCAAATCTCGTAAATGGGTTGTGATGCAGGAAGTAGCAAGAACAACATCAATGAGACATATTGATGCTGAACGCTTATTTGTTAGAATAAAGAATGAAATACCTGGTGTATGGTTCAAGTTGCCAAAAGAACGCGGCAACAGAGATATGTTGCAACCAGCATTAGTATTTAAGTCAGAGCATATAAAATACAACATGGCATCTAGAGCCTGGTATGGAATGCTAATGCAAAGTTGGAGACAGACTCCTATTGCAGTTAGGCATTGGAACACTTAAGGATGCATGCCAAAGAACTGGAAAAATGCGTGGAAAACAATACATCTACCTTGTCTACCGGCAAACGCAAGGGACCTGGCATGGCGATTAGTCCATCGAAGGCTATGGGTCAGCCATCTTACTTATATGTGAAAAATAACAATTACAGACCGGTGTTTATTATGTAATACTGAGGAGGAAACAATAAACCATCTGTTTAAACAGTGTTGTATAGCTACAGGCTTTTGGGTATATATCAATATAATCCTTGCTAAATTTTGAATCAAATATGTGAAATTAATGGCTGAAACAATTATGTTCAAAGATTGCTCAACTATCGGACGAATCATTAATAGCAAGGAGAAAGAATTGTTAGTAACCCTGTTATCTGTAGGAGTGTGGGCCATTTGGAAGCATCGGTGTTCAGAGGCCAGAGATAAAACAGGAAATAACCACCAAAGAGCCATACACGCTATATTGCGTTCATTGTTGATAAACTGCATTCATTGTAAATTTTACAGGCTAGTGGAACATGAAAATGAAAGTAGATTTAAAGATATATGGTGCAAAACTGGCCTAGTATCAATTGAACATGGATATCTAAAAATAGCAGAAGCAGAACTTGTATAAGCTAGCACACTCGCTGCTTGTTGTATATTGATATATGGTTTTTATTTAATTTAATTGATTTTATTTAAAGATTTTAATGTCTTAGGAGTTGATAATTTTGACGAATAACCTAACGTTGGGAATCGGTATATTTAAATATCAAATGAGCATCGCATCAATATTCTGGAGGTGATCCGACTTTCGAGTTCATTAGGTTAACAGAGTATGACATCTTACATATATACAATTAGCATCCTGTTGTAAATGTTTACTGTAGGTGTATTTGTTCCAGGGTAATTTGCAAAAACTTACTATGAAGTACATTTAGAATGTGAACCCATAGCACCATTTATGTAGTCATAGTTTGTATACTTTTGCTTTGTGCATTATATTGCATGAAGGCTACTACGTCCGCCGGGCATTTAAGAATCGGCTAACTGGTGTCAATGAGTGACTTTTTGTTACTAAGAGATTATGATTAGTCTGGCGCATATTATTAAATATTTGCTATCAGCTCGAAATTTCCCATGCCTCTGTGGAATGGTAGGGCTTATATCCTATACGGTCATATCTCACAGTGACACACTGTTTTAAAATTTGCACAAATTAGGGCAAATCCAATACTTAAACCATTAATCATTATGATAGAGAAAAATGAAACATAGTTGTGCATTTAGCTGGCATACTCAGCTTTATGGCATTACAAGTCTCATGATGATCGTTGGCTAATTTCCAAGATACCATGTTCGTAGGCCTACATAAACAAAAATGCTAGGTAAAATTGCTAAACTTATTCAGTTTCATCTTCGATCCGCAATCTTTCTTACAGATTTGATTGCACCGTAAAATTAAGTATTATCCGTGTATTTGTAAAGCAAAGATATTTCTCACAGGACCGAACTTAGAGGGAGCCCTGTGCAAAGTTTTTAAAAATTCTTGTTCTGGGCCCCCAGAGACATATCTAAAGTTCCGGTTGTGTTTCAAACGTAAAGCCGCTTGGGGTGGGGTGGGGTCGGGTGGTGTTATGCGGTCAGAGGGCTGTGGGATTTGACCACACCGGTCTTATAGTTATGTCATCTATGTGTATAACCTAAAGTTACAGAGGGGCAAAGAAATACAAAAACGATTTGTGTGTCACTTTGGGAGGGGGTGGGGGCTGGAAATTTGAGGTCGTGTGCGAATGCACTTGTTGCACGACCTTAGGTTCGGCCCGTCCAGCTATTTCATCTGCAAAGGTTTGGTGGAATTCAACCAAATTCGTTATATTTGAGTTACCCATACACGATTTCAGTTCGTGAAATCACTGTTATATTGGACTCCGGCCTTATGGGAGGGTACAGTTTTCAGGATAAAAGGTTAATGAACGCATGGGTATTTGCGATGGCGTGCCATCGACTGCACGTTATATGGTCGTAGCCTGCTGACATACAGATTTTCTCAATTTAGTCAACTATTTTTCAGCAGAAACTGCGCAAAACGGGGTAAATTTGCAGGCGACAGTAGCCTATGTCGATATTTATATCCTGAAATGCAGGAGATGGCCTTAGAATATAATGTTTACAAATGCGAGGGTGGCGGGGTGGGTGGGGGGGGGGGGGGCGCACGGCGAATACCGACCTCCTTGATCCCACTATTGGTTAAACCTCCTGATCAATTTTGATTTTACCGTGGCAAGTATTCTTTCCTTCTGCGGTCCTACAAATTTAAGTCTAGCAGTTACTCGCGTAAACGCACGCACGCACGCACATACGCACGCGCGCCGCGGCTATCACTCACTCACCTATACACGTATATAGGGAACCATTTTATGCCGATCCTCCCTATACAATGTTGATGATACTATAACAACGCAAAAATATGTATTAACTAGAAGTTGCCCGGGTTAGAGATGAACTGATAAAAATTGAGAACTGTTCAGAAAAATGGTGAATAATAATAATAATAATAATAATAATAATAATAATAATAAAAAATTAAAATCTGTTGAGATATTATAAAGTTCGGAAATAAAGTAGAATATCGGTAGAAGTAAAGAAACTATGAACGGGGATGACAACGTGGAATATGTGGTGAGGAAGTCCATTTTCTCCTTCCGAATTAGCCACTAATTCTGGGGAGTTGATTTTATCTGTCCCATAAGCATTGAGTTTGATGGACAGAACTATGCTGTGGTAGATGCACGATGGGAAGTTTATTTGTGTTATGAGCCTCGTAATATAGCAGCAGTATCACAGGGAAACGGTGAACTACGTTACCTCAAGCGTGGTCAATGAATTCGATTACGATACTTAATGTTATTACTCATGGTCGTGTCACGCACACGCAGGCGTCACGCACACGCATGCATGTAGACATATACATTAGCATATTCCACACAATGCTTATTAAATTGCTATGCGTAATTTGACATCAAGCAAATAGCAGACACTCATATTGCTACTCTTAAAACACCTTCTCGTACTCTATTCTGCTTAATTGGATATGTTCGCTGAGTGGATAATATGAATTTTGAACTGCAACAATTACAGGGAAATGGACATAACAAACCTTTTATTAAAGCAAACGTTGCTGCATTTATTCATACAGAATTAATTGCCTTACCATGGCGACGATGGAAGGCACGTTGACGTCACAGTTTCCATCACATTTAACCCGTGCCTACTAAGTTGTAGCCACATGGTTTCACTTTCCCATCGCTCGTTTCTGGAAGTTTGACAAATATAGTGAGAATGGTGTCGCCAAAAACTGTTGCTGTCATAGACAGCAACAGCTTTTGGCGACACCAGTCTCAAAATGTACATCAATAATCGTGCTGAATACGAGTGGATAAAGACACATTATGTTTCAGATTTGCAAACGTTAATATATTTGTTAGGGCCTTATTATGAGTATTGATCTGACACGACCAATATGACAGACTCCAATATTCCAGTGCCATGGAATGCATTGTATCTAATCGATAGGATGCTAGGCAGGTGTATTGAGCACAACACATTACCTGTACCGCGATGTGCTGCTTAAAATATAAATCATGTTTGTGTCATTATCGTCGCTAATGCACCAGACTTGGATGACGCGCATCCGCACGCGCAACTTTGGCATATTAAAATGTCTGGTGCCAAATGTTACCCTCCCAAGGCAGTCTTACGCAGAGGTATTAACAGCAAACCGTACATTTTTTTAATGGAATCCATAGATATGATATATATCTCAAATAACCGCAGAGGCCGGCTTTGGCCGGTTTCGTCATGAAAGGGTTAAATTATTTTAACCATCCGAATTTGTCTTTGTGGTTCTGATCAGAAAGGTGTGGACATACAATGGACCTTTCCATTTTTAGCCATGCCCCGCTTATCTCTAGCTAAGCTCCACCCAAACCTCGCTCGTGTTGGGATCGATCGATCTCCGAACTCCCTGACTATCAATTTCCAGAAAACTATACAGGTAAGATGTTGAATATTTTGAAACTAATTTGACTGGGTGCTGTTGCTGCCTATGGTAGAGACATACTCGGACTATTAAGAGTTAAAGACAGATCGGATAGAACCATTTATGACGTAATGATTATGACGTCATCCTACACGCCGCTTAGCTGATTATGACGTCATATCACGTCATTACTCTGGAAAGGTGAATTGTCAGCCATGATTTGAATAAATACAGTTAATAAAAGAGTCATTCTTAAAATGCAAAGTGCGTCTATTAGTCCATACTCCATAATGTATTCACCCTCTTAAAAATGGAGAAGCGTGGGTGGTTACTACTGCCTGGTGATCTTCCACGGTAGTTTGTTGCTAAGAACTGGCATCGGCAATCCCGATGTTAATGCGTCCACCACCATCATATGCTGTGTTATCATACCATGACCTGCTCGTGAATAGAGCAATTCATTTCTAGCTATGCCCGCCCCATTTCTAGCTATGCCCGTCGCATTTCTAGCTATGCCCGTCGCATTTCGAGCTATGCCCGTCACATTTCTATTCTAGCTATGCCCGTCACATTTCGAGCTATGTCCGTCACATTGCTATCTATGCCCATCACATCTTTAGCTATGCCCACCACATTCCTAGCTATGCCTGTCGCATTTCGAGCTATGCCCGTCACATTTCTATTCTAGCTATGCCGGTCACATTTCTAGCTATGCCCGTCACATTTCTATCTATGTCCATCACATTTCTAGCTATGCCCACCACATTCCTAGCTATACCAGTTACATATCTAGCTATGCCAGTCACATATTTCTAGCTATGGCCGTCACATTTCTAACTATGTCCATCACATGTCTAATTATGTCCATCACATTTCTAGCTAAGCCCATCACATTTCTAGCCATGCCCGTCAGTCACATCTCTAGCTATGCCCATTACATTTCTAGCTCTGCCCGTCGCATTTCTAGCTATGGCCGTCACATTTCTAGCTATGTCCATCACATGTCTAGCTATCCCTATCACATTTCTAGCTATGACCATCACATTTCTAGCTATGCCCGTCACATTTCTAGCCATTCCCGTCACATTTCTAGCTGTGCCCGTCACATTTCTAGCTACGCCCGTCACATTTCTAGCTATGACCATCACATTTCTAGTTATGCCCGTCACATTTCTAACTATGCCCATCACATTTCTAGCTATCACATTTCTAGCTATGCACATCACATTTCTAGTTATGCCCGTCACATTTCTAGCTATACCACTCACATTTCTAGCTATCACATTTCTAGCTACACCCGTCACATTTCTAGCTACACTCGTCATATTTCTAGCTATGCCCGTCACATTTCTAGCTATGCCCGTCACATTTCTAGCTATGCCCAACACATTTCTAGCTATACCAGTCACATTTCTATTTATGGCCATCACATTTCTAGCTAGACCAGTCACATTTCTAGCTATCGTATTTCTAATTACACCCGTCACATTTCTAGCTATGTTGCTATTACTGATAACGGTCGCAACAGCACACAGTCAAATTGGTATTAAAATATTCAACAGAATGTTTAAACTATTTAATTGTAAATCCATCAAAGATATACAATTCGTAGACTTGCGGGACTTTTCGATGCTGTTAGTCTGAGTTTTAGAGTTTTATGACTGAGAGCTCTAGATAGCTCATTTTGATTGTGACGTTGGCTTATGTGTGCCGTGTTTGTTAATAACGTCAGATGCTTGAGAGGCAGATCGGATCTTTCTATTGCATTGTTATCTCAGGAATGAATCCCGTCCATACTTGATGGTCATGGAATATGCAGCTATTAAGTGAAGACAACACTCTGATCTACTTCATCTATTCACATTCTTGTACCCCTTCTTAAATCTATCGGCCTCTTTTTCTCACTCACGCACGTATACATGCACGCACGCGGGAGGAGATTATTATGCTTCCGATGCGTAAGAATCAGTGTACAGAACTCTAACTCCTGAAAACAGGCAACTAATGGTGTTAGCAAGGGACTGCACACATTAACATTTCCTAAATTATTTTTCCTTTCGCATAATAACTAATTCTCATATCCCAAGCAATATCCTAAACGTTAGAATGGTCTAACAAAATCATATGTATATCCCGTGTCGGATCTTCCCACGATCGCCATATTCGGAAAACAGAACCAGATCTGTGCAATTGAATGAATGGAGGAATCCAGTTTCTCAGTTAATCGTATGCCGTCATAATCAACTACGTCACATGTAGGCTGACTCCATAATCAATTACGTCATGAATGACATGATTTAGTCCGTCTTAAACGCTGGACAGTCCATACTATTTACTAAACATGTTGTTGGATATTTTCAAACTAATTTGACTGGGCCATTGGCAAGAACAGCACCTAGTCAAATTAGCTTCAAAATATTCAACAGCTTACATGTATAGTTTTATGGAAATTGAGATTCAGAGAGTGCAGGGATTGATCGATCCCAACATGGGTAAAGCGTGGTGGAGCCTAGCGAGAGATGGGCAGGGCATTGTTAGAACGGTATTCATCCATTGTGTACATTCGTACACACGTGTTTGAGAATATTGCAATTGAACTATACGTTCCACCCAACATCATACTCGCTCGCATTTCATACGCAGTCGCCGAAGACGTCCGGCAGACTCGTCGAGACAAGTGCTTATTAAAACCACAAGTCTTTAAATTCGGAAGAAAAAAGGCGAGTCATCTGGGTAGAAAAAGGAATGCCAGTATTCGCCGTACATGTACTATTCTAACGAGAAACTACCCAGGCGAAACGAACACAGGGGCAAACCCAAAGGATATCTTGTCAAACTTTCACGTAATTAAGACGTACACGCTATATTGCTAAGATGTCAAGATCATCTAGGAGAATGTGAAAGAATTATTGGTGTTTGTCTCTTCTACATTCTTGCATTTCACTCGCTGTTTCTCTCATAGACAGCAGCAGATATCAGACACGCACATACTGAAGTATTTAATCAAATAATGGATACATACACCATGTGGAAAATCAGAGTTAAAATTGCTTAACGGGAAACGAAATCACGACAAATCAATATGTTCACCAACATCGTGTTAGACTCCTTCTAGCCTCCAGACACAAGAAATCCCACAACATTGATAAATTAAATGTAATCGATTCAGAGTGTTTATTTATGGCGTCGTATTGGTTTCTTCTGTAGCGTAGCCAGGGGTGGGGTGTGTGGGTGAGCAGGGCGAACGGTCGCTCCCCCTGAGCCAGGGGCGCCTAAATCTTGTCCGTAACACATACACGTTTCTGGACGTCCCAACTCCCATGCCACCTTTAACAAGTTAATCTACATTGAAAATTAAAACTATTTGAATTTACAACGTCGTTAATGTCTTCTTGTCATGCTTGTTCATCGCTATGTTGAGACTTTTTGTTTTAATTACGCTACATCAAGACGGAGAATAGTAGAATACACGCTACTTCCTCGTGGAATAAAATAATTGGCGACACTGAGATGCTAGTTTCTCTTTATTAAAGAAATTAATCAGATTCCGACGCCTAATTGGTATGCGGGGTGGCGCCTTTTTAGTCCTCGCTTAAGTGGGGGTGGCGCCATTTTAGACCTCGCTCCCCTTGACGTGAAAACCTAGCTACACCACTGGGTTTCTTATTTAGTCCATACTATGTTCGTGTCGCGTAATAATTTTAATAAGATGTAAAGCAAAATTACGATGTTTAGTTCATGTGTAAAACGTGTTTCTATTACGGTACTTGACCTGGGGTGACACGAACTGGCATGGGTGGACGTTAAAAAATCTATTATTAAATAGAAACCGACCTGCATTTGTTGTAGTTGTTTGCAGAACATATGTCTTGCTTCTTTTCCTTGGAAAATTACAGATATTTCCTCGGATGTTCAAGCAACTCTTTGAAGTGTCTTGCAGGATATGACACATTCACATTAGTGGTGGTGGTGGTGGTGGTGGTGGTGGTGGTGGTGGTGGTGGTGGTGGTGGTAGTGGTGGTGGTGGTGGTGATGTGTGTGTGTGTGCGTGCGTGCGTGCGTGCGTGCGTGTGTGCGTGCGTGCATGCGTCCTTGCGCGCGTGTGATGTGGTGTATGTGTGCGCGCGTATGTAGTGCGTGCGTACGTGCGGGTGCGTGTGCGGTTCCAAAAGACCATGACAGAAAACATATCTTATTCTTGGTGTGCTAAATGAAGTGATTTCAATCTTTCTGTGTAATAAAAAGAATTATTCTAATATGATATTTGAAAGGCTTACATAGATGCCATTAAAACACATTCTAAATTAAACCAGAAGACTCTTACTAAAGTAACTGTAAATTTGCTATGCCTGGCCATTAAGACATAGTGTGTGGTATCTTCTAACATGACAATTGAACATGTCTGGGCAAGCGGGTTGATTTCTGCCAAAAACTAAAACTGGTAACTTTGAGGCGCAAGTGGTCCCCTTCCACCGGGGACTGGGACCAAGGGGGTGATGGAAGCATGATAGGGTATCATCTAGTATGTTTATCGACCTTTTTCTCATGAAGGCGAGTTCATGTATACCAAAAATCGAAAACTGGTAACTTTGAAGTTCAAGATAAGCTCTTCATCCGGGGTATATGCCACGGGAGTGAGATTAACTTCAAAGGATGTAATGGGGGCAAATTCTAATATGTTCATTGACATTTTCTGAGGAAAGTGAGTTCTTTTTTGCTAAAAACGAAAACTGCTAATTTCCAGGCCCAATGAGTTTCCTTTGCCGTGGGTATGTGATATAGGGGTGATGTTAGCATTACAGGATCGCATATGGTATCATCTAACATGCCCATTACTCTTCTCTGATGATAGGGAACTCATTTTCGCCAAAAAGCTGGCAACTTTAAGGCCCAAGTGGTGCCCTCATCTTGGGAATGTAACCCATTGTGTAATGAACTCACAGGCTATCTTCTCTTATAGCTATTGACCCTCTCCGGTGTAATTCGAGGCGTATCTGACAAAAAATGGAAACTGGCAACTCTGATTCCCTAGTGGTACACCTTTCTACCTGGGGTCATGGAAACATGAAAGTATGCCGCATGGCATCATCTAATATGTTAACTGACCTTCTATGATGAAGGGGAGTTTCATTACTGCCAAAAACGAAAACTGGTAACCTTGAATCCCAAGGGATGCCCTTCGAACTGGGTATATGACCCAGAGGTGATATACACATCAGACGATGTCAGAGGGTATCTTATAATATATTCATTGAGCGGATGGATTGAGGCAAGGAGAGAGTAGACTATCTATGTGATTGATACAAAAGAATCGTGATATCTGGTCCTGACCAAAGATGCCGTAAATCTTCAATGCCGCATATAGTTTACTTATTATCAAAGCAGCTATGTTGCAATTCCTATGGAAAGTGTGGCAACGAGCACAGTTCACCGATTAGATCAGGTGGAACTCTCTCTCTCTCTCTCTCTCTCTCTCTCTCTCTCTCTCTCTCTCTCTCTCTCTCTCTCTCTATCTCTCTCTCTCTCAGTATGTAATTATCAATGGCACACCTCAAGTGTCAGATTTACTCAGTGCCATATGTAATCATGATAAAGTCGGCATGAGTTTGGTCTGGTATATCAAGCACATGCATGAATCGAACAAGAATGGTGGCATTATCATTAAGTCATCTGATGTACGCATCGATTGCCCATGCCTGAACATATCCTGCAATTAAGCGCACATTTGCTTGATTTTGGTGCTAGTACTACCAAGAGGCCAAAGGGGCCTGTGTCGCTCATCTGGAATTATTGGCCACTGGCACAACCGAACAAAGCGAGATAACCACTGGAAGATTTACCAATCTAATTTCTGTGAAGAAGGTTTAGCCAAGTTTGATTAAAATTGGCCTAGCGGTTAATAAGTAGTCTTTTTCTGATTTTCCCAGGTAGGTCCAGAAATACAAGATGTCTGCCAAAGAAGGTAAATTTTGATTGATTCATGGCTCACATGTTTTTGGACGTATCAACTTTCCGTGGACAAACTTTAATGGCGTTTAGGCGCTAATCATATCTCCCAAATTTATGCCCGATCTGTCCAGCGGCTCTAGAGACGACATTTTCGTGAAAATTTTGTCATCCAAGATGGCCGCTGCAGCATTTGGCCAATCAAGTTCCCTCGAACAAACTTGGTTCAGCTGTTTCTCCAATGTGATGCTTCATGAGTTTTGAATCAATCCCTATGCGGTTTCGGAGAATATTTTTAGAGACGTTTCAAGAAATTGGTCAAAATCCAAGATGGCTGCCGGCCAAATTATCCGATCGGCTTCCTTTGAACAAACTTGGATCCATATGCCCTAACGATGCTGTCTGCTAGCTATACTTGAAATTGGCCCAGTGGTTCTCGAGAAAACATTTTAAATTTCCCATTGCTTTAGTATCTGAGAGTTTGACAGGAAAAAGATCCAAGATGGCCGCGAAACCGTTTATCCAGCGGATTTGAAAATGGCAAAGTTAAAGTCAGAACACTAAAAAACCTATATTAGTCCCTAATCATATCTCCCAAATGTCGTTTTCCCGAAAACTAGGTCATCCAAAATGGCCGCCGAACTAGTTGGCCAATCAAGTTCCCTTGAACAAACTTGGTTCAACTCTTGCCCTAAATGAGATTCCAAGAGATTTGAATCTATTCCCAAGCATCTTCGGAGATGAAGATTTTAAAAGCAATTTCTCGTAATTATCAGCCAATATCCAAAATGGCCGGCGGCGGCCTGAGAAGAAATCGTTTAAAGGAAACGTTGATGGACGACGGATGACGGACGGACACACGATGGACTGTGACATAGGCTCACTTGGCTTTTCAGGCGAGGCGAGCTAATAACACTAGAAGAAGATACATTGCGCAGAACAGGAATTGTGCAGTGTCATTGCAGGGTTTCACGGCTTGATTAAACAGTCAGCCTTTTTCTGCAAGAGCAATGTTTGCCATTTGGATCTTATGGAGAAGGACAAGATATTCTAAGCAGCATTTGCCAATATACCTTTCTCACATCGAGGTCCTTACGCGGGGGTTCCCCTAAATCAATTCTCAGAGCCAGACTGCTGGCTGGTAAGTCGCCAGCAAACAGCTGACCCGCATTGAGTTACTATTGCACCAAAACACTCCGCAATTTAAATCGTTTCTATGATAAACTAAAACCACTATATTATTTAACTCATACATCATTGGAAAGCGCGTTCAATTGTCTAAACATTAATGTATTATCTTTTATATTTTGACAAAATTTTCGCTGAGTTATTTGCGTATATAAATTATAAAACACATCATTACACATAGATTCGTTAAATCAAGTGAACAATAACTATTTTAAAATCGCAATCAACTGTATTAAATTTTACCAAACTATGAAAACGAATACAGAAATGTATAGAAATTTGGCTCAGCTTTCCAGTGATGTATGACTTCAATAATATTATGGAATTAGTGATTCATATAAACTGCTTAAAGTGCGTTGTACCAGGTTCCAGTAGTAAAGTAATGCTGTTTGTGTGTCGGCTATCGCCGTTACCAGCCAGAAGTTGCACGCGCAATGCATTCTGGGAAGGTATTTTTTTTCCAAAATACGCTAATATGAGATTCACCTGACCTCCATTCACATTTGTCAACAGGATTGGAAGCAATTGTGTGTATCATGAATGGTAAACCAACAGTACGATTGGTGAGTGTGATATATACGTTTCAGAAACATTATGTATCAAAGAACCAGTCTCTGACCCCAACAACCTTTAGCCATGTAGGTCCCTGGTGTTACGAAATGTAAAGCATGCACAAATCTATGCGCCCCGATGTGGAAAAATATCACATCTTCCTCAGCCCACCCCTCCACCCACACCCACACACACACACCCACCCATCCACCCACCCACTCACCAACGCACGCACGCGCGCACGTACGCACGCACGCTAGCAATACCGCACACACGCACACACGCACGCGCGCGCGCACACACACACACACACACACTGGCTCTTCCGAAAAGTACACTTCGGAACACGCGGAGAATGTATAGATCTTGGAGAATGCCGCTTATACCTGCAAGTGGTTTGAATGGCCACGAGTGCTAGATGTATGCTGTCACATTTACATAAAAGAATATGGGCGTGAACACGAATGGATATTGTCCGTTGAAGATGAAACGGTAATGCTGGAACATAAACACATCATTTTACTCATTCAACTACCGCATTTAATATTGCCTAGCTAACGCACAGCCTAATATGTGTAAAACATGCCAACAATTGTGCGTGCAAATAGCGGGATCATTCGATGCTGAGTAATATTTGCATTTTGAATGGAAAGTGATTTTTTCACAATTCCTTTAGATGTTGGGGTCAGATTAGTACAATCTAATGCATGCATACTAAAGGACAGAGCCGGACCCGGACCCGGACCCGGACCCACGCAATACATTTATTAAGCTATTAATCAACGCATGCATCAACCACTCACGCTCCCATCCATTCATGATCCATGATTGGCTAGGTGTTTGTTAATCGACTCTTTCAAATAGAAACAATATAAAAACAATATTTTTTATGTTTTCGCAAAATTTTAACCAAAACCAATACACACATAAAACTGCATTTTTAGCGGACATACTGAGAGGTGGCAATTAAGAAAAGGATATTTAGAACAAGCATAACATTATGATTTAGAAAACTCCCCCAAACCTCTTGGCCTCGTGTCATTAAAAGTGCCGTAGTACTTGGATTACTGCTTCGCATTCAATCTGATCTAGTGTCTCGGTTATCTGGAACTCTCAATCGTTTGTTCTGAATTATTTTATCTCTGTCTGATATTGAATGCATACAATAGAATACTGAATGAGACACATTAACGCGGGCCTAAGCCTATGATGTAGAACATTCCATCACGGCATGGATTATATATACCGCAATAAAATGTGCATCTGCTGAATATCGGGAAAATGTTTTGGTCTGGTGAATACTTAATGAATAATCGATAGAAACATAGAATGAGTCAATCTGTTACTCAACTATCTCACGTCATAAACGTCACTAGACCGAGTTCTCTGACTCCACCATATGCCGATTCTGAGACCCGGCATATCAGGATCGGCATAGGGTGGAGTCAGAGAACTCGGACTAAACCGTCAGAGTTAGCTGACTAAACCATCACAGTTATCTGACGTCACAAGCAAAGTGACGTAGCTCCATCACGAAAATAAAAACTCTGTCACTAGAGACGTAGAGTAAGACTGATATGTCTCTGATGAATTTATAATTTAATAACCATTCTGTTGAATATTTTGAAACTAATTTTAATGGGAGCTGTTGCAGCCATATGCATCGACAGCCACAGTCAAATTGTTTCAACATATTTAACAGCGTATCTGGCGCATACATCAAGTAATGGTGTATCTATTTACGTTGGAATCACACGCTAATATAAAGCGATGCGGATTCATTCAGATTCTATAACTTTGGACCTGATCCAAAAAAGTCCGAAAATTTCAGAAAATTAGAAAAAATCTGAAATGAATGATGTGCAATCTCTGATTGCTCTTATATTCATATATAGCCTAGTAGTAGGAGCCAGTTTTGGTGGGTCAACCGAGACAAAATTCCCACCTAAATCTTTTTTGTGTCATTCAATTTGTAAGGTCACCCAAACTCACATACTAAAAATCCCCATCGATCCCTTTTGGGAGGAATTTTTGGCGAGGGTTTGAATTTGAGAATGTTTTTATTTTCTTCTCAAACCACTTAGGGGGCCTCTATAGATATCTTAAATCTATGTTCACGATCTTCTTTAAAATCATTTCTAACATGTCATTTGCCGTATTACCCTTACTAATACATTATTAAGGCATATCATGATAGATTTAACTTGAATTTGAATTTGAATATCTGGTTGTTTATAATTTTAAAAATATTTGCTCCAGGGTAAAGTTAGAAAACTCGTAATCAAATAAATCAAACCTCATTTCTGCGAACTCATAATTATACAGAGTGTGGATAATTACTTCATTCTTCTTCTTGAAACAAAATAGTCTTGCGTCTCATAGAGTTCTATCTGCTAATGAGCGCAGGTAGTAGTATCTTTAATATGATGCAAGGATCTGGAAAGAGGAAGCATTATGTGAAGTGTATGTTCAGAATGCAGTGACCCATTATGATGAGTGGCAAAGCCATTGCTGGAGCTCTACGTCGTCTCTACCTAATAGATGCAGCATTAATTAGAAAATTGCTAACTTCTCTACTCTCTCAGAATTCCAGCGACAGTGACCTGGAATGTGGAGAGAAAGATACAGATTTTGAATCAAATGAGTCTTTCTTTGTTGAGCCAAGTTCCAGCTGTACTGATGAACATATGGATATGGATAGGCCAACTGATATAATAGCAGACAAGTCAAAGATCTTGAGAAGCTACTGAATGGTGTTCTTAACCGTGGCTTTAATTCAGACAGGCCTGCTGACTACAAAGAACTCGTCACACTGGATGAGGAAATAGAAAATGTAAAGACACCGAGTGCTCAATACAAGACCGCCAAATGATGGATACAGTTTCAAGAATACATCAAAGACATAAAGAACTTTATCAGCTTTGAGAGGCTCTGTAGGTGGGAAAATCATCTTGTTGCTGTGAGCCAGTTTCTCAACTTCTTTGCAGAAATTGGGCATATGCACTGTGCGAAAAGTGCTCGTCTGTATCTTCAGGAAATGAAGAAACTACCTACTTCTCACCCATGGATGTATAGACAATTCGTAGAGGAAGGCTTGCCATATGGTACGAAGATGTGATCGTCTATTGTCTGGACTGTGGACTGATCTCGTTACAGAACAGGTTCTGATTAGGTCAGTGAAAAGCTGTGGTGGACTGACTCGAGGAAGGAGCATGACAGTAAGCATGATGCATCAGTGGGTCTACATTATGCACGCATGATGCCATGCCATGTCTGAATGGGAAGCGACACCTTACGATCGATCAACATGTGGACATTGGAAGAACTAGATATGAGCACGATTTGCGAGACATGAGGAAAATTATGGAGTGGTTTCAAGTGCATGATACCCCTTGGATGCCAATATCCCACAACTGCGATCTCTGGGCAGTTGTCTGAGTGGACAGCAGGAGGATGGCATCAACTGTGATGAGACCCAGAAAGTTGTTAAAGTGTTACAAGAGAGCATGGAATGGTAAATTTGTAACTGAAGCATCCATGAAGAGGTCTAAGATGGTACGCACAATAGATGCCATTAAACCAGGAATCAACATTGATAAACAAACTGTGCGAATTGATCCATCGGTTTTGTTCATGCGATGTACTGCACTAGCACACAGAGAGATGAAGATACTCCTCCTTACTTTAGACATAAAATGACTGCAGTCCCTAATGCGTTATTCACAGGGTTTTCCATGAGGAAGGTAGATAAATCAGAACTGGCAAGAAAAGTACGGATTAATCTGACAAACATCGACGAAAGTCCCCATTACCGAAGCATAGCATGCCTGTGATAGATGGGGCATGGCTTCTACATTATATAAGATTGTCAAAAATACAACATATGCTCAGGTCACAGCAAAGGCTCAAGCTGACCAGGAGGCATTTCTCTCGAATAAACAAAACAAGGACCAGTTAATAGCTTTCTGTCAAGCCAACCTTCAATCGCTGGACCATGCCACAAATATATGTACGGAATATGTAGAGATACACTCATAGTATCAACGGCACTTGACTATGCTAGAGAAGACCAACCAGCCCTATTTGTTGCTGAGAACACTAAGATCTTCACGATTTGGCTGTGTCACTGGGACGATAGATTGGCAGACATTTTTTTTAAGAAGGAAGTGAAATGCTCAAAACGTCGATAATTGTACAGTCTCAAGGAAGCTGCTGATGTCGTCTCACCGGAAAAAGTTGGCAGCGCACGAATTAGCCTATTCCGTTGCCTCTATGGTGGCACTGAGAGAGAGGGACATGCTTACTTCTCTAAGATATTCCCAATATATGCAGATGGTTGTGAAGGGATGTAAGAGCCACAACGACTGCCACCAACTGAGCGTACAGCTTACTTCCACAGCCTCTGCGTTCACCACCAGGTTGTCAGATGGCTACCTCTTAGTAACGATGAACTGGCCCACAATGAATGGGGATGGAAAGAGGAAAATGGCTCTTTATGCCCGATAATGACAGATCTTCAAGCTGCTCCATCGAAGGTACTCAGTTTCATTCGTTGTAAATGCAAAGAAACAACAGTAGTACAGTCGGAATTAAAATGATACCACCTCCCTCAACTAGCAGCCATTTGGCGATCCGTGGCCCCCACCGCCCTCTCAATCCCTGGGGCATAGGGTTGTTGAGACATGTGGTTGGTGTGGAGGCCCCCAGGGATTGAGAGGGTGGTGGGGCCACCACGGATCGCCGAACGGCGGCCAGTTGAGGGAGGTAGTATCATTTTAATTCCGACACTACGACTACCACACATAATAGGGTCTGAACGCTCACAGTGATATATTTCAGTGTTTATATCATCATAATACATAGCGAGATTTGAACCGGCGATTTTCGTGTAATTCAACATATAAACAAACCAGCGGGACTATGTGTATATAATGGCCTAGATTTAGCTGATAACCGGTTATCTAAAATATTCTAATAGGTACACACGCATCGGCTGAAATATATATATATAGGTCTGTATCTTTGTAACAGTATTGTCAGTTTAATGGCGATAATTGAACCTACGATTTTAAATTGTAACATATAATATAACCAATCTCAGATGCATTATTCACGGTTTCACAGGGCAGAGGGAATAAGCCTACAGATTACCGTCAGTAAGTATACATATATTATAGACTGTAATTTTGTAGTTACCAGTGTTATCAGTCCAATTGATCTGTTTGCTATTATTGCAAAACAATTAGTATCATTACTTTTAATCTAATTATTGGTTCCCCGTTGGCTCAGTTGATAACAACACTGAATTCTAATAAAAAGAAACCATGGTTCAAATCTCTCAAAAGACGTCAGCTAGATGGAACCAAGTTCGAAACGGTATGCACTAGTGTAGCGGCACAATGACAAAAAATAGGAGCAACGGGGAACCACCTAAAAAACCCGCAGAGATAGAGAGAGAGAGAGAGAGAGAGAGAGAGAGAGAGGGGCCGGCGATAAAGCAACAGCATTGACTGATCAACAAGTGGTGTGACCAAGTGCCTGTACTGGGGTTCAACTCTGGGTGGTATGACCTGAACCTCATCAGGAAGTACTTTGTCGATGAGCTGACTGACACTATAGGCACAGTGAAAGTCGTCAAGAAGGCTAGTCTGACCATGTTCCTCATAACACCTGAGCTACGGTTTCTCGATGTGCTGAAATACCTCAGCCCAGGAGTCTCGTACGAGGTATGGGTCAAAGCTTACGGGTGTACACAGCGGAAGAGCTGGTTCCCGTATGAATGGTTTGACACATATGAGAAGCTCAACTATCCAGGGCTTCCTGACTACTCAGCACGGACATCTAAGCTCAAGGGTGGCTACCTCTTGGCGCGATCAGAGTGGGAACAGTGTAACTAGACATTCAGTGAGCATGGAATGCGGACATTCGCTGACTGGCTGTGATACTACAACAACCTGGACGTCAGTCCATTCATCGAAGCCCTAGAGCGGATGCGGGAGTTCTACACAGAACGAGAAATAAACATCCTCAAAGATGCGGTGTCTCTACCAGGTGTGTCACTGCAGTACCTCCTACGTGGAACCACTCAGCACATGCCGGATGTTAGCCTCTGTTCACTGGTCAAGGAAGCCTACGAGATGCTGAAGGGTACTGTTGTTGGAGGTCCCAGCATCGTTTTCACCAGATACTACGAGGCTGGTGTGACTCGAATCCGCCAGAGTGAGCATGTCTGCTAACGTCTACTCAGCTATGACGCAAATGCTCTGTACCTGTCAACGAAGGCCGAAGAGATCCCATGCGGTAAGGAGACAGTGCGCCATTCGTCCAGTGCCAGTGGGGTAGCTAGCTTTAATGAGGCTAGCAGACAGCTGGTTTGGGTTTGCTGAAGTGGATATAGAGGTCCCCAAGGCTCTGTGCTCAAAGTTAGAGGAAATGCCTCCTCTCTTCTATAACCAGGAGATCCCGGTGGAGCCAATCTCTTCTGAGATGCTGTCATATCTAGGGCGAACAGGGAGGAAGCGTCCCACCACCCAGAAGCTGGTCGGTGCCCTCTCTTGCAAGAAGTGGCTGCAGTACGCACCGATACTCAAGTGGTATATAACCCATGGCCTGGAGATCACTGCTGTATATCGCACCATAGACTATGAGGCCAAGTGCCCATTCAAGTGGTTCATGGAGAATGTTATGGAGGCCCGTCACTCGGGAGATGTGGATAAGAGCAAAAGCGCTCTTGGCAGATCTCCTCAAACTCCTCGGCAACAGTGCCTACGGGAAGCTCATCGAGGCCCTAGAACGCCATAGCAACAACAGCTTCATGAAGGATGAATGCGTGGTAGACAAGGCCCTGCGTAGTGCATGGTTAGAAGATCTCGAGGAGATCTGTGAGTTATACGAGCTCCAGAGTCACAAGCTGAAAATCACTATTCGAAGGCCCTCCAGGCGTTTATGAGTTCGCGAAGCTGCGAATGCTGGAGTTCTACTATGACTTCCTCAATCGCTACGTAGCTCATGACAGCTTTGAGTACCTGCAGATGGACACTGACTCCACGTATATTGCTATAGCAGGCTCCAACCTCGACGACGTCATTCGCCCTGAGATGCGAGGAGAGTACCAGGCTCACCTGGCTAGCTTGGGACAAATGGTCTGGACGGACTCTGGGACTGTTCAAGCTCGAGTTTGAAGGCTCTCTTGGCATCGCTCTCTGCTCCAAATGCTACTACGTGGAGAGCACAGCTGCAAGTAAGTGCTTGGCTAAGGAAATGTCAAAGCGGCAGAATGAGGTCTCTTGGCAGAGGTTCTACAGTGCCCTACGTGGCAGGGTGGACAGAGCTAAAAACCGAGGCCTACGCATGCACAACCAGGGTATGGTGACGTATGCGCAGGAAAAACTCGGACTCTCCGCTTACTATGGTAAGTGCCATGTGCTGCCAGATGGTGTCCATACCGAGCCCATCGAGTATCATGTTAGCACCCTAGGTGGTGGTAGGTGTGTGTCTGCAGGGACTAGCTGAAGCTCTTCTACGACAAATGGTCGCCTAGGCACTCCGTGCTGGCGTGCCAGGTTAGTACAGTGCCCTCCACCTCCACATACCTGTCAAGCCTATGAACATCTATCGACCAGTTAGGATCTGTTGCATGCCATCGACCACCTTCCAGCTCACGATGCTCATAAAGGTACCGAACCAGGGCATCAGGTGGTAGGCACTCCTCTCCCTTGTTCACTCCTCTAGACCTGTGACTGGCAACAGCAGAGTGTCTGATAGCCTCTACCGGCTTGTTCCCAATTAGCCTAGTAACCTCGGCATTGGATCTCTCCATCACAGCAGGCAGCCCTCTCACCCATACTCTAGAACTTTCACTTGGCGCGGCCATTTCCTGGTCGTATTGGCGTGTGAACAGTCTCTCTGCCAGTATCTGATTCCACTGCTCAACGATAGCCTGGGAATGGTGATGCCCTACCTCAGCTCGCCTAACTGCCACACGATGTTTCCACATGAAGGCTGCAGTCTCTCCTCTGAACTACTTACCCTCATCCATCAGCAACAATTTCGGCCACTGGAGGGGATTTTCCGAAGCCTCGTAGACACCCTGGAATGCCTGGTCTACCTGTCCAGCTGACTTGTCTGTGAGCGGTACTGCAGCCTTGTACCTGCTGGCGACATCGACCATGGTGAGGGGCATACTTGTAGGTCTTGCGACCAACCGAGTCATGTGGAAGTAATAGAACATCTGCCTGGTGAACTCTGTTCGGGCCAGTTTCATCGAAATGGGCATGCCTGATGTGCCGTGGACGAGGTCTGTATATCTGCCACATCGTCTGGCAGCTGAACCACTGGCTAACTGTCTCCAATGTGAAGTTGTGGCCCTTGCGACGTGCAGCCTCGAGTAGTTGAGGGGGCTCACAGTAATATCCACCAGGCTGATAGTAGAGTTCCTCAAGAAAACGGTTGATAAACTCCCGGATTTTATCACTGACGTCCACTCCCATCCTGTCATGCACGGCCTGGGTGAACTCTAAACAGACGAACAGATGCTCATCATTCATTCGACCATCACTGAAGACCTCAAACACCTCCATACATGGGCGTCTAATCTCTGCTGGATCCTCACTGAACGACTGGGTCAGCCTCCGGTTCATACATCGCTCTGGGGATCCGTCGCTCTGGGCAGCTATATAGTAGCTTTAAACTTTAGTCTATAGCATGGCATCTGCAATCTTGAATGCGGGCATGTTTGCCTTAGTGAACTGGGGACTCAGCTTCGCTGACAAGAAGGCGGCAGAGGTCGAGCGTGAGTGTCATAACCAGGCGATGGAGAAGATGTCTAAGGAGAAGTTTGAGTACAGCAAAGCCCTCGAGCATATGCACTAGAGGGAGGCACGCCGACGACAACTCCGAGCTCAGGCCAACCAGAGTATCAAAGAGGCAGATGAGAGTCTCGATGAGCACTACGACGCTGTACGGATATCTGAGCCAACGCTCGACCATGAAGCATCGACAGGTCAGAAGACAGCAGAGCTTATAGTAGTGGTGGCAACTGCAGCTGTGACGACAGGAGTCATGCTCTATGCACGCTCAAGCTGAATACCTGATGTGTTCGACATGCATACCTTAGCATAGCCAAAGTAACGTACCATCACACCTAATGAGCTACTCCCAGCTATGAGGTTTCCGATGTTGAAGCTGAGCTGGTTGCCATGATTAGGTGGGATGTCGCAGCCCACGAGGTGGTGACGGCCCTCGAGTACCCACTCGGCGTCGTTGCTTCCACTGGTTAGTTGCAGAAGCACATATGACTTAGTTCTCTGTCTGTAGAGTTGGCAATCAGCCAGCTTGCTTACCTCACCAAGAACATTGGTCCCAGCAACCACAAGCTTGAAGTCGTCTAGCGTATCCACCTGCTGGATGAGTCTTCCCTTCTGAACCAGGACCGCAACAACGACACAGTCCGATACACCATGATGCAATGTCAGCTCTACCCGTTGGTTAGCTGTGGCTTGGACCTGCTGGTGTTCTCGCTCCACATGCACGATCCGCTGTTTGGAACCCGTCTGCTTCAGCTCCTGGTCATTCTCGTCATGCCAGACATGAAGTCTTGGAGTATTCATCCGGCAGCCGGATTCACGTGTGTGTTCTCGAGGAGGGTTAAGAGTGGAACTGCCATGGGCTTCTAGACACTTACCTGTAGTTCGAATTCCGTGAACCCATCATTGCACCCCACAGCGTAGTACCCCTGCTCCTTCGCATAGAAGGTTGGTCCACGAGCCAGCGGACCTAGGACTCGGTATTCATCGTTCACATAGGTCGTGTCCATGGTGCTGTTGCTCTGCACGATCTACCACCTGTTCAGAACCTGCGGGTGCTCTACCATCCATTCTGTTGTGCTCTGAAGCTTGAACTCGAGTGTCATGCTCTTGATCTCGTGGATCTGTGCCGAGATTGCAAAGTTGATGTACTTTCCAGCAGCAGACAATGCGTTCTCATCGTGTATACTGGGTCGAATGACCATCAGGCAGTCCTTCTGAGGATCAGTGTGGTGCGATGTCACGGGTTCAATGGCCCCATCTGGATGTTGCACATACTGCAGCATGTTTGAGTTATGGGTATATAGAGGATTTTATACGGCTGCCATGTTCGGTAACTTCTCCAGCAGATTGTCTATAGGCAGCAGGACAAGTCAGCATGACAGTCAGCACGACTGCCACGGCATGCACTGTCCCACTGTGATAGGGTCCGAGGACTGCTTCATGACATCATCATTATCCACGTGCGAGCCAAGGTAACACCTCCGTCTGATGTGGAGATACTTGCCGCGATAGAGGAAGGAGCGCAAGCTCATAGTACAAAAGATTTCCTGATTCGGATACTTTACCGGAAGTTTGACAGCACCCAGGGCAGGGCACTTAACCTACCTGTGGTCCAAACCAACAGTCCTGCTATTCTAGCTCTCCTAAGGGCGAGGGTCGAACCCAAAGATCTTCTAATGGTCGGGAAGTGGGCTGCCTTATTTAGCCTCCATAGCCAGGAAGAGTGAGATATGCTGGATAGCCTCCAGTCTCGAGAAAATAACTACCTCAGGGAGGAGGTCAGTGCCGCTGTAGTGGAGAGCCATGACACCGGTCATGCAGAAGGTACTCAGGAGGGGTTCACTGTTGGCCACCAGGAGGCTGTTGAGCACATCTTTAACGAAGAGGGCGCAGGAGATTGGACGAACTGGCTTTTCCGTGAGAAGAGAGCCCTAGGATCTGACCCTCAGTGGATAGAGTCTAAGCAACATGCTTCCGACGAAAAACGGGCTTCTGGCGAAACTGACGAAGTTCTTCAAGCTTCTGACGAAGTTCCTCAAGCTGCTGACAATTGAAAACAAAGTTGCAGCGGGTGCGACAGTCTGTCAGCGATGACACGTAGAGCAGGCTAGTTTCCTGGCTGGACTTGTAGGTGAAGGTCTGCGCCTTTGCCAGAGATGGCTTGAAGTGTGACAGCTCACCTGTCTGCTTGTTGCTTAAGATGAGGCGGTACAGATCAGCTGCCCTCTGTACACCTGCGATAAAGTCCCCTTTTGTCTCCTTGACGGTTAGGCTGTCGCATACGGTCTCGCGCAGGGCACGTCCACACTTGGAGCTGAAGTATCGCAACCAGGCATTGTGGCAGATATCCGTTGAGATCTCGTGGGTGTACTTCTGAAAGAGGATGAATACAGTTAGTTATCTTTGTGTGCCGGATGTGCCTGGTGATGTTGCTGACGTAGGTGACTGTCTTCTGGTCCATTGCAGGGTTATCGATAACTGGAACAAGTGGTTCTGTCAGTCGGGCTGCCAGCAGTTTTTCTATTAGTGCTGGCGAGTTCTGCATCTTAGTGATTGGGCCATTGCACCATTGATCATTACTGTAAACCACCTCAGTGGCGGAGTCAGACATCAGAAGGATGTATTGAGAGTGTAGATGTTTGGCCACGAGAGCCCGCAGCAAGATGTTTTTCCCGTGTCCTGATGGGGCAATGATCAGCATCATCTGGCCAGCATCAGCCGGCCTACTGTCGAATGGTACAGACATGTGTGCAGGGGATGGTTAGCACTTGGTCGGCGGTAGCCTCATCTATATCTGGGTGACTAAGCAGCAGTACATCCTGCACCAGCTCTTTCGCCTGCAGAGTGGGGAATCCTGCACCTCCGGCGGATACGAAGGATGGTATGGAGGCATCAAGCATGAAATCCCAGCAGCAGCTAAGAAGATAGCGCAGAGGGCCTGTATCAGCACCTACAGTTTCTAGTACATCCAGTATCTGCATAATACATGCACTGGAAGCCATGACTATCCTGTGTTCCTAAACGGCAAACCAAAGAACCCCGACTTCTTCACCTCTGGTAGCTGGAGGCTGGTGGTAGCATCTTTTTTGCCATCGACAGTGATATTGCTCAGGCCGATGGTGCCTATCTTGAGATTCTCTCGATCCTGTTGGAATGAGCTTCGCGATGTCAGGAGACCCTTAACCAGGTCCTGTGCAAAGGACTCAGCCATAACCTTGATGGTTCCAGCCTCATCCACTCTGAGCATACCTCGCATCGTCGCCCTCTCCTTGATACCCATCCCCTTGTATACAGTCTTGGCCTTGTTAATGGCCGATTGTCCTACCATATCAGTGTTCCCGATGAGATCTCGGGCTGGGATGGTACCTCAGATCTCCCATGCATCTCCCTTCTCATCGAAGTCTAGTAAGGACATAAGGGCAACAGTGTCCTCTGAACTGAGGCGTGCCTCGACCAAGTGAGCAAGATCGCCTAGCTCTTTGCTTTCTAGGTCTGTGAGTGACAGAGTCATAGTGCTATATACAGACGGCTTAAACCTACTAGTCATACCCCATAGGAGGAACACGCAGTCGGCCAAAGAAAAAGGTAGAAGTGCTCTGGGTACTGGCCCTCTCTGCAGGGGCACGCCTTGTGGGTGGTCCACCATTCCTGGGCATTAGCAATCATCAGTCCACGTGCTCGACTATGGGCTATACACCGCCCTCCAGCATGCCATGCCTCATATGCTGCAGGGGTCTCATTATCCATCTCTCACTATTCAGAGGTTTTAAACGTAGGCGACGATGATCTCAGCCATTGCACTCATTGCTAGCCCTAGAACCACGGCCTCTATTTGTGTAACACGTTCACCCATGATCTTCGCCGCAGCAGTGTAGGCGGCACAACTGAGGACGATCTTTGGGATGGGGTGAGTTATTCCGAGACAGTGCTCAGCCACCCCACTCACCACTGTAGCGAGGACAGCCACAGTGGTGGCAAGAAGAACCTCATTTCCACCTGTCATCTTCACCATGGCCACATTCCCCGCCAGGTTACTGGCGACATGGACTGCCAGAGGTTTTACTTTGGTCAGTAACTTCTGTGTCTTGGTTCGCAGCAGGTTCTCCGCATTCTGAAGATTCGCCTGGCTCTCGGGCAGTTGCTTCATGATCTGTACCATTGACATCATTGTTTAAGCGCTGAGTATACAACGTGGTTAAACATCTGCGTGCCCTGTCGAGAGAGCTAATAAGATCTTCCCAGTCTGCATCTGCCAGGTGTCTGGGTTGGTACACAGGAATATTCATCTCTCTATTGCGACATCCTAAACATGTCCAGGCTCACGCTATGCGAAAAGTACTATGAGTCTTCTGGAGGGAGTCGAATGACTACAAGAAGAAGACACCAGATGAGCTCGCTCAGCTCCACGGTGCTGATCTGACAGAAGAGCTGACAGCTGTGAAGCTCTATCTAGGATTTGGTAAGGGACAGATCTGCTTCCTCGAATACCTTATCATGGGCGGGAGTATCGTCGAGCAGCTCCTGTGAGCTAAGGGTTTCTACAAGGATCTGGAGTATCGGTCAGATGTCTTCCAGCAGTTGCAGACCACCATGGCCTCACCTGACTCAGAGATACTACAAGCTACAAAACGGATGCGTTGCCGATCCATCCAGCCCTTGGATGTGCATGTTGGCAGCGTATATAGGGGCTGTAGGGCATGCCAAGCTGGTTCAGTGTCTCACTGTGGTCCCCACTTCAACTGTAGAGAGTCAGGATAGTCTTATAGCTGATTTGCTAGTGGCGGAGTAGGCTGATCCCGAGCACCACGATAGCTAGGCTCGACCCCACACATAGAGCTGCCATGGGAAGCAGTGTCATGTCGACTGGCTGCAGTGTCGGGGTCATAACCTCTTTATGAGGAGCTGCAATGGGAAGCGTCGTGTCGACTGGCTGCAGTGTCAGGGTCATAATGACTTATGTGCTGCCATGCCCGTGCTATGCTTCCGTGTTGAAGCCGAAGTGGACACAGGGGGAACTCCCCTCGACTATCATGTTGTTATAGCCCCTGACTTGGAGGTTCTCGATGTTCACGATCATGTTGCTCAGAATCAACCGTATGTGTGGTGAAATAGCAAAGTCAAGTTTGCGACGGGCCTTCTGCAACCTCTGCTGGAACTTAGCAATAAAACTACTGGGGTCTGCCATGATGATCATATCCTCAACGAGAATGATGAACATGGCCTGGACCTCTGCTCCGGTGACACCATCTATGGAATGACGCAGCTTGGTATGTGCTGTACGGAGGCAGTAGCACAGTGCTTCCAGGGACTGGTTGATCCGAATGATCCCTGCTGGTGTGAGACCTGAGGTGGTGTGTGGCGCAATGTACGCCCACACATATGAATAGTCCTGCCGCAAGCCAGTGATGTGCATATTTTGCACCAGTGCTCCAGGGGCGGAGTCTGGATCGAACTAGAATGTCGCTGTCTTCCGATGGCCTACTTGTTGGGGTGTTCGATAGGGGAATCCTGAGTAGTCACGTCTCGTGTCACTGTACATAACCCCTCGACCGCTGTTGTCACCACAATGCCACCGATAGTCTGGGTGAGTACTGAACTCTCTCTGTAGTCTGCTGGCCGCTGAGACGCTATGACTGTTGAGCTGTGGGTCGAAGTCGTTTATATCATGGAGGTTTGCACCCAGCTCATGGAGGATACGCCGCACTGCGAAGTACACATGGAATCTGAGACAGCTGGCGATGAGCACAGATTCAGGAGTACCAGAATAGGTGTGAAGCAGGGTGGAACTTACTCCACATCCTGCCATGTCACACCACACGGCAAAGTTCAGGTGCTGATTCCAGTATGAGAGGCTTGGAGCAGCCATCCAAGTATGAGCTTGCTTCGCATCCTTGATGGTGATGAGGCGGTTGGTCAGCGGCCATGGGTTGATGGAGAAGCTGGTTCGGGACCGCTCATCCACTGTGATGGAGAATGGCGTTAGCTCTGGTATATCAGACAACAGACCTCTCAGGCCAGTCACGAGTGTACCCAGGAGAGGCGGTTGGCTCTGGATGACTGCCGTGATGTTCAGTGGGAAGGCCATCTATACTGGTGTTCTTAAAGCTACCATATAGGCAGTACACTATTTGTAGTCGTCTCGACTCCAGAGACCCGCGAGACGACCTTGCCATAACATCTCGTTTTTTAGCTCCTCCATATCAACCCGCCCGCTGGAGCCTTTGAGTTATTGATGTCGCCGCTCTTGCCATTTCGAAGTTAGTACTTGTAATATTTTTCAGTCAGCTATTCGCTATCTTAATTAATCTAATGACACCATTTTAAACAATGTTGACATTTTCATCGCCATAAAATGCCATTTGAATATTTACGTAACCTGATGGTTGTACCATAGTGCCAATAGCACGTACTCTGTGAAGCAATTCAGGAGAATAGAATGAGAACCTTAAAGTTCAGCTAAACGCCAGTTTCCCTCTTGTGCCAAATTAATAGATGCTTAAATATATTGAGTGAAGTATAAATATTGTATCTCCATGCTAGAAATCTTTGTGTTGAAATTGAATTTTCCAGAAATGTGCCTACTTATGAACCAGGGTTTTTACGGGAACTGTTGTAAAATATGTTTTCTAACATAATTCAAATGTGCCGAATCCAAATATACTGTTTACCAAGCTGCATTTCTAAAGACAGAGGCTCAAAATTAAAAATCAAATCAGAATTTTGCAAAAGATTTACCACGTATAAATACGAATAAATAAAAGAATGGTAACATATTTGAATAAATGCATAATATTCCAAACATATATTTTAACATATAGAAGACTTTGAATCAATATATCTAAATCAATGTTAACCCCTTTATCCCTATATACCAGAAACTCATGTTCAAGATCTAAGCTGTTGAATATTTTGAAACCAATTTCGCTTGAAATTGTTGTTACTATAGGCAGCAACGGATTTAAAACAAATTCGATTCGTTTCAAGGTATTTAATCGAATATTTATGACATGGAATCTTTATATATATCTAGTCTTTCATTCAAGGGTTTAAATTCGAATAATGTCGGCGATGAGGCCTATGAATTAATGTCATTTGCATGCATATGCCCATCATGTAAAACACTGTACTCTTATGGAGGACATGCACCCAATCTTATACTGGAGACATTATACAGCTAAATATGCAACTCTGAGTATTCCAGATGCCATGTACACGATCTTTTCTGCTAACATTGAAAAAGCTGACAATGAACCCTACTTCAATGAAGATGTTCAGAAAGAATGGTTTACCAGATCTTTAAAACGAGTCTCCTCTAGGGTTAAACGCACAATCAACAGACATTGCCTTCTTTCTCAAAAGAGAGAATGAAAACCCAAAGATGAGCTGGACAGGTTTTAACGAAGAGAGAACGACGATCAAACCCGATATCGCAACCATTGGTTATAAGTCCATTACCCAGATCTGGCACATGATGCCGACACCTTGAATATGGTTGTCAAGAGAATCATCCATGTAGCAAATTCATTTGGTCAGAAACATGTACTACATTTTGGTAGTCATGCCCTCTTTCTTCAACAATGCTGATAAAATTGACAGTGCCAGAATATAAAGATATGCTGATCCCGCGCCTGGGATGTCTGCACATATCGATGTACTTCGTGAAACGAATAATATAGCATATATAGGATATGAAACTGTCCCAGCTGTGGATTGAATGTGGGCGTTTAGGTCAAAATACGACTAAACATTTAATGGCTTGGAAGGACTGCGCCCAACGAACTCGTGTTCATAAGATTACTCTACAGGCAATGTGGCAACTATTTCTACACAAACTCCTATCCTATCGTGGCGTACAATGCGTTCTAAACGAAGCACAATCAGATATAGGTGATAACAGTGAGGAGCTTATCTCATTCCTATCCACGCAAGAGTTCGTGACCAAGGGCTGTATTTTTGCTAAGCAGTATGCCCAACAGTCCTAATTCCTCCTTCTGGTGGGAGTACGATGTACTGGATATGGTTTGTATCGTTCTGCTCTCCATCAGAACTCAGGGAGATGGAGTATGGGATTTGCATCTGTATGCATTCAGACGAATAATCCCCCTTGTTCAATGACATGATAATACAAACAATGCGAGATGGGGAGTATGCACCAGTTTCCTGACGTGGTGTTTCAACAGTTCCATTAAGGCGACTTTGTTGTAAAGTGCCAATCATGTGTCTCTTGTCTACAGCCAAAAGTGGCTGAATAGCACTGAAAAAGGAAGCGAATACAGCACGCAACAGATGGGCCTTTTCCTACAATTCATGTGCATGCTTTGCACCCCAAATAACAATGTTTGCCATGGAGTATTGTGACCAAGCGACACACAATCGATCAACTCCATCACAAAACCGACGTACCCATGATGATGAAGACAGATTCTAGAGGGATTCAACCTATTATCTTTAGACTCATCCATTGATAAGATACAATCGTGCAATGACGGATATGGCTACATATGAGCTTCCCAAATCTCTGTTCAATGCTGAACTACTGGGTCAGGAGTAGCAGAATATTTTTGAGAAAACTCATGGTGCGAACAGAGGAGCAGAAAATTCTATGATCCACTAAAGAAAATAAAGGTTTCAACATTTTCATCTCTTTATGACCTGGCTGACAACTTTGTGAAATGTGTACTCCAGAGTGTGCCCAACCGCAACATGATTGATATCACCTTTGATAGATATAATTCCGAATCCATCAAAGGAGGGAGAAGACAGAAGCGCTCCAAAGGACACACGCCTATTCGGAGAATTTGTGAGGACAGATCTGTTCCACTTCCAACTAACTGGATAAATGTTTTGGCTCTCACAGATAATGAGTCTTAAAAAAGAGATTGGCAAATCTTCGGATCCAATGGTAGACACACATTGGAAGCCCTGATACAAGAATTTTCCTACACTGTATGCATACTAATTCTAGCTATGTTGTTGCATCAAAATGATGACTTGCAGTAGCTTGTGGATAACATCAGGGACGTCCGCCAAACCAAGGTATATTCCTGTGTGCAACATGTGTGATAAGTTTCTGTTTCGCATTAGGATTTGAGCAATATAATTCCATTCTATGTAATCACAGTCTTCCACATTGCCGGGCATGGTGAGAAAACAGTGTCGGAAACATTTTGCTCAGATCCTAGTCCCCTTGCAGATCAAGGAAATGGTGATCTTCAAGAGGACATATACATGTCAGCAAAGAGTTTATATGCAAGGTTTACAGTCTTCCTTGTGAGAATACCTGTGATACGGCACGAGCAGTTTTGTTTGACAAGTCTTGATCTCCAGAAGCATTGCCTTCTACAAGTAACGCACTATATGTCCACATACAAAGAGCTGATTATCGGTTGGCGGTGTGGAGACAAGCAACTTGTAATGTTCCAATAGTGAGATACACAATATCAATGGCAATGATCTAGAAAAGAGTCAAGTGAATTACATAACGTATATATCAACAGGGTGGCTTCAATGCCAGATACTGGTGTTGTGAATAATCCGGTCACTATTTTATTTATAAAACTATATAGTGAGATACATAATATCAATGGCAATGATCTAGAAAAGAGAAAAGCAGTCATGTAGTTATGCATAGTTATAAATATATATAAATAAATAAAATAGTGACTGGATTATTCGCAACACCAGTATCTGGCATTGAAGCCACCCTGTTGATAAATACGTTATGTAATTCACTTGGCATATATATATATATATATATATATATATATATATATATATATATATATATATATATATATATATATATATATATATATATATATATATATATATATATTTTGGAGGTGCAAAAACACAATCACCAACCAAACAACATTATCAGTGCATAACAAAATACAGGGTGGCTGGAAACCGAATTGTGACAATGTTACCAATAAATATAAAACGCTTGCTAAAAATGACAAAACTTACTTCTTTTCACGTTTTGGTACCAGCAAATTTGAAATGTATGTCATAGATTTATTGTGTAAGTATACAAACGGTTGTTAGAATGATAATCTATTGCACATTGATTTGAAACAGCTCATATCTTTTTATAAAATGTCAGTTCATGAAATCGTAAATGGTTTCTATGCATAGAAGAACAGAGACTGGCTATACTGAAGTAAACTGAAAGCACACATTCGTTACCGGTGGTATCATATGTATCTGAAAGTTCTTTACGCCACTTATTTGTAAAGTACGGGTATGTGCATTTATCTATTGCTGGCACTTAACCGCCCATGTACTGCCCGCTTGATTTAAATATCTAATTATAATATAATTGCATGGGCCCTATTTTGAATGCTTTATCATGAATTAATTTCGATTAACATTTTTCTGAAATAGACTAGGACATCTGTCAATGTACATATTATTCAGCTGCATGTTAATTTGACATTGTATGAACGATATTGCCTAAATAGCTAGAGAACAACGAAAGTTTGAAGAAAATTTGATGAACCTTAGATGAAGATTCACTGGACTTGACTGAGACTTTTGTGTGCAAGTCACATGACGATGTTCAATCTGCTAACTTGGGTCAAACCTCTGGGACGAGTCATCCTATAATAGCGTAATACAACGATGGCAATCATCTAAGGCACCTTGATACTGCACATAATTGGATCGACTCACCAACGAGCCAATATCGAAATCATTACATCTTCAACATCATCACTCAACAAAAGCTACCATTTGGTATCCATGTTCGTTAAAATTAAATTGAATCAGGCCATGGAAAGGGTACATGTCCTGACCTGGGTGGAACTGCGAAACAACTTGCAGACGAAGAAAACATACAATATTATCCAATATGCTGATAACTTTTATCTGTGGGCAACAAAATGCCCCATTATGAAAGTAATTGTTTTATCTAGAAAAAGAGATGACATTGACATGTAGACAGTTCATCCTGTGAAGAGCACCACGAAAGCTCAGACAGCAGCAGCAGCCAATGCTGGTGATGCCCCGGAGCTGTACACTCCGGAAACATCATGTTGCTATTCATTATGTTTGTCCAGACGGGTCCACCATGGACTAAGCAGACTGGTAGTCAACACGCATGGAGAACCACCCAACAATTTGTCAGCAACTAGCCTGGATGAAACAAGCGATCAGCATCCATCCACAGCACGTATGCAATTCAAGGAAGGTGACTTTGTAGCAGAGATTTATATGATGGATCTTGGAATATCAGGTAGATCGTTAAGCTTGATTTAACAGATTGAAATGGTGAAATTTATTTTATGGGATAGTCAAGACGTCTGTATAAATGGCAATTGATTCCTGGTAACATATCTTTTATATAGTTTATGTAAAATCAGTTGACACTCCAGGTCTAGTAAATCTGCGAGAAATTCTAAGATCGACTAAAAGAATCTTGCACTTTTTGTAAGTACACTTGCTTAACATTCTTAAGAATTGAGAACTTAGTGGAAGTTTAGTTCTATGAATTTGTCATGAAATGAATGAATTTCAATGTTCTTGTTTGACAAAAGTTTATCTTTTTACATTAGACATATGTTGCTGAGGGCCAATGTAAACATGTTACATTTGTTTGCTAAGGTTTTTAAAATCTTCAATACTTTATCATAAGTGATCATTGATGCATTTGCTATTATTGTTTTAAACATGTTTTCATGATTGAAGGTGATATTTTGTGCAGCACATCACTTTTCTGCTTGACAAAATGTTACTGTTCTGTTCTAATGTCTTAGATTTATAAGCCTATAATCATTCATCGCAATTTTTACATAAAAATGGTACTGATACGTACATTACCATTATGTTTATACCAAGCTTTTCATGATGAAATATGTTAATGACACTGATAAATAAATGGTTCATTTTTTCCAAGTGTCATTTCATTAGCGTTGTGCATAATGCTCTGGTTAGCCCCTCCAAATGTTGCAGTACATATCAGCTGCTGAGAGAAGAGATCTGGCCTTTGCCAACCTCTTTTCTTGAAAAGCTGTATGGGCCTGTGGAAGAACTGCAGAAAACCACAGATTTCATCTTGAGAACGCCTCTCCAAGTGTGATACCAGCGATCGAAAAGAAGAAGAAGAATAAATGATTCTGAAACAGCATTGATTGCTATCTGAAAAATATCGACCTACTTAAAATAATTGATTATCCTTGTTAAAATAGAAGCTATTGTTTTTGATAGACACGTTCCCAGTTTGTTGTGTGGAAGAATCTACCCCATTTTAGCCAAGACCATAAATATGTCTTTCTCCAGTAAACATGCAAAAATCTGTAAACTGTTGGAGTATGCCAATTGACCGGTTACCCAATTTTGGCAATCCCTATTTTTAACACCACCAGCTTGCAATGAAAACCCGGAAGTAGAATTGCCAGGGCAACTAGAGCTCAGGAGAATGACCCAGCAAGAAGAAGTGGCCACATGCATATGAAGTGATTTAATAAGGATATAGTCCAGGAATAGAATGCAAGCTGCTGAGTCAAATACTTATAATATTGGTGGCAGGGGTGCTGGTTGTATATGAAAGCATGATTTAATGTGAATTTTCTGTAATTTGCACACATTGCGTGTTAATGTAACCATGGTAACCTTGTCAACCAATGGCATTGGGAGGTGAAATCTTCAAAAACACAAGAAGCCAGAATTTCATATAAAATATATCATAACCCATGGTGCGATTTGTAATTCATTGAAATCAGAATTGCTGTCTGACTTGATAATGTTGATGATGTGTAAAGTTAGGCCAGTTTAAGATAGAAGTTAAGTCCTTGAGACGGCGCTCACATTTTGGGTCCATTACTATACCCGCGTGCTCTTTTCTAGTATTTGCTGATTTTTATATAGCGAAAGAAGCATTGAGCAGAACCAGTTTTTCAGAGGCCACAATGTCAAGATTTCAACAAAGCCTCAATAATGATGTATCTTGGGTAAACGAGTTTCTTACCGGCGAAAATATTGCTGATATAAATTTGTTTAATCTCCGATCCCTTAACTGTGCAGTGGCATAGAGAAATAATCCACATACATGCAAAAGGTGTCAGCCATAAGAGAAAAAGACTCTTATCATTTTGCACATCTTTATGATGGGGTCTACGCAAGTCTCAAGCTAAACAAAAGTGGTTTTGGTCAATGGTGGTAGCTTTTCAAACCGAGGCTAGCTTTCAAGCAGAGTGGGTTTATTCAAGTTCTTCAGCGGATGAATATTCTGATTGATTTTCTGGTTCATAATCTGAGCCAGAATATATTTGTTGGAAAAGGCAGAAGATGGTATTATAGTGTGAGTAATTGTAGCCTGATCTTATGGCTACATATATGCATCATGAGTGGCCTTATGATTAATATGTACAGTATGATGAAATAATTGGGTAAGTCGTAATATATCGAATTTGATTATTTATACCACTGATTGACACTATTTGGGTGATAGGTGAATTACTGGTTATCCAAACAGTGCACTATAATTATTAACTGGTCAGTTCAATGTAATGTATTGTACTTATGGCTGAATCCTGATTAGACAATATTGTCTCTAGCAGCCCCCTCTCTGAGATTTGAGTGATCTCAAGGAGCCGATTTCAACACATGGCTTGAACGCCTTGAAGTGTGATGCATTAAGTACACATTGCAATAATTCCCAACACTTCTAGCTAATGCTGCCTTTGCCATCTATAGGGAGTTAGAAAGAAGGACAAAAGAAACACAACATGGTAAAGTGGTAGAAACCTTTACGCATGCATACTCGTCACCAGCTTTAGCGGAAACATTTCGCTCAGAATTGTTGTTGAGATGTAGGCATGGAAGTCAGAATTTAGCTGTCTATGTTGGCGAACTAAAACGGCTAGCACGTCGAGCCTACCCAAAGAGGCACTTGATGATGTTGTATTGACGCACTTTTAGCAGGTACTGGCAAGAATGGTTCGTCACAAATATCCAAAATCTGTTGATACAATTGTATAGCAAGTTTATCTGTGCAAGGGGTTCGAGGTGGAAGGACACGCAGGAATTGGTTTAATTGTTGGATTTCTGGCCACTTTATCCGAGACAGCTATAGGGCACGTGAGACACAAACTGAGGGCTCAGGTACAGCGATTACAGTGAGGTTACATTTGGTAGAGGGTACCAAATGACTCCATCACTGTTAAATGAATAGTGGCAGACATTGCACCCGAAGTGCCAGCCATGGGGTCATCACAGGCTACAGGAGCTTCAAATATATGCGACATCCAGATTGAAGGGTGTGACACCAACGCACTTATTGACACTATGGCAAGTATCAATCTGATTAGTGATCCTTTCCGACTTAACAATACAATTTTGAAAAGGAAGCGATTGAACAGATCAACTTCTGTAGCTGCAAACTCGCTCAACAATGAACATGTAGTAATAAAGGGTATCTTGGAGTTGAATATCAGAATTGGTTCCATTGATATGACATTTACATTCTTTGTGACAAAGATGGCTAATCTAGTGATATTGGGGGTAGACTCTTTAAGGCATTCCGCTCTGAAGGTGGATAGTAAAGAGTGCGAGTCGAAAATGGAGAGGGAAAAATTCACATGCTTCAGAATTGGAGAGCTTTCCCTAAAGTTTGTTCAGCGGTATTGAAAAGGAGGAAAGTGGTGCCGGCAAGAACGGAGGTCATGGCCAGTTGAAAATTAGAGGCCAAGATGTCGTATGAATTAGTTCCGGACGGATTCACAGGAGTTTTAGAGCCAGTTGAAGATAAAGGTTTTCTAATTGCTAGGGCAGCAGGTACTGTGCGGAGTGGACTCACACTGGTGCGTATCGTGAATGTGACAGAATCGCCGTTGAAATTGCATGAAGACATGCCTCTAGGTTTTTCATATGCCACTGACCAACATGGAGATACAGTTTTGCTAGAGTAGGTGTGTATGAGTTTGAGGAAGAGCAAAGTGTGAATTACTGTATAGAGATAGATACAAATCCATGTGTATAATAGGTTTTTGGACATTGACATAAATTGAAGGTCATAGATTTACTGACAAAGTTTGGTGTTGTATATGCCAAGACGTCTTCAGATTTGGGTAGACAAAATTGAGCAAAACATGTGATAGATACGCCAGATGCTCGACCGATTAAGCAATCGGATTATCGTATTCCAGTTCATTTGCACGAGAAGATTGACAAGAAAACATACGAAATGCTGGAGAATGGAATAATTGAGGAGAGTAAAAGCCCTTGGAGTTCCCCAGTGGTATTAGTTTGAAAGAAAGATGGAATTATACTCTTCTGTGATGATTTTCGAAAATTAAATGCTTTGGCCCACAAAGACACCTATAGTCTCCCAAGGATTGATGCTTGTTTAGATATCCTTAGTTATGCTAAGATTTTCAGTAAATTAGACCGTGCATCAGGCTATTGACAGTTGGAAGTAGAGGAGAAAGCCCGTGAAAAGACAGCATTTTCAACAGGCAGTAACCTCTACCATTTCGAGTTATGCCGTTTGAGTTAATGAATGTGTCTGCTACATTCCAGCAGTTAATGGAATTGGTATTAGCTGGCTTACACTGTAATCGTTAGGACACTGTCCAGTTAAGCTAGTAAGTTTATCAAGTAATTCTAGTATCTGAAGTCGGTGGCGAATCGTTAACATCTAGACTGCTGAAGCATAGATTCCATTTTCACTATCCTATCAGAATGTGTTCATTTTGGTAACAATGCTGCTGTAAGTAATTTCTTACGGCACGACAGCAACACGTTTCAGCAACATTTTTATTCAAAACCTACCCCGACACTATCTCTGTAAGTAGGCTATTCCGCATTTTACACCATGCGATAAGGGTTAAATGAAGTGGCACACTTGACACGTGCGTCTTGTCAAATTACTCAGCCGACTCAAGATATCCTTATAGCGTGTGCCGCAGTAAGTGTAAATATATATTCCAAGAAAACATATGATATGATAATATTTCCGGAACCAGAGAACCAATTGTAGTAATTCTGATACCTACCTGTGGCGGCAAATTCGAAGACTTATCCAATGCTAGGAAGTTAGAATCGGCCTAGTGGTTCAAAAGATACACTCTGCTGGAAAACTAGGCCAGCAAAATTTCAAACAATAAGCTCAGGATGCGCTCTATCCATCATCCTATATCAGAATAAGTATTACAGCCACAATTACAGAATTTTCCGTGCCGAAGCTTTATAATGTTTCACATAACGGGAAAAATTCCAACATATCTTAATTATTAAAATTACCACAGCTGGCCGGGCAATATTGATCGGCCGATGAAAATTCCCAGATTTTATGGCAAAATATTAATGCATTTGGTGATATCTCTGGCAATATTCACGTAAGCAAAATTATAATTGGTCAGGCAAATAGCCATTTCATTCAGCTATAAGCACACTCCACTTTAATGACAATACGCAAAGATGGAGTCTTCGAGACAAAAACCATCTCATGCTGAATTTTATCAAAAAAAGGATAACGTTCTCAGATCGTATCTTAGATGAATAATTTCTTGTTTTTTTATATTCCAGTCTTTTGAACCTCTTGTTCAATATTAACATCCTTTATATCATATTAATCCCGAGGTCGGCACCTATTTAGAGATCCTGGAATCATTGGAATCGCTTTAGCTGTTCGTTTGCTGTTATCATTTACGTATACTTCCTTAAAATATATACCCGCATCTATTGGCCTCTCTCCTCCAGTTATAGCAATAGCAGTGGTGCGGGGCTGATGTCGCTAGAAGCGATAAAATGGCAGCGCGCCGATGTGCGAAAAATTGTCAATTTTACTGACTTTATCTAGCGATAGTTGGTTACGCTATTTCTATCTGGTTATTATTCTGGCGCAATTTCATTAAACATGTAATAATCCTTCAAATAAAGCGCACTTTTTATCATCCAGGAATTGTCCTTTAACCTTCTCTGATTTTTATAAGTCATTCACGTCATCATCAGATACAATCAATGTATCTGTCGGAGCAATACTATCACAGGTTCAGGAAGGAGACGAAAGAGTAATTGGTTATGCCAGACATGCTCTAAAGAAATTGGAGAGGAATTGAAGCACATAAGATAAGGAGTTCTGGGCAGGTGTTTGGTCTGTTAGAGATTTTCGTCCATACCTCTACGGAAAGAGGTTTCAAATTATAACCGATCACAAGCCATTGTTAAATGTGAAAGCCATCAGATTAGAAAAGGACCCTACCAGCAGATGTACCAGGTGGTCTATAGAGTTAGATGACTATAATTTTTAAATTGTCTATAGGAAGGGCGAGAAAAATGCTAGCGCGGACTGTCGCTCCAGGTTACTGGTACATGAGGCTGAAGTTCAAATGAAAATGTGTGTATTGCCACTGCAGATCGTTTGCTTTATGGTGCAAAGGAGCCCCATTAGTGCAGGGGCAAGTTAGCTATCTATTTGAAAGAGTAGCAGTGGATATTGTTGGAACACTGTCTACCACTACTAATGGCAATCGTTTTATATTAGTGGTATCTGATTATTTTACAAAGTGTCCTGAAGCATTTGCACCGAGAGACCCCAAGGCGGAGACAGTTGCGATTGTTCTTGTAAATGAAGCTTTTGCGGGTGGTCCAGCCAAGTTGCAGTTAGATCAAGGTCAGGACTTTGAGTCAGAGTTGATTAGTGAATTGTGCAAACTACTGGACATCGCCAAGACGAGAACAAGTCCCTATCATCCTCAGTCAGACTGATTGAGATGCTAAGGATAGTGGGAAGTGATAATCAAAAAGACTGGGATGAGTATTTTCCGAAGATGCTGCTCATTTAGCGCTCAAGTGTTCACTCCTCAACTTAGTTTTCACCAAATGTATTGATGTTTGGTCTGGAGGTACAGTTACCAACTGATATTGTATTTGGTCGTGTAGAGGAATTGTTCCAGTCAAGAAGGCATTACACAACTGAAACTCAACAGATGCTTCAGCGAGCGTATGAGTCAGTACGTGAGAATACGAAGACAGCTCAAAGAAGGCAAAAGGATGGATATAATCAAAAGATTAGAGGCGAGCCCATTAATGGTGGAGATAAAGTCAGAGTGTATAGTTCGGCTGTTAAACAGGGCCTATCAAGAAAACTAGGTAAATATCTGGATGAGTGGAAGATCATTCTGCTGATGAGTCCACATGTGATGAAGACAATGATAAAACGGTGGCTCCTGAATGACATGGAAGAAAATCTATCGATGGTTGACCCCCATGGCTGGCAGCTGGAAAGTGCAGACTACTCGATCCGGCAGAGCAACAGCAATACCTGTAGGTTTGCAGGATTATGTGCTCGAGTAGCCCAATGATTGCTGATTAGCATGTATACAAGTTAATAATAATAATAATAATAATAATAATAATAATAATAATAATAATAATACTAATAATAATAATAATAATAATAATAATAATGATAATAATAATAATAATAATAATGTTTAGTGTAGTTACTTCAATGTTCAATGATTGTGATTTAACAATATACACAGGTGGTAAGAGACAATGCCACCCAGGTGAAGCCTCACAAATCAGTATAATACACAATGTTTAATGTGCTACTTAGTCTCAAGGGACTGCATGGTTGTTTGTATATAGAGGTAAATAAATTTTACTACATGTAGTAATCGACAAATAATATGGTGTTGAGGTATCTCAATAGAACAATATATTCTTCTGTGTAGATACCACGTTGAAGTATTGCAGGACTTCTCTCATTCTTGTCATTATTATGGTTAGGATATATTATCATTTCTCTTATTGGAAGGGGGGTGTGGGGGTGGAGGAGGGTGTGGGGAGGAAATATAAACTGTTAGAATATGCCAACTGACCGGTTACCCAATTTTAGCAATCCCTATCACCACCACCAGTTTACGAAGAAAACCGGGAAGTATAGATGCCAAGGCAACTAGAGCTCAGGCGAGAAGAAGTGGACGCAGGCATATGAAGTGACTTAATAACGAGATAGTCTAGGAATAGGATATAAGCTGGTGAGTCAAATACTTACAAGTCTAGGGAAGTGAAGTTTTGAAAAGAATCAAAATAGGATTTGAGAATTACGTCATACTATTGATACATACGTTACATTTTGATTTGAATTTAAGCAAACTGCTTTTTCTGTAAATTTATGTAGCTGTGGTGCTTTTTTCTTATAATTATATTAGAATATAAGACTGGCTATGTACACACAGTGTATCATTTAAACAGGTCATTGGAAATAAAAACAGTAACAAGCATGACATATTTTTGTTATCGGGATAATCAATCATTGCCACGCAGTCGTCATATGTTTGTGATCATTATATTAAGCTAGTCATGGCCAACGCAGATTTTAAATCACGATTTTTCACTGATGTTTTAAGAGGTTAACTTATAATATATAGCATATTATCTCATCTGACCAAGCAAACATTGCCACACAGATCACATATATTCAGGATGCTTTAGTATGAGATCTACTTTTTTGTATTATTCCTATGTCCAATATATTAGAAACTCCAGGAAGTGACAAGAACAACAACAGTCTTAAATGTCAAGGTAAGCAAACTACTGTGTACAAGTATGTATTATTAGTATATGAATGTGGTCACTAAAATCTATGAACAGACTGGTGTAAATGTAATATAGGTTCTCCACGGGCCAGTTTATTCAAAACTCGTGGAGAATAAATATAATAACTACATTTAATGAAACAAGGTGCTAAGTATGATTTCAGTTATCTTTGGGTCTTGTTATCTTAGTGACTTGTCCTACACGTAACTATAATTATCTACATGGAGGACATCTGAGTTGGAAAAAGGTGTCTCAACTAAACTTATTGACGTTAAGTTACCACAGGAATACTCACATGGGCAGAATAATCAAGCCACTGGAAGTAACTACAACGCGAAATCTGGTCAGTGTAAAGGGCTCTCTAAGGACCAGAACAAGTAAGACATAATTGAATTATTCATAATAGCAGTGGCAAAAATGTATACAAAATGAGAAACAAATGAAACAGTAATACTAATACAGACACTTGTGAATATCTACCATATCTACCAACATCTTAAAGATGGTTAACTGAACATGACCATGAGAATTACTATCTACTGGCCCGTGTGACCTTGTCACAGAGAATATTACTTCTCATGCCTAGAGATGCTAGATACCAAGTAGAGATGAGATGAGAAGTTAGTACAGAAAGTATGCGCTATGCCACAACCTTCATTGCAAGTAGAGTTCAACAAAGAGACAGGTATGCATCATCCTCATGGGTCTGCGTGACCGAGCCTCAGGAGGTAGATGCAATCATGAGAATGAATAACTACAGAAGGACTTTGTAATTAAGTACTCAAAACGACACGATCACTCTCACAAATAAAGATAATTTATCAAACCGTTGCTATATCCGCTGGTCAATGCGATGCATCCAATTGGTCCTGCTCAAACTAAAAGAGGATGAACAATGTAGGAAGTATTGTCACCCGTTCTTCTAAGGGTCAGAGGAAGCCATGAAGAATAATCTATGCTAAGAGAATAAAAAATAAATTTAGAATAAACAATTGTGACGAATCTCCAAGGACCAGTTTACTTTAGTCTCATGGATACACATCTAAATTGTCTCATAGCCATAGATCGCAAGTGATGCTTTATGTCATATACAATTTGAACCACAAAATATCAGAATCTCCATTTCAAGACAAATTAAGAAACTAATAAGACTTTGACAAGGAACCGTTGTTGCCATAATCCCGATCATCGTTTCAAACTATCAAAACAAGCGATTCTCTTGTATAATACGAGATAATTCGTATATAGCCTTTTTGAATCATAGGGCTAATCAACTTTATCTTAGAGACGGCATAGGCGTGTTAAATCAGAAGTCACGCACGCGTAATGCACCCGGATGTGTAGGATTTATTAAGCCATTTAGTATGTCATGTTTTCGCTTTAATAGTTGCTTAACCATTTAACCCTAAGAGACCAAAATTGACAAATTCTTCATGATATAAGGCATATATTCTGTTTGACTGTGAGCCATTGCCGCCATTGGTTGTAACATATTGTAGTCAAATTACCTTAAAATTATTAAATATTCACCGGCTTACTTGAAACTGAGACACTGAGATTTCACAGGTTAAGAGTTCAACAAATAGGTGGACCAGTAAGTACATCACCACTTAGCAAGCCCATATGCATTCGTGTTCTCGTGAGATCTACGCTAACGGGTGCGAGATAGCTCTCGTGGATATTGACCGGCCATTGGCGTAGTAATTTTCCAGAGAACCTTGGGATTTACTTTTTTCCTTATTTTCAACTAATCAAAATGGCGGCGGCCATGGCCAGCACAATTTTTTCACGACGCAACGCTTTGCACATGCATAGGTTTGTGTGGCTGTGCATTTGCTAGAAAAATAGACTGAGGTGTTTACAGAGCACTACATCCAACCACAGCTATTTTGTCACTGTTTTGCCCACGAGATAAATCTAAAGCCATACATACAGTCGACAACTTGACTAGCCAGTGACTGATTCTGAGTGAGTGATAACAACACTAGTCATCTCACATTATTCCCTTTCAAAGTATTCCCTTTCATAGTATTCCCTTTCATATTATTGCCTTTCACATTATTCCCTTTCATACTATTCCCTTTCACACTATTCGCTTTCACACTATTCGCTTTCACACCATTCGCCTTCACATTATTCCCCTTCACATTAGCCCCTTCACACTATTCCCCGGCACTTCTAGTGCCTTTCACACTATTCCCTTTCACACTATTCCCTGTCACACTATTCCCCTTCACATTATCCCCCTTCACACTATTCCTCTTTTCATTATTCGATACCACCTGAGCGGGCAAAATCTCTTTGCATTTTTTGAAAATTCTAAAGTCTATGTCCAGGGGGTGATAAATTGATATGATAACCGTTGCAGAGTGGCAGCTTAATGGTAGAAATCCAAGATAGCTGCCAAAATGGGTGCCATATTTACATTGATCTCCTTAATGGACATTGACATTTTGGTCATTAATCCAACGCAGTGATGTGAGGTATCATGTGAAAGATAATTGAATTACGCATCCACTACAATGCGTTTGTACGTGTTTGCATACGGTGCATACTATCTGGAGTCGAAAATGCGCTATTTTTAAACCAATTTTCTGAAATATTGAAATATCGTAATCAAAGTTTTCTTAGACATTTTTTATTAGTCCCCTACCGGTAAAACCCCGGGGCAGAGGGGTGGGGTGGGACTATAGGTTTTGTCTCCGTCTGTCCGTCCGTCCTTCTGCCCGTCCCTCCGTCTGTCCGTATATCCGTCTGCCCCTCCACTCGTCTGTCCGTCTGTCACAGTTGGTTTCCCGCACTCTTTGCGCAGTCCCTCAAGGTATTCAGCTGAGAATTGGTATATTGCTTTATTATGAGAAGTTACAGACCAAGTTCGAGTTTCAAGCGTATGCGTCAATTTTTGATGGAGTTATTCCCCCTTTTGACTTCAGGAATACGAAAAATATCAGCTTTCCGCACTTGGAAATGGGTGCAACGCTTTAGTATAAGGCGTTACAGAGCAAGTTAGAGTTTCAGCCATTTTCGTCAATTTTTCATGGAGTTATGCCTCCTTTCGTCTATATATATAAAATATTAGTTTTCCGCACTTTTTTGCGCAGTCTTTCAAGATATTATACTAAGAATTGCTACAATGCTTTGGTATGAGAAGCTACAGACCAAGTTCGAGTTTCAGACGTATGCGTCAATTTTTGATGGCATTATGCCCCCCTCCCCCCCTTTTCGACTTAAGAAATATGAAAAATATCAGCTTTCCGCACTTTTTTCGCACTCCTTCAAGATATTTAAGCGAAAATCAGTGCATCGCTTTAGTATAAGGAGTTACAGAGCAAGTGCGAGTTTAAGATATTTTCGTCAATTTTGCTTTGGGCAACAATGATCAAAGGCCTAGAATATTTCAGATCTGCTTTAAGGACAACTTCTTTGGCGTGTGCCTTGCTAATATTCTTCTTGCACATATCACTGAAGGTTTGTGGTTTTAGCTTTGTATGTTTGTCATAGAACTTTATAGTGGAATTGTCATTTTCCAACCGATTTGACTTGAAATTCAGATGTGCCTCCTCTCCTACTTTTTAAGCATTGAGAAGAACTTGAGCAACATCTGGTGAAGCCAGAATAGATCTTGGTAAGTGGACAATATCGTCATGACCATAGTTAAATGGATCGATCCAATTATGTTCCATTAGATCAATCAAAGATTGAATGCCCATCTCATCCTTTTGAATTCTAGTGTGTTGCAGATCTGGCTGATTGAACTTGGGCCTTTCTAGACATGCCATCTCCCGAAGTTGCCTTCGTTCCTCGAGGCGTTTGTGTATCTTTGTTTACAGTCTCATCAATAGTCTGGTCAACCATAATTCTATCAAAAGGATGTTTGGAACCAAGCTGCACTGAGAAACCGTCATTCATAAAATGGCTATACACCTCTATATTATCGATTGATAGGCGTGATATCTGTGCATGCAATATGGCAGGTATCGCACGTAGTGGATCATGTCGTATGCAAAACACCATGGTATCAGATCTTGTATCGATACCAAATGCAGTAACCATTCAGCTTCTCTGGATGCTCTCATAAAACCTAGCAATATTTTCATCATGTCATTCAGAAGGCTGGCAAATTTCCGTTTTCATCTCTGAGGAAGGTGAGGTAAACTTCAAACAGTTCTAATATGCATACACATGATTTTGACTCGATGCAGCCTCGTATAGTGCTTCTGCATGATACGGTTCTACGGTGCCTATTTCATTTTACGCAGCAACTACCTCCCTTGGCGTGGTTGTGTATGACCAACAACAAGATCTGCAGTAATAGGCCTCAGCTACTGACAAGGGCAAGAATTCGTGCATCCATCTTACTGATTGCGGCATTTCTGATACTGTCATCTGCGTGTAGCTCCCTGCATTGAATAAGTCTCTCAAGTGTATTTTGAAATTTTATGTACTTGCTGACTTTCTGACAGAAAATACACTCTGCCTCATATCGTGATGTGCTTGGAGCCTTCCTACACACGGTTCTAGAAGTGTTTTCAAGTCACTTTCATCACACATAGCTTCCTTTGCGATCAGGAAATCGAGAGGTTTTTCTTGGTAAAAATACTGCAGCGCTTTTGATGGTACAACACAGGTGGGATATCTCCTTCTGCCATATTCTTTGCTGCGTCTAAAATTGGACCATGATTCCGAATTTCAGCAGCTCTCAATAAGGCTGACCATGAATCAAAGCTTTGCGGTGACAAAAGTTTAACATCGAGACCTTCATCAGAGTAATGAATGATGCAGTTCATACGAGCCTGCTTCGGAGGTAATGTACTACTTTTTGGTTCAGCCATCGTCAGTCATGGATTAGTGTCAGTAACGTAATAAGAGTTCATAATGAATGGAATCAATATACATCAATTTAAATTCCACAGGGGAGGCATTTGGACCATCAGGTTAATATATTCCACCATACCCATTATCAGGAGTGTAGCTTTATATGGCGTGCGCAATGTACGAAAAAGCAACATTATTCAAAATAGGTATTGTGGGACAATATATATCAAGAGATCCCCAGAGTGGACTGCCAATTATCATTTATTAGTCGATATGCCAAGGCAAATATTGGTACCTCTTAAATAGGCAAAGCTATGTTGTGTTTTATAAGAATATCTGTAGGCCTACAGATGCGTGCTAAATTAAATATTTCGAAAAATCAAGTGAAAAAGTGTGCCTTTTGTGCAACAGTTATGTCAGAATCTATATAAACCAATTTAAATGTATATTATTAGATGGAAAATCCAATTATCTTTCATATGACACCTTACTCGGCTGTGTTTGGAGCATTATTGAAATGGTAGTGTTCATTATATAAGGTAGAGGCAAAATGGGCCATTTTGGACGCCATCTTGGATTTCTAGCATAAAGCACCCTGACTGGAATGGCTATCATATCAATTAATCTTCCCGAGACATAGAACTTTAAAAAAACACAACCAGATTTTGGCGGCTTAGGTGGTGTCAATAGTTTGCGGATTAGCAAAACGTTTTGGATTGTTTTCCCTAGTTTTTAAGATATGAGATGGAAAATCCCAGGTTAAGCGTTTGTCCAAATAGACTCCCTAGGAATTTAACATACTCAGCCTCCCATATTTCTTGATTGTCTATGTAAAGTTTCGGGAGGGCAGCTTCTTCTGGTTTGCTATATCTGGTAAATAGTATAAAGTTAGTTTTGTTAATATTTAGAGATGATTTATTAATTTTGAACCAATTTATAATTTTGTCCATTTCATTCTTCGCATTTTTGTATAGAGAGTATTTATATCCTTATGTCTACCAAAGACATTGGTATCATCTGTAAATAGTATTAATGAAAGTTGGTTAGTGGCATTGGGTAAATCATTCATGCATAGTAAGAACAGCAGGGGTCCAAGGATTGAACCCAGAGGTACACCGCAGACTAATTCTTTGTTTCCTGAAAGAACACCATTAAATTGAACACATTGAATCCTGTCAGTCAAATATATTTGAATTCAAACCAAAACGATGCCTCTTATACCATAATGTGACAATTCTTTCAATAAGATTTCATAGTCAATGGTGTCGAATGCTTTAGAAAGAGCCAGTAATAGACCGAGTGTATGTTCTTTATTTTCCAAGGACTCAGAAATTTTTTGCTATCATATCCACAATGGCAAGCACAGTACAGTGTTTTTCTGTGAAACCATACTGAGATTTGTAGATAATTGAATATCTATTTAAATAATTAACAATTCTGTTGTAATATAATCTTTCCAGGAGTTTCGAAACAAAGGGGACGCACTGATACTGGTCTGTAGTTAGTAAAGCCAGATGGATCTTGACCTGCACTTTTAGTCGGGTTAATTCGATCAAGATTTTATAGATTTCTTCTTCGTCTGTTGGTGTTAGGAACATTGAGTGTTGGTAGCTGACTGACAAATAGTCTTGTATATTTATGGTTGAATTTTTGGTGATAGGTTAGGTCCAATATTAATAAAGTATTCATTGAATTTGTCTACTATCTCATTTTTATCTGTTATAATTGAGTTAGTACTAATGAACCGCGCTGTTTCCAAGCTGCTTTTTTGTTTATTCAATAGTGATTTAATTAATTTCCATGCTGTCCTAATAATTTGGTTCAATTTATTTCTATAATTCTTAAACTGAATATCATTGTACATAATCCGGTGCTTAATAAAGGTTAAATACGGCTTGTTCTTCTTATGGCAGGCAGCTATCAATCCTCGTGTTAGCCAGGGTTTAGTTGGATTTTCTTTAAATTTCTTAACTGTTAGTGGAGATTCAGCTTCATAGGCATTAGTACATATATAGTGGAATGTTTTGTAGGCATCTTCACATGAGCCGCAGTTGGTCACCTGATTCCAATTTATGTTCACCAAACTGTTTCTAAATTTTTTTATGTTCTTTCTAAAATCTATGCATGTTGTTTCCTCTTTATCGAATACTTGTGTTCTAACTTTTTCATTTTCCATGTGGTAGATTGGTAGGTGGTCTGAATTCATGTCTTCAACAAAGATACTAGATTGGGTTTTGGGATTTACAGTGTTATTTGAGAGAATATTGTCAATGACAGAGGCCCTCTTTTCAGTTATTCTTGTCGGTTTTGTGATGAATAGATAGTATCCAAATATTCTTAATAAATTTACAAAATCTTGAGTAGTGGTTTCATTTTCTCATCACCAAATATATAAACTGTTTTATTCTCCTTTTGTACGGTTTTAAAGCATTTTTCTAATGTTTCTATGAATTTTTCTTTATTACTTTCTGGAGAACTGTAAATGACACCGACAATTTTGTTCTTAGCTTTTTCCATAGGCATTTCATTAAAGATAGATTAAAAAAAGTCTTCCATTATTTTCAGTTCTTCTCTCTTATAACGCTGTATATTTTCTTTTATGTAGATGCCTACCCCACCTCCTGGTTTATTAGCCCTGTGGTTTTCCAGGAATTTGTAGTTTTGCATATCAATTAGGCTGAGTGCTGAGTTAGTTTTAATCCGTGTCTCAGTGATTCCAAAAATGTTAAATCCAATTGCGCTAGTGTCTAAAAAATTGCTTAATTTATCAAAATATTTAGGTAATGATCTTATATTGATGTGCATAGTCGAAAATGAGATGGTATCTTTGTTTTGGATCAGGTTTTTGTTAAATTCACGTTGTCGTATATAGTTACATTTAGATTGTGGGAGAGTAATTTCTTGATCATCAGTATAGGTCTCAAAGAGTATGAGTTCCTGTGATGAGTTTAGGCTAAATGGACTTATAAGTACATGTATACTTGGACCTAATATGTTGAGTTTAAATCAGCGTCGTTGTCATGGTGGTTGAATGGAAATTGAGTTTTGTTGCAGGTAATACACCACCATGGCCCTGTATTGTTTTCTAAGATTTCATAATCCGTTGTTGCTAATTCGGAACCGGTTCGGTGCACCCATTCACCACAACAATCACATAATAATTCTTGCTGAATTTTCTTTACTGGCTTGTTACAAGATGAGCATGGGTGTTTGATGGGCATAGGGGTACAGGTTGGGCACGGTAGGAATGTGGATGGGTAAGTTGGCTGAGACTGGAATGGATGGGGTTGTGGGTGGAGAAAGAAGCAGGTGGACAGGAGGGTAAATGGCTATCTAGAAAGTTTCTTGACCTTGACATTAAGTTATTTCTATGGTTTGCTGTTGATACAGTAAACAATAGTATATCGGCTTCAGACTGGCAATGGTTGATACATGTAGGACAATACGTTGGCTTTACAGCACCATTACAGCTTATATTACATGCAGCAAAATAAATTAGATTACGGACGAATACATTACATATTCCTACCTTAGATTGTCTAATTTATTATTTTTCTTACCATAGATCTTTAGCTTTAGGATGTTCTGGGAATATAAAATAGGAATGTCTTAATTTAGCAATGTACCATATTAATAACAGTAGATAGTAGTATATTTTAGTATCACTGACACAGATAGCTTTTTTAATCCTTCAACACTCACATCAGCCAAAGCAGCTTCTACAGTGTTCTTGAGACGTGTCCATTTACAAACCAAGAGAAGACTACCCCCGAAAACCCACCACTGGAGTGACCCCCTCAATAACCGAGTCAGTCATTCCAGTGGTAAATCCTAAAAAATTAGTCCTCTCCCGGTCCGCAAATGGATACTTTCTATGAGAAAATTTAGATTTTCTTCAGCAAGTTTGAGAGTTAGAGGACTAATCCTTAAGCTGTCTTCAAATTGAGATACTGAGATTTCAGGGGCTAAATGGTCAGTATCATTCGGTATATAATTGCCCAAGTGACATACATCATATGACCAGCTGATAAGTGTGGTAAGATTACTAATTAAATGGCATATTATGTGATAAAGATGATATCAGTCGGAACATCAGACATATCAGGATAAAATTAGTGATTATAATATCACATATAACTTCTGGATATCTATGGCAATTATAATTCCTAGGCAAGCAGGAAGGCATAGGCATAGTCGTCAGAGGACGGGCTACAAGTACAAGAACTGGGTTATGGTGGGCTGATACAGAGGACAAGTCTGAGAGGCATCCTGTTCATATATATTTGCCGCAATTTATCCGTATAACTATTGTATTTCAAATTGTACAGAGTTTAGTTAGTTTAATTTTTCTGGTTTGAAGGCATAGCCACCATATTTGAAAGGTCACTGTTTATTGACCTCGTACTAACGATACTTTATCTGACAATTAGGCATCTCTCAGGGGAGAGGGATGGGGGTGTGGGGTGGGGGCGTTTTGGTGGATATAATACATCAGCCGTTTCTGAGCCTGACCCTACGCTAGCCGTGACGGTACAAAGCCTGTCTTCATCGTTTTAGTTTTTTAGTGTTGCCTTTAAGTTGTCGTTTCTGGTCATAGTATAGGCGTTGATCTAAAGCCCATGGCAGTACACTCTTTACACAGCATCCTGTTATCCTGAAAGATGGCGGCGGGGTGGGGGCGTGTAGGAAGAGAGGGGGTGGGGGGGGGGGAGTTGATGAGCGGGTTGAATTAAACTTCTAAAAATGCAATGCTCCCCTGGAATTCTGTTGACAACAGATGCCATTATTTGCCATTATTTGCTTCCACACATCTTATCCTTACGTAATCGGCATGCGAGACATGACCTATCACAAACCGCATCATGGGATAACATGCATCAATAACAGGAAATGCCTCCATAGTCCAATCTCCTCAGGCCTGGCATCCTGTATGCCGAAGATGAAAATTACTAGATATCAGATATCCACTCAAACTAAAACATTGTTGATTACTTTGAATGCAATTGAGCTGAAGTTTGTTGTTGCTGCTGACAACAACAAACACTTTCAGCCGGATTACTTTCAAAATATGCAGCGGCTAGAATATGCGTCTTAGCATTAACACATTATCTAGCACTTCAGAGTGAAAGGGGTTAATCAGATGTACTGTCAAAGTGAACTCGACCTTATGTCTGTCCATAACGGCACACTAAAACTCGTTAATGACTTTCTTCTTTCAAGTGACACGAGCTCTCAAAGAGAATCTTGCTCCCGCAGCACGGGGGTCAGATACAGACATCTCGTGCCTATTGCAGCTGAACGTGAGTGCCAGGGCGGCGATTAATCTGTTAAGTGTAATTACCACAGAATCGACATGGCTGACAAATTCTCCTGGTTCCTTCTTCGAGAATGAATGGTCTTTGAATGGCGTTAAGGACGAGACGATGATGAGTGGGTGAATCGCGAGATCTGGCTTTCTCCGCTATAAAGACAAAAACAACGTCTTGATTCAGATGTTGTAAATGGACGATCTTACGTGTGTGTGTGATCTTGGTCTTTCCTTTGCTGTTTCTATACAATGCTTAATCGTGTGTAGTCTCACCCAGACCTGCCAGAGAGACGTGATTTCAATAAGACTAAATACGACAAGTATTGACTCATTATTTTGAAAACACATTTATTGAACATAGGTCTTGATCTATGATTATTGTCAAATCAAGTACTGTGTTTCTCTGTCAAGCTTGCTGCAAATATAATTAATGACAGACTCTAAATTAATTTGGTTAATTTTATCAGAGATAGCAGACTCTCGCCCTCTTTTGGATTTTACCCGCCTACCAACCCGCCGCGCCCGTCAGCCTCCTCGGCCGCACACCCACCAATCGACACGCACGCACGCACGCACGAACGCGCGCACGTACGTCATTGCTCTCAGGAATTAACCCTTGGGATATACAGGTAGGCCCATATAGTGTAAACAGCACACTTTTATCACTGGTGAGCGAGCAGCATTCAGGTCAGAATGTGTAAATCCTTGGCACACTGCTGCCGCAAAAAACGTGTGAATAATATTAACAGTAAACTGAAACCACTGGACCATAGCTAGACTGGTCATTGTTTATAGATAGTGGAGAACTGAAAGCTTTCAAAAAACACCATGGCCAACTAAAACACGTTAACTGTGTCCCCGCAGAATACTGAAATACTGGAACTCTGTGCACCGTAATAATTAATCGCGAATAATTACACTGTATCATAGCCGTAAGAACGGGGGTGGGGTGGGGTGGGTGGCCTGTTGGGGTGGGGTGGGGGTAGTGTGGAGTAAGGGGTGGGGTGGTAACGGGGGGTGGGGGAATATATACTCACCCACGTTCTGCTACAAGCAGAACAACTGCATAAATCTCGCGCAACATCGAAACAAGATACGGCACAGGTCTTCAACGCTACAAAAGAGTTGCATATGAGCCATGGAGACCTGCCAAGTTTATCTTAAAGTCTGAACTCCTCAGTGTAAGACAGCGACCGATTATATCAACATGTTTGTATATATATATACTCACCCACGTTCTCTATATATATATATATACCTGTGTGGGAGGTTACACCAGGCGGAGCTTCCTGTACATATGCTGATCACGCGTGTTACGGCCAGCTCTCAAGCGAAAGATGACCACTTGCTCTGCCCAGGATAGCTGAAGGTAGACTCACCAACATTCTGCTACACAGCTTCTGTAGTGACGCTTAATAATAAATGCTACCTCTTTAAACGTCACTGGAGCGTGAAATTGCCTTCTTTGAGTTCCTTGATTTGCCAGATGGTCTGCATGTTCATTCCCAGGTATACCTCATTGAGAGGGAATACATTGCCTCACACCTGCTTTGTAATTGATGTTCGGCCGCGAGTTCATGCAGTGTATTGTTCGTAAGAGCCTCTACACCTACCAGGAAGACAACTGTATGGGGGATATGATAGATGGGTAAACCTCCTAGGCTAGAGACATACGTGGTGGTGCAGTGGGCTATTTGATGAAGCAACGCTAGCGTGAGGGCAATATTCACTTGCGAAGAGTCTGTAGCACATGGCCATACGTGACAAAATCTGCTGCGATAATTGTGGTCGATGACGACGATGACGATTAAGATTACGGCGATGGCGACGTCGTCGTCGTCGTCGTCGTCGTGGTCGTCGTCGTCTTGAAACCGTTAATTCGGCATTCTTGTCTTTGTTTCTTGTGCAATGATGTACGTCTCTCCTATACAATTCTGCGTGCATAGAGTACATGGCCTTACTTTTCTCGTGATATAGCCTTCCTGGCTGTTTCTGAATACGTTAAGTTCAATAGATAATATTCTGTTTCAAAATCGACCTTAAAGGTGCATATTTACAGCAAAATGACTGAAAATAAAATTGTTTAAATTGTGTACGTTTAGATGCTGAAACTATGGGCCTAGATGTAATGAAACGAAATAAATCTTAGCATAGGATGATTTCATTAAGTATAAATCAACATAATTTTTTTTTAAGTTGTGAATTAGAATTAGTGACTCGTGCCTCTATTTTATTTTCACAACTTAAAGAATTATTAATTTATGCTAGGCCTATGTTAAGATTAATTTCGTTTCATTATATCTAATCACATAATTTAAGCCTCTAAAAGTAACCAATTTAACACTTTTTATTTTCAGGCATTCTGGTGTGAATATGCACCTTTAAGCGTATGATATGTTTTGCGTTTTGTATGATTTAAAGCCTTCACCCAAATCTTCCTGTACATGTAGAAGTTTTAATATCCTAGTTATCAGCAAATATAATTTCTATTCCCTATGTTTTGTGGTGCCAATGAATAACTACTATAGATGTCTTCCCTTTACCAGTTCTGTTAGCAAGAGGCACAACACAACAGCGTAATAATGTGTAACAGTGCGAGCCGTCTGCTCGCGATAATAGGATTAACCCCTTAACCACTCACTCATCCTACCGCACGCGGACAGATAGGCTCCCACACATCCGAGTCAACCACACACCCATATCCCACATTTATAATACCAGTATAAGCACACAAGGGTGTACTGAAATCCCGGCATGGGGGAGCAGATGCGACCATTTCAACTCTGACAAATGCTTTACAGTACAATAATTCACCTTGCAAGAGTATCCACCCTTCATATGACGTCATACTCAACTACATGATGTGTAGAATTACATCATAATGAATGACGTCATGAATGATGTCCATAAGTACGTCACGTATGCATATTTGAAGACGGTCTATGCGTTGTTGTACAAATTGTATGCCGTTACTATTTAATAAATAATTCTGTTGAAAATTTTGAAACTAATTTGACTGGGCAGCAACAACACCACACGGCGATGTGTGGGTGGAGCTTAGCTAGTGATAGCTTAAAATGGAAAGAAGGTCCATTATCCTGCTGAATATTATGAAAATAATTCGCAAAAAGGTATTCCATTAATTTGGCACTGTTGGCTGTCCGTAGTATCGCATTGAACAATCGGTTTATTTATCAAAAGTCTAAAGTTAATATAAAACACAAGAAGGAATTATTTTATGCTTTTCTTTTCCCATGAATTTGCTGCCATGGATTTCTGTTTTTTTATGTAAGTGCTATCTATGCCAAATTCTCCATGATATTGCTTTCATAGTATTATGACACGAGGTTACGGATTTACACTATTCCATCTTATTCTGAATTTCATAGAATCCAAAATGAGCTTTATATGAAACTAGCCAAAAATATCGAAATATTGATATAGGCAGAAGTGCGCTAATGTCATAGACAGCAAAGAATATCGGCCCAACTTTAAGTAAACAGCAATGTTGTAAATAATATCAACAGAAAATGCAATTTAATGAGTAAAAGCAGACGATTCTAGCGAGTGTTCAGAAATCATGACACACCAATATAGGACGAATCCTTGTGTCTTCTGTCCAACAACTGTTTGCGCATGACTGCATACGACGACAAAACTCTCCCGTCTGCCCGAGGTCTCTCTCCCCTACCATATCCACGCATCTCACTCGCCGGAGAACGCTGGATTCCTGGCAATTAATATTCATCAGACTCGAGGGTTTAATAATCGTTCGTTGCTTCCGCGAGTGATCATTTGTCCGTGTGTTATTAGGCGCGGCCAGGCAAAGTTAACTAACGTGACTGCTGCCGCTGTCGAGATAGCTGCGGCTTGATTTGACAGATCGAACGTCGGTTGTTGGTTGAAGCAGACGACGGCGACTCTGTTGTGGAACAGACGACAACACTATTAGTTCAGGAATCAAACCAAGAACTCAGCTTTATGCGTGTGATATCTGCTGCACATGTTTTCGACATAAGATCGGAAACTTAGAAAAAAAACTTTTCCAGAAGATTTAAACCGGAATTCTAAGACAGATAGATTTAAATAAGAACCATTATATCAGCCCTTGCATATATGTGCTTTTCTGATTAGACCTACAGACAATAGCAGCTCAAAGGGACACTCCTGGCAGAACATATTATAACAGCGTGAAACAAAACATTCAACTTTGAAAAGTGGCAACAAAAATAAAAGTGCTGTCAAAATAGGAAGCTACACTCCATCGATATCTGCAAAGGTAAGTGCTTAACATAGAAAACCAGATCGCACGAGATGAGATTTCAGAAATTGTCATCATAGACGACTTAACGAGAGTACTGGAAGCATTCATACTGGGATCTTGGATCCGGGGTCCTAGGGCGATTTCGAGTTTTCGTATCTTCAACTTGGATAATATTAATGGCAGTTCACAGATATATTGATTATTTTCTCTGGAATAAGCCTCTTATTTTTGTTTCAGTTGCTCAATCTGTTCGTCCATCTGCTAATATGTCTAGCTGGACATGTGCAATCAACCGGAGGTTTCTTCGTTTCTTAGATAACCTAAACTTCACGTGAAATATATTAACTCTTTAACACTCAAGGCGGTCAAAATGTCTTCTGTAATAGTCTTGGGAAATGGACCTTTCAGTTTTAGCCATGTCCCATCCATCTTTAGCTAGGTTCCGCCATCACTTCACTGTGTTGAGATCGATAGATCCGTGAACTGCCTGACTATCAATTCCTAGAAAACTTTACAGGTACGCTGTTGACTATTTGAAACTAATTTGACCGGGTGCTGTTGCTGCCTATAAAATTAGTTTCAAATTATTCAACAGCATCTTTATTAAATAGCAAAGCCATACACTGTGTACAACAACGCTTTGTCTGTCGTCAATTAAGCATTCGTGACGAACTTATCTACGTCATTCACGAGGTAATTGATTATGACGTCATCATATACGTCACGTATTGATTATGACGTCATATGACGGGTGGATTAACTGGAAAGTCCAATGGACCTTTCCGCTTTAACCATTCATTATATGATGTCATAATCAACTAGGTGACGTGTAGAATGACATCATAATCATTCATGCCATTATGACGTCACGCATGACGTAGATAAGTAGGTCACGATCGCATAGTTGAAGACGGAATATGCGTTGTTGTACGAATTGTACTTTCATTACTATTTAATAACTATTCTGTTGAATACTTTGAAACTAATTTGACTGGGCGCTGTTGCTGCCATAGGCAGCAGCAGCGCCCAGTCAAATGGATTGCAAAATATTCAACAGCTTGCCTGTATAGCTTTCAAGAAATTGATAGTCAGTGCATTCGGGGATCGATCAATCCCAACACGGTTAATAATGGGTGGAGTGTAGCTAGAGGTGGGCGGGGCATAGCTAAAACTAGAAAGGTCCATTGCAGACCAAGAGATGACGTTTTTGAAATTATCACTGGAATAAGTGGCTCGATAATCTTCTCCTGGTCTGCAAATAGACATTTTTATGAGAAAATTTTCTTGACCAAATTTTAGGGCTAAAGGGTTAGTAAATCTCCATGTCTGTTGATCGCGTGGCGTGGAAGAAGCTTGTTATTTTGAGGTCAATTCATCTTTGCAAGACACTCTTTTTATAATAACTCAGTCCGATAAAAGAATGATCGTGCTTTTCTGTAGGGTAATTCATGGCGCTCTGCCAGAACGCCATAAGATGACCATCAAAACAGTATGGAGGGAGACCAATGTGGTTTTAAACGGATAGCATAAACTGCAACAGCTCCAAATCAAATTAGATAAAACTAATTAACAGCTTACCTGTATAGTTATCTTACCAAATTGTGATTCTTGGAGTTCAGGTTTCCAAATGGCAAAAGCGATTCAAATACGCGTATAACGTGGATGAAGCTTTGCTAGGTAGAAATGGGCGCGGTATAACTAGAAAGGGGCGGGATATAACTAGAAAGGGGCGGGGTATAACTAGAAATGGGCGGGTTATAGCTAGAAATGTGCGGGTATAAATAGAAATGTGCGGGGTATAGCTAGAAATGGCCGGGTATAACTAGAAAGGGGCGCGGTATAACTAGAAAGGGGCGGGGTATAACTAGAAAGGGGCCGGGTATAACTAGAAAGGGGCGGGGTATAACTAGAAATGTGCGGGGTATAGCTAGAAATGGCCGGGTATAAATAGAAAGAGGCGGGGTATAGCTAGAAATGGGCGGGTATGAATAGAAAGGGGCGGGGTATAGCTAGAAATGGGCGGGTATGAATAGAAAGGGGCGGGGTATAGCTAGAAATGGGCGGGGTATAACCTGAAATTGGTCTTTCTATTACTGCCACCGCTTATCACGGTTCGATATTTTGAAATTAATTTTGGTATGAACCAAGAACTTCTAGTAAAATCGTTCTAAAATTATCAAACAAAATGTATTCTGACTAGCAGAAAATGCTGTCTCTCTTGTAAATTCTATTCAAGCGTTTAATACGTGAATGCGGTGATAATAAAACCGTAATAAAGCATTACCTTTTAAACCATGAAGCCATATGGGCCCATAAAAAGCAAAACTTAAGGTGCCCCAATCAAGTTTTCAAGGGTCCAATCTTATAATTATGATGCATCGGCACATACGATCTCATATTTAGAAACACAGGATATAATAAGTTAGGATTTACTTATGTAGTTAATATGTTAAATACGTTGCTTTCAAACTTAACCCTTTCACCGATAAATTACATGTATCTCAATTCTACAGCAAATAAACAGACAATCTGTTTAACATTTTAAAATTAATATGATTGGAAGCAGTCGTATTAAATTCAAAATATTCAATATTCAAGAGAAAATGCTATGCATAGTAGAACATTACTTAATGACTGAAAGGGTTAATGGGACTGGTTCAACTAATAATATGGTCGTGTAGAATATATATATATATATATATATATATATATATATATATATATATATATATATATACACTTGGCTCTATTATCTTGCTTCGGGGGCCATCTGTATTTAGGAGCCAAAGGTGTGTCTATTTCTTTAGAAAATCTGTGTGATTGTAAGGCCATCTTGTATAGAGTTATTCCTGATTAATTTATATAATATATATATATATATATATATATATATAAATGAATTTGTGTTCACAATCCTAAAATATGAATGGAAAGATTTTGGTCGCCACCTGGGTTAGTGAGTTTGACATTTTGGTAGCCCAGCTTAAAAATCTTCTACGTGGCCCCTGCTAATCTTCATCACTGTAATAAAACCTTATTGAGACATAGGTGTCTAGGTCCAGCTATGGTACATGGCGGTTAACTCTCGGCCTGTTGAGTTTCTGCGGACTACATATTCCATGGAATTTAGCTTTTGCAGTCAAATTGTTTTCAAAATATTCAGCAGCTCCAGTGTTAGTGAGAGTATTGCCATCTGGCCTCCAGCATGTGTAAGCTCGGAGCTGGCAGGGTCGCTCCCAGAGCCAGTTACAAACTTACAATATAAGCCTTCATGAGTTTGGAATTTTCTAAGTAAATTCTTCCAAATACACAACACCTCTTTGAGTGAATAAATAATAAATAAATAAATAGATGCGTATTTACGCAGGTACAGCAATAAGCGAGCGCACATGAAATAACACGAAGTGTACTAAAACCCAGCTGGTGTCATTCAGCAAAACTATAGCAACCGTCTCGAATTCTCAGAAATGTGAACAAATTAATACCAAGTGAAATTGTGAAGAGATAATAGTCTTGACAGAGATGTAGGTCATTTTCTTGCAATAACACCCTAAGGCCCGATTTATCAGTCGAACTTCTCATGCCTGAAAATGACAGAGTCCACTATAAAAATCAACCAGTCGTCATTGACGCGGCGCGACAGAAAGTTCGACTTATAAAACGGGCCCAAGTCTAGCACGTATTTATGTTAAGTTTCTTGGTAGCTATACCAGGTTAGTTGATTTGTTACGTTTCTTGGTAGCCGTACCGGGATAGTTAATTTGTTACGTTTTTGGTAGCTATACCAGGGTAGTTGATTTGATTTGTTACGTTTCTTGGTAGCTATACCAGGGTAGTTGAGTTGTTACGTTTCTTGGTAGCTATACCAGGGTAGTTGATTTGGTGGTTAGCTGACATAGCTTCATACGTAGCATGTTTTTCACGTGAATCATCTCCAGTAGGCCTACAGACTCATTGTCGAGGTCTAATGGAGTGATTCGATTTGTCACACACGTATCCGCCACCATAATAACATACGTACCAGGTCGCGTGAAATGGCGTAGCTCCGTCACGAAAAGAAAAAAACATCCGTCATGAAAGTGTACGAATTGTATGTCTTTGATAAAGTACCAATTTAATAAATATTCAGTCAAATATTTTGAAACAAATTTTACTAGAAGCTGTTGCTGCCATACACAGGAAAAGCACCAAGTCAAAGTAGTTTCAAAATAATCAGCAGCTTACCTGTACAACTGCCTTGAATTTTTGATTGCATGGCAATTCAGATTTCAAACTTTAAATTGATTATAATGCGAGTAATAAATTGGGCGAAGCTTAGCTAGAAAAGGGCGGGGCATAGCTTAGAAATAGATCTCTGTCTGAGCTTCAAAATATTCACCATTTTAACGCATGTTTTCAGTGCCGCTATTGTTAAGGTGTGCGCGTTTGTCTCAACCTACACCGCACCACCCAGCAAGACTTCTTATAATATGCCAATACACACAATATAGCGATACTTCTGTTGTACTTATCCCATTATGTGTCAACTTAAACATGTAATGGTCAAGCCGGTTAAAACGGCATCTGCAGTGCTCTTGTGCAGTGTTCATCTGTTGACCAGAGAAGAGAATCTTTGAAATTTTATCACTGGAATGACTGGCTTAGTAACCGAGTAAGAATTCAAAAATACTCTTCTCTTGGCTTACAAATCTACACTGGCTAAGTAAAAACCTTTTTTTTTACCATTATCCAACTCGGTCAAAGACGACATCTGTAGCGGTCTTGGGAGAAATGTCCATTTTCAGGACCACAGAAAGCTATTTTTGTAAGTTTCAGTGATAAATTTACAAAAATAGTCTTCTCTAGGTAAATTGATATGATTAGGATTTTTAGCGATTTAAGACGCTTTTTGCATAAGAAGGGTTAATCTCGCATAAATATCACGTGCCACTAGTTTCAAATCCTCACTATATCGGAGAACAAATCGGACGAATTGCAGATCTAGTTAACGAGTTGAACCTCCTGTCGTCCCCGAAATAACTACAAAAAATAACAACAACAACAACAACAACAACAACAACAACAACAACAACAACAACAACAACAACAACAACAACAACAACAACAATGAGTCCTTCTAAATCTTCTTGATATAGACATCGCCTGAGAGCAGATAGCTTTTTGTTTCTGCGTGAATATTGTCATCATCTGTTGATGGTGTTCTATATAGCTCGAAACCTCTGAATCTGAAAGGGAAAACCGTTTGGTGTTACAAAGTAGTAACGTGTACCTCACGAGATATGGTGGTGTTGAAAACATAAGATTAAAGAGGTGTTTATTTTAAACTGGCAACATATAAATAAATAAATCTGGATCTTCCAAAAAGCGATTAAAAGCTTAAAATCGACAAGCATTGCGCCAATTCCCAACCTCCATCGTATCTATTGCGAGTAGCGTCATACCACTCTAAATAACGAATACAATATATTCCAAATACCATGATCAATGAATAGCTGTGTGAAACTAGAAGATGGAGGAATCCGATCTGTCAGTCAAGTAGCTGGCGTCAAAATCAACAAGCGCCACTTGTTAGCTGACGTCACAATAACAATGACGTAGGCTCACTGAGAAAGGGATAAATGTCCGATTACAACTGTCTGAAATTTATGTTTAATAAACATTCTGTTGAATTTTTTTAATCTAATTTGATTGGGTGTTCACAGTCCAATTATCTTCGAAATATTCAACAACTTGCCGGTATAGTTACCTTGAAATTCAAATTCTGGGAATTCATGGGTGTTAAATGGACTCAAAGCTTCGTACAACGTGACCAGACCGTAGCTAGAAACGTTCATCCAAAGTGACCAGACCGTAGCTAGAAACGTTCTTACAAAAATAACCAGACCGTAGCTAGACATGTTCATACAAAGTGACCAAGCCGTAGCTAGAAACGCTCATACAAAGTGACCACATCGTAGCTAGAAACGCTCATACAAAGGGACCAAACCGTAGCTAGAAACGCTCATACAAATTGACCAAACCGTAGCTAGAAACGCTTATACAAAGTGACCAAAAAGTAGCTAGAAACGCTCATACAAAGTGACCAAACCGAAGCCAGAAACCGTCGTACAGAGTGACCAAACCGTAGCTAGAAAGCCTCATACAAAGTGACCAACCGGTAGCTAGAAACGCTCATACAAAGTGACCAAACCGTAGCCAGAAACCGTCGTACAGAGTGACCAAACCGTAGCTAGAAAGCCTCATACAAAGTGACCAACCGGTAGCTAGAAACGCTCATACAAAGTGACCAAACCGTAGCCAGAAACCGTCATACAAAGTGACCAAACAGTAGCTAGAAACGCTCATACAAAGTGACCAAACCATAGCCAGAAACCGTCGTACAAAGTGACCAAACCGTAACTAGAAACGTTCATACACAGTGACCAAACCGTAGCTAGAAACGCTCATACAAAGTGACCAAACCGTAGCTAGAAACGCTCATACAAAGTGACCAAACCGTAGCTAGAAATCGTCGTACAAGGTGACCAGACCGTAGCTAGAAACACGCATACAAAGTGGACAGACCGTAGCTAAAAACGGTCATACAAAGTGACCAGATCAGAGCTAGAAACGCGCATACAAAGTGACCAGACCAGAGCTAGAAACGCGCATACAAAGTGACCAGACCGTAGCTAAAAACGGTCATACAAAGTGGCCAGACCAGAGCTAGAAACGCGCACAAAAAGTGGCCAGACAATACCGAATACGGCCATGGATATCTAGACATGGATTCTTTCATTACGCCAGCGCTGATTATGACGTCATAATGGAGCAGAAGCAGTCTTGTATTAGTGTAAAATCACATACATCAAGCCATTCATAGTTTCGCGCATCCGGGCATTTGAAATCGGCTGCCATTAAAGTTGGGGCAAACTTACTACATGCTAAAGAGGACTGCCTATAGGAGTGTATTGTTTACATTTTCCATGAAGCTCAAACCCTAAAATCATGTGTCCAAGCGTTTGTAATAACTCCACCCGGTATTACAAAACATCAAATCACGATTGAATTTTGCACGAGAATAAAGAAAACGCAATTAAGGTTTGCTCGTAATGTTAAATTAGCCCCTCCAGAAATGGCGTCGCTCCCAGGGTATTGTGGGAAATTTGATTGTGATGACGTCATCGCGATTCTATGAATAGGTAAATTGAATGAAAAATTGTCTGCGATTGATACAAATCCGCTCAGCTAACAGGTATAGTTCTCCACAGAGTAAACTACTTTTAAAGGTTCTATAGAATTTCAATTTAGAAGCATGTATCAGATTGTAGGCTTCTTGTAAAATACCTCTAATGGCACCAGACTACAAATCTGAGCGATATCAGTCTTCCAATACATCTTTGACCAGGTTATTCGTTTTAGCTTTGCAACACGAGCCTTGACTGCGCCATATTGAGTGCATACGATTGTCATGAATGTGTTTCAGTTTGGTCTGTCTAATGATAGAAAAAAATGCATATACTGCTGTTAATCTATGGCTTCCGAGTCACGTACGTATAATATCAGTTAGTTTTTCTTGCTCAATGATATAGCAGTGTAGTAAGAAGGGCATATTGACTACATTCTCCACTAACAACAGTATGCGCAGTTAGCATTTACTCATAAGGGATATTTGTAAAAGTTACATTAAAATGTGCGCCAATGATGAATCCAGTTTTAGTTATGCTCCGCCCATCTCTAGCTAAGCTCCACCCACGCTTTGCTCGTTTTTGGGATCGATCGATCCCTGCTCTCCCCGAATCTCCATTTCCAGACAACTATACAGGTAAGCTGTTTGAATATTTTGTTCTGCATGTTTTTGTGAACACGCCATTTTAAAATTGCTTTGTGGTGTAAATAGGGTACAATACACATATATCGGGTTGACTGTATAAATGCTATGGCAGATCCCATGGAAATAAAATTATAATGCCAAATCAGATTTACGTCTCACAATTAAATGATCGCTTCTGTTGAAGACAATTATTTTGTTTTTGCGTTGAGGTCCCATTTGGGAGTGTAAGTACGCAGATTATGTAATACATTTTACATACGGCTAGAAGTCTTAGATAACGTGGGTAATTCAGCAACACGTATAAGATAATTACCTATAATATTGTGCATGGGAACACAATCATAACTTTTGTCAAAAATATCTAACTGACCTCGCTTCTGAAGGATCAAACAGATATTTTCTAAAGAAAAATATGTGATTCTGTTCTCATGCAGAATGTCACAGTTGGATATCAATCCAGAAATCAATCTGGACTAAAACACAACACTGGTCGACCACCTGATAGACTACACACATATAATGCAGGTTACTGGCCCATACGCCATTCTAAAACAACAATCTCGCCAAAGCAAATGTTTGATTTCATTAGTGTTTTAATGCAAATGTTTCATTAGTGTCTTACTTTTTTCATCTTTCATAAGAGATATATTCTTTTTTATGGACAGCATACAAACAAACAAACAAATGCCTCATAAAATAAGATTGGCTAGGCTGATGCATAAATGAGATGGCATGAATCAATGAAACAATGACGTGATATTGTGAAATATGAGGGTGATTCCATAAAGCGAGGGTGTTAGGAATTAAATGATACTGTCCAATGAGTGAGATGTATGATAGGGTGAGTCCATGACGTGATTTAATGAATGGCCTACTGCACATGTTTTATTTTATTAATGACCTATTCGTCTTACTACAAATGGTTGATTTCATTAGTGTCTTACTGCAAATGGTTAATTTCATTAGTCTTACTGCAAATGGTTGATTTCATTAGTATCTTACTGCAAATGATTGATTTCATTAGTCTTACTGCAAATGGTTGATATCATTAGTGTTTTACTGCAAATGGTTGATTTCATTAGTATCTTACTGCAAATGATTGATTTCATTAGTGTCTTACTGCAAACGGTTGATTTCATTAGTGTCTTACTACAAATGGTTGATTTCATTAGTATCTTACTGCAAATGGTTAATTTCATTAGACTTACTGCAAATGGTTGATTTCATTAGTGTCTTGCTACAAATGGTTGATTTCATTAGTTTCTTACTGCAAATGGTTGATTTCATTAGTGTTTTACTACAAATGGTTGATTTCATTAGTGTCTTACTGCAAATGATTGATTTCATTAGTGTCATACTGCAAATACTTGATTTCATTAGCGGCTTACTGCAAATACTTGATTTCATTAGTGTCTTACTGCAAATGGTTGATTTCATTAGTGTCTTACTACAAATTGTTGATTTCATTAGTGTTTTACTACAAATGGTTAAATTCATTAGTGTCTTACTGCAAATGATTGATTTCATTTGTATCTTACTGCAAATACTTGATTTCATTAGTGTCTTACTGCAAGTACTTGATTTCATTAGTGTCTTACTACAAATGGTTAATTTCATTGGTGTCTTACTACAAATGGTTAATTTCATTAGTGTCTTACTGCAAATTATTGATTTCATTAGTGTCTTACTGCAAATACTTGATTTCATTAGTGTCTTACTGCAAGTACTTGATTTCATTAGTGTCTTACTACAGATGGTTAATTTCATTGGTGTCTTACTATAAATGGTTAATTTCATTAGTGTCTTACTGCAAATGATTGATTTCATTGGTGTCTTACTGCAAATGATTGATTTCATTAGTGTCTTACTACAAATGGTTGATTTCATTAGTTTCTTACTGCAAATGGTTGGTTTCATTAGTGTCTTACTGCAAATGATTGATTTCATTAGTATCTTACTGCAAATACTTGATTTCATTAGTGGCTCACTGCAAATGGTTGATTTCATTAGTGTCTTACTACAGATGGTTAATTTCATTGGTGTCTTACTACAAATGGTTAATTTCATTAGTGTCTTACTGCAAATGGTTGATTTCATTAGTGTCTTACTGCAAATGGTTAATTTCATTAGTGACTTACTGCAAATGGTTAATTTCATTAGTGTCTTTACGTATTATGACTAAATCAAAAATTGGATATATTCCAGCAATCACGATAATTAATCTAAGCTCTGAAATTTCTGGATTTTGAGCATGGCAGACGAGCCCAATGTCGGGCGGATTCTTATTGTTGCCGTGTCTCAAAATCTATCTACGTTTTGTCCATGGACAAGGTTATTTATGCGTACGTTGCCGTTATGCTGTGCCGGTTTTGGCATACGTGTCTATCTCGCAGTCCTGTAATGAACCATTCCATGTTTATCCATCCATAATATGACGTCATAATCAAATACGTGACGTATATGATGACGTCATATTCATGACGTCATGAATGATTCTAAATAGTCCGTCGTTAGCGCTTATAATAGTCCGACACGTTGTACGAATTGTATGTCTTTACTATTTAATAAACATTCTGTCGAATATTTTGAAACTAATTTGACTGGGCGGACGCTGTTGTAGGCAGCAGCAGCACCCAGTCAAATTAGTTTCAAAATATTTAACAGCTTAATAATAATAATAATAATAATAATAATAATAATAATAATAATAATCGTTATTTATTGAGGGTAGCACTTCAAGTACACGGCCTGATCTAGCAGAGGCCCTCATTAACATATATACAAATGTAACAGCGTACGTGTATAGTTTTCGGGAAATTGATAGTCAGAGAGGTCAGAGATCGATCGATCCCAACATGAGCGAGGTGTTGGAGGAGCGGATAGAGATGGGCGGGGCATAGCTAAAACTGGAACGGTCCATTGAAGCCTTGTGTCTACGCCATCGTTGTTGTCGGCATTATTTCTTCTTTTTTTTGTTATGGAAGCTCCCTCACTTTACTTGAGCGTATATGCTGATTATACAAACTCCTATTTGTGTGAAAATTCTTGCTATCTTAGATAGCAGCGACTTTCAGTCAACTTGTTTTCCGAATATTTCATCTTGCATATTCGGATGGCAAAATGAAATTGTGTTTTTTGAAAATTCAGAATGCAATTGGATGTACAAAGCTTTGCCTCAGTAATCGCGGAATCACATTAAGGGAATTGTTTGCGCTTCGTGTTACTGCGCGATTCACGGAGAAACCATATATAGGTATTTTCTTCAAAATTAATCGTATTCCCGATATAGTGGGAAAATCGAGAGTTTGTAGAAATTGTGGAAACGAAAATAGGTTCAAGGCTGTATACGGTATTCGTTTTGAAAATGACGTTGTGTTACAGCGTTGCTATATAAACCTAAGCATGGTAGGACAGGTTGGGGGGGGGTATTGCCGCATGTGATTTAGCGATACAACGATCGAAGAGCCATTGTATGATAGGATTGCACACTGAATAACTGCGTGAAGCAGGTAGCGTTGTTAGGGGTGTGGGTAACGATACGCTAACCATTTCAGGAAGAAGCCGGCCAAGACCGTCTCTGTAGGGGGTCTTGAGAAATGACCATTTGTAGGCCAAGAGAAGACTATTTTTGAAAATTTACCAAGATTTACCGATAAGCGAGCCAGTCATTCCAGTGGTAAATCTTAAAAAATAGTCTTCTTTTGGCCTGCAAATAGACGTTCAATAAATAAATATTTAAATTTTCTGAACAAATTTAGTCATTAAAGGGTTAAGCATCTAGAAATGATGTGCTGATTGCAACAAATTGCTAGCAAATGTTCGTTTGTACCTACAAATGTGTCATGTGTGTGCGCACCACCATAGCGAATTAACCCGGTGTTTGCTTAGAACACATATTTGCGCACGAACACACATACGCTGTTCAATCACGCAGTCTCTTAGATAGTAGCCCATCGCAGTGATTAGAATGTATTCTCAACGCCATGAGTGGGTTGGGGGCACAGATATACCTCGGCTTGTTATTCTATAAACAATACGAGTGAAATTATTTGCTGTCCAATGAAATCAGCGACATACACGTAATTCAATCAAATATATGCACTGTTTTTCCTATTTAGATAGTATGAAATAGACCTATAGCTACTCAAATTAGATGATGGATAAAGGAGTGTGATCACGTGCGTCTATATTGTTAAGGGATTAATTTATACCAGTCGATTCGTTCCTTCTGGAGAATCATGGCATGTGATCAAAGATTTGTACTCTAAACCATAAATCTCACAGCTGTCACATACACCATATTGCACTTTGAGGAGAATGTGTGGGTGGGGACATAGAAAGAGAAGGGAGACGCAGTACCAGACCAAGAAAGGGCCAAATTTATCAAGTTTGTCAGAAAAGGGAGTTCAAGCTTTTGCAAGAACAGACAAAGGAATTGCAGGTTTGGGATGTCTTCGTGCTTTCTAGTGAAGGTACGGGGTAGGAGCTTGGCAGCACAGTCGGTATGGAGAATGTATGGAGTCCAATAAAAGTTAGTCCACAATATTCAATAGAACATTTTTACTTCGTGTTCAGTGTTGTACTAAGCAACATGGTTCTTTTTGTTTTGGAAACATTGTTAAATTATTTATGAAATGTTCTGGAAATATAAACAAAAGAACACTAGAATAATTAGCTATCAACATCTGACACCATTCTATAGAAATCTATAACATGCACAGTTTATGTCGAATATCGTGTATCACTTGAGTAGGCAGTAAAAGATGGTATCAGCCTGAACTATGGACTGAATGTTTCGTCTACACGTGACATGTTTGGGGAAATCAACATCATCATGACATCAATAATGTTTAGCCCCACTGCCCACGTCAGATCGGAAATGAAATGTCAGTGTGCAAATACATTAGAAACCGTGAATACTTACATAGTAGGCCTACTATTGGTCATCAAAGGACCGCTAGACTCAACGAAATTGAACTGTTCTCATACAGGCTTCGGTTTACATATTTAATAGCATATATAATCAGGAATAACGCTATACGTGATGGCCTTACAATCACACAGATGTCCTAAGGAAATAGACACACCTTTGGCTCAAAAAGACAGATGGTCCCCGAAGCAAGATAATAGAGCCACATGCCATTGACGTAGCTCAGTTTCCTATATAAAGTATGTTTTATTACACGCACGTGTCAGCAAAGCAGAACACAGTAGATGCATATATAACATGTAGCTTTGTTAGTCAATGGACCTTTCCATTTTAGCTATGCCCCGCCCATCTCTAGCTAAGCTCCACCCACACCTCGCTCGTATTGGGATCAAAATATCGCTGTGCTCCCTGACTATCAATTTCCAGAAAGCTATACAGGTAAGCTATTGAATATATCAAAATTTTCAACAGCATGTTTATTAAATAGTAGAGACATACAATTCGTACAACGTATTGGATTATTAAGAGTTAAAAACGAACGAAATAGAATCATTTATGACGTAACGCTTACTATGTTACTTAGTTAATTATGACGTCACATGACGTCAGATGATGGATGGATACTCTGGTAAGGTGAATTTTAATCAAGGAATTACAACAATGAAACAGATCTTAAATTCGAAAAAGCAGCGGTTTAGGCATCGTTTAGTTTAGTTATCGTGATGTCTCGTACAGTTATAAGAAGCAAATGTAAAATGGTAGGCCTAAAGAGTCGAGCTAAGTCAACGTGAAATTAGAAATTACGGCTTTTGTGATAAATAGTATTGAATAGGCTCTACGCGTATTCTGCTGCATAGTAATGCCCTATCGGCTTTAACCCAGCCTCGCATAATCATGGAATCTCCAACTATCTGTATGTGGGATCACAGTTGCTCCTGATGATTCCGGGAAAATGTTTGACTGAAATGCGTTTCTGCATCAACCGCCATCAACTTTCAGAGACATTCCTTTCAATTTTGTTTAGGAGACGTGTTACACATAGGTCGCTTAAAATTCAGTTTTCTGTGGTGGTCTATCTAGTCTGGCCTTAGGTGGAAATCCATCACCGACATGAATACCGCACAGCCATACGATATTTCCCTGGGGGACATATAAATCAGATTGTGTAGTTCATATATAATTGTAATTGTATGTTAGTGGTAAAACTCTTACAGATGGATTGTAATAAATGGGTCATAGACATATAGCTGATTGTCAATACGATGACAATTCTTGGTGACAGCTATGTAAATCTGTCTGCGCGCGCAGTTATTGTGAACACATTTTTAGTACCATCTTAACGGAGTGAATTTTACTTCTGGCAAAATGAAAAAGGGCTTCATATCCGCTTGCTTGCCTGCTTGCCTGCTTGCCCGCTTGCCTGCTTGAATGCTTGCCTGCCGACTTACTGACCAACCGGCCGACCGTCTGACCAATTGAATGATTGCCTGCCTGCCTGTCTGCATGCCTTGCAGCCTGCCTGCCTGCCTACAAGCCTACCCGCCTTACTTCCGGCTTGCCTGCCTGCTTTGCCTGTCTGCCTGCCTGATTGACTGGCCGTTGTAGATTTCACTGACTAATATAATACCATGATAAAGCAGGTTACTGGTCCGTACTGGGCCAGCCAGTATTAGCCTGGGATTGATCCTGTACTGGGTCAGCCAGTATTATCCCAGGATGGATCCGGTACTGGGCCAGCCAGTATTATCCCGGAATTGATCGTCTACAGGGCAGCCAGTATTAGCCCCGGATTGATCCTGTACTGGGACAGCCAGTATTATCCCGGAATTGATCCTGTACAGGCCAGCCAGTATTAGCCCAGGATTGATCCTGTACTGTGCCAGCCAGTATTAGTCCGGGATTGGTCCTGTACTCGGGCCAGCCAGTATTAGCCCATAATTGATCCTGTACTGGGATAGCCAGTATTAGCCCGCGATTGATCCGGTAATGGGCCAGCCAGTATTAACCCAGAATTGATCCTGTACAGGCCAGCCAGTATTAGCCTCGGATTGATTCTGTACTGTGCCAACCAGTATTAGCCCGGGATTGATCCTGTTTAGCCCCGGATTTGTCCTGTACTGGGCCAGCCATTATTATCCCGGAATTGATCCTGTACTGAGCCAGCCAGTATTAGCCCGGGATTGATCCTGTACTGGGCCAGCCAGTATTAGCCCCGAATTGATCCTGTACAGTGCCAGCCAGTATTAGTCCCGAATTGATTCTGTACTGGGTCAGCCAGTTTTAACCCGGGATTGATCCTTTACTGGGCCAGTCAGTATTAGCTACGGATTGACCCTGTACTGGACCAGCCAGTATTAGACCGGGATTGGTCATGTACTGGGCCAGCCAGTATTAGGCCAGGATTGGTCATGTACCGACTCAGTAACCGCCGTTATTAGACCAATGTGATTCGCTCAAACTTAAAATAAAATTAGACGACAGTCGACAATTAGTCGACAACTGACTGGCATAACATCAGCCCAGTTGGAGCGTCTGCAGAGAGCCCAGAACACAGCAGCTCGGTTGATCACCCGCACGAGAATGCATGAACACATCACGCCTGTTCTCCACGAACTACACTGGCTGCCAGTTAGAGAACGGATCAGCTATAAGGTCGGACTCTTAGTGTTCAAATGCCTTCATGATCTTGCACCACCTTACCTAAATTCACTGATCGTACGAAGAACATCAGCAAGGTCCCTTCGATCAAATTCACAATTACTATGTGTCGTACCACGTTCGAATTTAACCATCGGTGAACGCGCCTTCTCGAGAGCAGGACCAAAATTTTGGAACAATCTACCATCTGACATTCAAAATTGTAACAAAATTGAGCCATTTAAATCTATGTTAAAAACTTCCCTTTTCACAAGAGCATATTTATAAATTTTGTAAAGCGCCTTTGAGCGGTTTAGTCCGGAATCGGCGCTATAGAAATTGACATACATACATACATACATACAATTATGAAACACTGCTATGATATATCTTTCCTTCTATGTAAATTAAACAGTGTAGACATGCTTAACGGTCTTAACCATTTAACACTATTATCAGCCAACACTGGGGCTGCAGTGGCTTTGGGAAATGCCCATTTGTAGAGCAAAAGAAGAATATTTTTGAAAATTTACCACTGGAATGACTGGCTCGATAACCGAGCCAGTCATTCCAGAGGTA